>CM040245.1:239794574-240353601 GCA_022545495.1 Chrysanthemum lavandulifolium | reverse complement strand
AATGCTTCAAGGTTAGCTTCGACAAATGCGGGACTAATAACCGGCTCTGGATTAGCCGACGTTGAAGCATGATTATTCAGTGTTACTTCTGGACGAGATCGTGTTGGAAATAACGAGACCTATTGTAGTGGGTTCCACGGATGGCACCACTGATTGTACAATAAATCGTACGACAAGGCCTTGCGATGGTGATTGAAGGGTATGAGAGTGTTGTGCTTGCACCAAGCTTGTAGCCAATCTGCAATAAGAAATAAGGAAACACTTCGTTAAGTGATTGCGCAGGGTTGGACCCGCGAACCACCTCCGGCGTGCGAATAAGTATGCATAATAGGATGTAGGTAAGTTTGAAGTAAGAAATATGGTGTTAAGTGAACATACCATCAGTAATGATTCGTCCAAACTATTTATAGGGAAGAAAATAGGCTTGAAGAGTGTTTGCACATGTTTCGGAGATCATGGGGGCGTCCCATAATTTGTGGTAACCGCTAAGGCTTAATCCCCACTCTCTCCGTCTTGGCGGGAAAGATAAGGAGAAAGAGGGGACATTGGTTGGACCTGGTCTTTGCCTTCTTCGTCTTAGTGTACTCAAGGTCATATCCCGAAGGGCTTAGGCCTTCGATTGGCGAATTCCCAACTGGTAACCATATAAATGATGAATGGTTTGACGCCAACGATGACTTCAGAAGATTGACTTAGTCCTTCGAAATGAAGGCTCAACCGAGGTCGACGGGGAGTCCTTTGACCTGATCGGAGGGTACGTCATCACATAGTTATAGTCAACTTTTGACTAGTCTTCAATCATTTGATTAAACTAATTATGACATCAAACAACTATGGAATCTAAACATTAAACACTATTATTTTGAAGCAACTTGAACATGTGGGAGATGGAATATCTCGAGGAAAAGTCATACAAAAGTAAAGTCAACAGTTAGAATTAATTCAGATACGAAAAAGAAACATTCAAGTTACAGATTCTAGTTTTGATTTTTGGTATACATTATACGCAATGGTTGGAGGAGCTCAAGATATCCTCGATTGAGTATCTAAGATGGTAATATGTGTCAAATCTTTCCTCACGACGGTTATAAAACGACAACGTCTAATCAAATACAAAGATAACTGATCTTTACAGTCTATCATATCTCACATGCTTGTTGTGCACACTGATTTGTACGATGATTCCTACGAAAAAACATGTAAGTCGCACGTGTTTGATTTGAGAAATTAGGAATGAAGAAATGAGAATATAAGTTGTCTCTTTAATTTTTCTTTCACCTTTCTTCAAAGGGAAAATACTCAAATTCTTAAAATGACAAACAATAATTGGTTTAACTAAAATATCCATTTATTCATAAATTTTCAAATGTTTATGATAGTATCAGGACTTTTTACATTTTGTTATTGACAGTTTCTTTTTATCTTTAGTCACACTTTTTCTTAAAAGAGATCTTAAAAATCTGTGATCTTTCTTGTAAAAGTTTTCAAGTTTTTAAAAAGCGTCACAAAAAAATCGTAAAAGTATCCCAAAAAGTTAGCAGAAATGGGAAAACAAGACATGCAAAAAAAGTTTCAAAAAAACCGCAAACTCGAGTTCATTTCATTCATGACCTAACTGAAAATGACAAAAAGGCCTATGTGCTCTTTTGATTTGAATTTTCAGGTTAAATTCTTAATCTATATCTATACTATATACTAATGCATTTAGGACTTCCTATAAAAGGAAGTCTTAAAAATGTAAGCTTACACATCTTACTATAATTAGTAATTCATATAATTAAATTCTACATTATAATAATTGCATTATAATGTACACTAATGGCACATTAAATTTTAGTATTAAAATGGATGTTACAAACTTACAACAATACAAATTTATAGTTGTAATTTTTATCATAAACATTCAAGTTTTACAAAGTTCAAATGAGTATAAGTATGGATATCTATATTTGTATTAATATACTTTACGGAAATTCAAACACGCATCTACTCTTTTCGAACTATCAAACGGGTAAACCGTCAAATACTGAATCTCACTGCATACCACTTAAAGATCAAGGTACGAGAAAAACTGACATGCTGGATACCGCCGCTGCTTTGCGCGGGTACTATGCTATCTTATAAAAAAATGGAATTCAAAAACATGAAAAACACTCAATATTAAGATCAATACATAATCAATTAAACAATCAAATGCTTAATTCAACAAAAAAAAAACCCTAAACAAATCAATTTATTTTATAAAACTCAACTGAAAGTAAAATAAAGCGTTGGCCACGCCAACCTCCTAAACAGGGAGGGCTTTACCCATTTCGAATTTGTGTGGCGGTGGGTTCAAACCCTTTGATTAGTCGGCCAAAAGGTCGGAAACCATATGGTTACCTAAAAAAAAGTGTTGTGGTTTGAAGTTTAAACTATGAATCCTTTCGTTTCTTATTTAAAGAAAAGCGCGATATCAGCACTTGAATGTCATCAGTCGGATATCTTTTAAGTCTTCTTAATTCACTTTCCCATTCACACACAGTCTTTCCGAAAAGAAAGCAGCCCAAAACTTTAAGAGCTAATGGGTGACCCTTCATATATGGAACTAATTGTTCAGAGAGTTCTCTAAAGTCCTCTTTACGTTGTTTATGGTTAAAAGCATACAGAATAAAGAGTTCCATAGCTTCATCATCGTGTAAAAGTTCCACATCATAAACTTTTTCCACTCCATGAGAAATTAGTAGCTGTCTATATTTTCCCGTTATAAGAATCAGACTTCCTGAACCAAACCAATCGTGTGAACCAGCTAAAGCTTCTAAGTGGTCCCGTTCGTGAACATCATCAAGAATCAGCAAGACCTTCTTAGATTTGAATTTTTTCATGGCATTACTTCCTTCACCAACACTGGATATTTTCAAATCTTCTTTCGTCATGTCCTCAATAATTTGCCTTTGAAGTTGAACCATACCAAATTTTGTCACAAACTCGTTCACGTCTTCACAGAAGCTGCAAACTTCAAAGTGGGCATATAATCTGTTGTAAACAGCTTTGGCAATTAAAGTCTTTCCAATGCCCCGAACACCACATATACCAATCATGTGAACCTTACTTGATCCAATAAACTGCAGTAAGTTCATTTCCTTTGCTCGGGAATGTACTCCAACTAGTTTCTCACCAACATGTAAACATCCAACATTTAACTCCTTAAAGATATGTTTTGAGATCATATCAATAAACTTCGATTCATATCTGCCAATCCAAAAGACAGATACATATGATCAGTTACTGACAGGTTAACCTCATAAGTCTGGAACTTTGGCATCCGCGGTTGTTTAGGTTTACTACGTTAATAAAAATATATGAACTTTTTTTTTTTCATTTAAAAGTAAACTATAAAGGTAAAAAGTCCTAATAAACTACATCAGATTTTTTATGAGATGCACATGGCTAAAATCAGTTCAATGTTTAGGAGTCCTTTGAACAAATAAAGAAATTACGAGTTGCATATTTGATTCTTAGTTAATGTTCAGTTTCATTATGTATTCCTATATTTTCTTTATAAAATAACTACCAAATATTTCTGTAGTTTTCAATTTCAAACATGAATTCAAGAAGATTATTGATTATTATAAATTAATATCATAGAATTGATAAGGATGCAAAATCATTAATAGAAGACAAGCTAGCAGAAGAATAGTCCTCAGTGATTACCCATTGGCCAGACGTTCGAGATCCCATCCAGGTAAGTTAACAGCCTTGATCAAAGCTTCCTTCCATTTTGGCACCTCTCGTTTGACCAGTTTTTCATGTTCACTGAAGGTTGCTTCATAATTCTCGGTTTGTTTAACCACCATTTCTGGCTTACAACTGTGATATACGATGTTGATTTGATATTTGTCCTGCAATTTCTCCTTGTACTCAATGATCTTCACAAGCTCCCTCAAACACGATGGTGACGAAGCGAAACCTTCAGTGAGTATAACCATCAGAAATCTTGATTGTTCAATGGCTCTAAAGACTTGTGGAGATCTCTCTTCGCCTCTACACACATGATCGTCTTCTTTGAAAGCACGAATCCCTTTGCGCTTAAAATCACGAAAGAGATGATCTACAAAGCTTTGAATAATATCGCCACCTTCATAACTCACGAAAACATCATATGACCATGTATGATTAGTAATAGATTTTAAAGATGAAGTCCCCATTATATTTACTCAATAATGAACTGAAGCAATGAAAAATGAAAGGTGGTTTGGTTATACTAATCAACGGAAAAAAAAAAATCGAAGTCCTGCATATTTGATTCCATTGACCCATAGTTTAAGGAAATATCAAGTAGTTTAGTGCAAGTTGTAAGAAACAAAACAATTAAAGAATCAACATGACGATCCAAATATTGAAATGAATATCTCAATTAAAGTAGCCAATGAGCTTATTACGGGTACCTAGATGTGCAACTAAATTATCTATACTCCTTTATAAAGGATTTAGGACATTCTATATAAAAAGTCTTAAAAATTTTAAGACCAAAAACATTTCTATTAAAAGGAAGTTACTTTGCCAAGCATAAAAATTTCAGCATATATATAGTTATAAGTTACATTTAAAAATTTAAGTGTCTTTATATCTATATTTAAGAATTTAAGTGTCATTATATCTATATTTGTAACAACCATACAATACTGTAACAATCCATTTAAACCATTACAATATTGTAATAACTCATTTTAAACATTCTTGTAATAGCCCAAACCCACTTGATATAAAAGACTCAATCAAAACATACATTCGAACTCGACACTACAATCTCACAAAAAATATTTGTTCGCTAATGCATTTTACCAGGGTGAAAAATCCCTTTTACCCAAAAAAGATATCGGAAACACGCCGCTGCATTGCGCGGGTACCCTTCTAGTGTTTCTAAATATAGGCTTTTCCGATTTGAAAAACAACTTAAGCAATTGAATGCTTAAATCTAACTTTTCTAGATTCCAACCATGGACGGACCCACATGTATGCCAGGTGTAGCACGGGCTACACCTGATTTTAGGTCACGAAGTGTAAAAAGATTTCAAAATTGCCGTTTTTGTGGTATGTGCAACCCTCAAATTTTTTTGCTACCTTCATTTCTTATAGTGTAACTTTAGTTAGCCCAATATTTCTTTTGTGCAACACCTTTTTAAAAATCTTGGGTCCGTCTCCGACTTCAAATGTCACACATATTGACCCATATTTGGTTCTATCGACCCGTAGTCAAGAAATGGTTAATATGGAGGACCTTGACAAATGCACTTTGATCCTATTGGTTCTAACGTTTAACTTATTAGTATTAGTAAAACTATGAACGTTTATTAGCTTTGATTCTCACTACAAGAAAAAGTCTTTTAGTGACACACAAAAAGTGTCGGAAAATGTATAAAAAAGTGTCACTAAATAATTTATTTTTCACCTTCACTTATAAAAAAAGTGTCAATTAAAGTCCAGGCAGTAAAAGTATATTGTGACACAGTTTTCTGACACTTAATAGTGTCGTGATATGATGAGACTATTTCTTACACATACATGTGTCACTAGGGTGTGCACGGTCGGAAAACGGACCGGACCGCCAAGACCGACCGGATCAAAACCGAGTTCCCCAAAACCCTAGATCGAGACCGGACCGAATGGTCGGTCCGTCCGTCCGTCGGTCCTTCGGTCGGTCCGGTCCAACAAGGCCAAATCGTTGGTTTTGGTCCGGACCGGACCGGACCGAGGACCGATTATCCCAAAAGCCGAGACCGCGGATCGGACCGAATGTGGTCGGTCCGGTCTCGGTCCGTGTCGGTCCGGTCGGTCCTTCGGTCGGTCCGGTCCGTTCGGTCGATATGCTCACCCCTATGTGTCACTATAGGCTACTAATAAAGATTATGTTCATATGTATTTACTCTCTTTATATACCTTTTAGTCTGCTAAATTTACTGAAAAATAACACATGAAATACTAGTATTAGTACAAAAATAACTGAAATTGAAACCTATTTATTATTTCAACCTTAAATCGATATGGACCAAGTATTTTTCCTAACCACAAACTAGAAACGAACATCTTTCTCAAGTATGAAATGCAAGTACAATGATTATGGCAATCCAACTAACTAACAGAGCTAAAAAAGAAGAAAATAATTATGCTTGCTCTTCGCAATGCTCATGTCGCTTACGAGCAGAACCGCATAACGTTTAAGGTACCATATCACAATCCTTCATTGTTTCTTGTAAATATTGCACATACAAAAACTACTCAAAGGCTTGCAAGTATAAAAACTAGTAGTACATAACTGTGTTTAAGCCTATTGGTTTAATCCCAATCGACCCAAGTCAAACACCTAATCGACCTAAGTCAAACACAAAGTCAGAAACACAAAAGTCAACTTGGCAGTTTTTTACGGTTACAAAACGGTTACAAACTAAGCGACACATCTGTTGGATGGATTGAACCATCACAACGATTCTCTTGTACCCTTTCACTTTGTATATCTACTTAGAACATAAAGATTGTAAACAATAGATGACAAATTCATATTAAAGCTTTACAGATTCATTGTTCTTATTTACTTGGTATATCTTTGTTAGGAACATGTTTTAATTATCAAGTGTAGGTCATTTCATTTGTAATAGGTCGTTAATAAATATGGTTTATAAATGTTTGTAATTGATTTCACACTCATGTAGTAAGCCCATGAGTCGTGATAGAAGGTTCTTCTAGAACCAAGGGAAACACCCTACTCATGTAAACATTATAAATACCCTCCCAAAAGGGAGAGGGTTGTTAGTTCTAATTACAATTATCATTTTCATTAATCCTTCATTAGTTCCTTCCACTTTCTCTCACTAAAACTTTCTCTCTAGAAATACATATTGTTATGATAAGATGGTGACCTAACAAGTGGTATCGAGCCAAGGATAATTTAGGTTAATATTGATTAGATTTAATAGAAATCCGTACTTAAAAACGTGTTTTAGATTGAAATTTATGAATTTTTGGACTAAATACGTGTTTCTGCGAGTTTCTGTGCGTTTTTTATGAGTTTTGGCGAGTTAGCCACGCATTCTGGCGAGTTTCTTTGAATTTCTGTGAGTTTCTTATGAGTTTTGGCGAGTTAGCCATGAATTTTGGCGAGTTTCTGTGAGTTTCTGCGAGTTTCTTATGAGTTTTGGCGAGTTTGGCGAGTTAGCCATGAATTTTGGCGAGTTTCTTTGAATTTCTGCGAGTTTGGAAATTTTTTTTGAAGTTCTGCGAGTTTCTCCTTGAAGCTCTGCGAGTTTGTTCTTAAATTTCTGCGAGTTTGCAGTTCTGCGAGTTTCTTGTGAATTCTGGCGAGTTTCTGAATTTGGCGAGTTTGAAATTTGGCGAGTTTGAAATTTGGCGAGTTTGAAATTTGCCGAGTTAGCTTTGAATTCTCGAGTTTGCGTTTGAAGAGTTTTGGTTGAAATCTGAGTTTCTTGAATCGCGAGTTTCGTTGAATTCGCGAGTTTCGCTAAATTCGCAAGTTTCTTGAATTCGCGAGTTTCTTGGATTCGCGAGTTTCATTGAATTGAGAGTTTCTTGAATTTGGCGAGTTCACGAATCATGAAGTCACTGAAATCTGGCGAGTTTCTTGAATTTCGAGAGTGTTGAATTGGCGAGTTTCATTGATTAAAGCGAGTTTCTTGAATTTCGCGAAGTCTTTGAAATCATGAGTTTCACTGAATCTGGAAGTTTCTTGAATCTGGCGAGTTTCACGAATCATGAAGTTTCACGAATCTGGCGAGTTTCTTGAACTTGCAAGTTTCTTTTCAAGTTCTGAGTTTCTTCTTCGAATTTCTTCTCGCAAGTTTCTTCGTGAGTTTCTTCTCGCGAGTTTCTTCCGCAAGTTTCTTCGTGAGTTTCTTTCATGAAGTTTCTTCCGCAAGTTTCTTCATGAAGTTTTCTTCTCATGAGTTTGATTTTCGCTACTAATCTACCTAAATCTAAACAACCTTAACCTTAGTTATCCTTAAAGATCCATAACACATCATTAAAAAAAAAAAAAAAAAAAAAATTCAAATTTTCAAGGAAAATTTGAGCAAAATTTATTTTTAGGGAGACTAAACGCTCAATTTTTACGAAATTTAAATTTTGGTTCAACTGAAATTTTTGGTCAAAATTCAAATTTTGGGCCCAAATTAATTTTTCGGGTCAAATTTGGCTTCAAAATTGTCAAACCTCAAAATTTTCTTCCAACCTTAGAATTGCATTCTATAGTGAATTTCAAATTTTGGGGGAGAAAATTTTTCATAATTATTTTTGGAGGGAAAATTAAAATTCACTATATCAATGTCTCTAATGCTTTCACAAATCTCCTCACCTTCCATCTACGGCTTAAAACCTTCTTCACCAAACTTTGCTACTGATGATTCTGAAGATGCAAATGCATTTGTGGAATTAAACAAAGGAATGATGTTACTGACTAAGATGTTCTCACAATTTAAGAATTCAAAGAGTCAGACTTCATCTGATCCCCGAAATCAAGCAGTCATGCTAGGTGAAAGAGTTGATGTACAAGGAAGGAATGCTCAAAGGCTTGTCAAGAATGATGAGAATACTGCAAATGTCATTAATACGGACAATGAGGATGATGTTAAAGCAGATTTGGGAAGATATCATACCCAACTATGACACCGAGCCCAACTTTGATGAAGAATGATGGTTGAGGAAGATATCGCTTCCACCTATGACATGAGCCTATCTTTGACAAAGAATGATGGTTGAGGTACAATCATCGTTGTTCATATTCTCGTCAGCAAATGTGAAACAAACCGAGCAACCCGAATTCGAAATGAAGGAGAGGTTGACCGATGTGTTGCACAATGTCCGGACAACCTGCCTCGAGCTCGAGCCCTTAGTTGCAAACAATACAACCGAATCGTCAAATCAAATTCTTGAATGAAAACATTCTTCTCAAAGGACCATTGCTCAATTTCAAAAGATTTTCAAAACTAGAGGCACATAGCAAATCTCTTGAACTTAAAATGCAAAGTAATTATGTGGATACATTAGTAAAAGAAAATGAGCATTTAAAGGCTCAAATTCAAGCAAAGGGCTTATGCATGTTGCTTTACTAAATAAATTGAGAAGATTAATCGGCAAGAGTGTGGATACTAAGTTTACAAAACCAACAATCTTGGGAAATCGTCACCACAACCAATCAGAAATCAATCAATAGTTAGACAACCAACTGCTTTTAAATCTGAACGATCAAAATCTTTAAAACCACGGTGTGCCTCCCAAGTTGTTGAGAATAATCATTTGTCAAATCCAGTCACTCCACATTCTTGGCCTGAGAAAATACTGCATTTCATAAATATGTTTCTGTTAAACATGTTTCTGTTAAACCTCAACAAGTAGTTGCAACTGGCCCGTCTAGGATTAGTTCGAACACTATGTCTAAATCGAGCATTAAAATTAAAGATTCATATGATTCAAATGACGCGTACAAGAACTATGATCTAGAAAAGGCTAGAAAAAGGGCTCTACTCCAAAAGGATGGAATCTTAGGTTCACGACCTCGTGTGATGCCTTCTAGTGTATTGCAGAACATACCTAAGTTTAATCAACAAACAGTTAGAAATAAACCCGTTGATCTAAATGTAAAATTTCAGAAACCTAATAGGTGGATCAATATAGGACGCAGACTCTTCCCAAAAGAAGTTTCAACATCCCCTAGATCTAACCTTAGATGGATTCCAACGGGTAGAGTTTTCAACACTGTTGGTCTTAGGTGGATTCCTACAGGCAAGATACTAAGTAGTTGCATCAAAACAAGTGTGAAACCCACAACATCTATCCCTGAGGTAGGAAAGGAAATCACCAAAATGGCATGTTCAGGTGTCAAGAAGATTATTGACACTACACCTTTATGCTTCTAACATCTGGAACCCAGTTACCCTTGGGGATCCATATTTCTTGTATCTTGCCCCTCCTATTTTCCTTACAGGTACAACAACATTTGGCTTCGGAATAATTCAGTTTCGGACCCGCACTTCAGAATGGCTTCGAAAGGTAACCGCTTAGGACCCGCATCCAACCGTCTAAACTTTCCTTCTTCATCATTGTTCCACCCATGGAATTCACTCGTCAACAATTGGAAACTTTGTTTGCTCCTGCTTGATGAGATTCCGAAAGTAGTGCTCCGATGTATCGACTGCTTCACGCACACCTCGATCATAATCCAATACCCGATACACCGCTCCAACAACAACAATTGTTGCACAGATGCACCACCGAATGATTCTCATTCAACGAAGAACACATTGCATCCAACACACGACACGGTGATGAATCACAAAATCATGAAGTACCCGCACCAGCAGATTATGACGGAAATGCTTTCTTCAATCCATTTGCTCGCTCCAACCATTCCCCGACATTGGCGAGTCATCTTCACGCAATTTGGATCCGTCTAATATGCGAGCAACATTCAATCATCACCCTTCGACACATAAATGGACAAAGATCATCCCTTAGTAAATGTGATTGGTGATCCTTCCAACCCAGTCATGACGAGACAACGACTTCATATCGATGTTGAAACTTGTGTTTATGCACTCACCGCTTGTCAAGATGAACCACGAAACATTAAAGACGCTATGACATATGACAATTGGATTGAATCAATGCAAGAAGAGTTGAATCGGTTCAAACGTCTCAAGTCTGGGAACTTGTTCCAAGACCGAGATGGGATTTATGTCATTGGACTCAAATGGATCCGAAAAACAAACCTGGATGTCAAGGCAATGTTATTCGAACAAATCTCGCCTTGTGGCTAAAGGGTATTCTCAAGAAGAAGGAATCGATTATGAAGAATCATTTGCACCAAGAGCTAGGCTTGAAGTCGCATGCGGATATTTCGGCATATGCCACACAAGAATATCACGGTTTATCGATGGATGTGAAAACGGCGTTTCTGAATGGTCAACTCCGTGAAGAAGTTTATGTGGGTCAACCGGAAGGATTCGTTGATTCAAGATCATCCTAACTACGTGTACAAGTTTAAAAGGCTCTTTATGGTCTTAAACAAGCCCCACGGGCATGGTACGACAAACTGTCAAAATTTCTTCTCGCTAATCAGTTTATCAAAGGCATTGTTGATCCAACATTTTTCATTCAACGTCACGGGGAGGATATCTTGATTGTTCAAATTTATGTTGATGATATCATTTTGGTTCAACACATAAAAGTACTAAACGCTTTTGCAAAATTAATGAAACAAAATTTTGAAATGTCCATGATGGGTGAACTAAAGTTCTTCTTAGGACTTGTGTTCATCAATCTCCCGTGGCATATTTTTAAATCACCAAATATGCTCTTGAAATCTTAAAGAAACATGGAATGACTAGTTGTGATACTTATAACACACCTATGTCTCTAACGTCACCAAAGTCGACCGATTTACATGGGAAAGTGATTGACCCTACAAAATACCAAGTATTATTGGGTCTCTCATGTATCTAACAGACCACAGACCGACATTGTATTTCTTTGTATATCTTTGCTCGATATCGGTCAAGACCAACCGAAAGACACCTCAATGAGGCTAAAAGAATCCTTCGCTACGTAAAGGGAACCATTCACTGGGAATCGGTATCCAGAAGGATTACGGTTTTGCACTAATCGCTTTTCGATGTCGATCACGCAGGTGTTTAGATACACGCAAAAGTACATCCGGTGGTGTTCGGCTTTCTACGATAAACTTGTGTCTTGGCATCAAAGAAACAAGGCGTACATCCATGTCATCATCGAAGCGAATACGTTGCCATGTCGCATGTCGTGCTCGATAATTTGGATGAGATCACAACCGATGGACTACGGCTTTGTATTCAACAAGATACCAATGTATCAGGACTCCAAGAGTGCTATTGCCATCTCCCGCAACACGGTTCAAAGATTCCAAGTCAAAGCATATCGCCTCCGATATCATTTCATCAAAGAGCATGTCGAAAAGGGTACAATTGAATTATACTTTGTGGGTACTCAATACCAATTGGCGATTTGTTCACTAAAGCTTTGCCACCCGCAAGGTTTCTCGAGCTTGTCCATCAAATTGGTATGCGGTGTTTGACTCAGAAGATCCGAATCTTTCTCAATCGTTCTTAAAACGTCAAACACCAAAACATCTTTCTTTGTAAATACATATTTAAAAAAACAAAATACAAAATATAAAATCTTTCAAAATCCAAAAGATTTTCCTTTTAATAAAAAAAAAAAAAAATAATAAAAAAAATAAAATAAATAATAAATAAATAAATAAATAAATAAAAAAAAAAAAAAAAAAAAAAAAAAAAAAAAAAATTTGTGACTTTGAAATTTTACATAAACATTCATTGATTACATTTTCAGTTAAACCTTGAGTTGAATTTTCATAAGCACAACAACTGATAATATGTTTTTATAACGTATTAATCGATTCAAATTCGGTTCAAGAAGGCTATCTCTCAAATATATTTCGTATTTGAGGGGAGTACTTGTGTTCAACGAAAACAAAATCTTATTCCACGAAAGGACCACATTGTACGCCTCAAGTGCAATATTCCTAAACTTAAGGAGCTAAAGCTTCTTAATTTTTGAAACACAAAAATCTTTGTTCAAAATCAAATGTTCTTGAAATCCATTTCTTCCCAAATGAATTTCAAATGCCTCAAAAAGCATATTTTAATCAAAAAGCATATTTTAATCAATATGTTTTCAAAAACAACATTCATATGCTATTTTTGAGGGGGAGAAATGTGATTAAAATTGTTGATCAGGAAGTTATGGAATCTCATAACGTGCTCGACTCAGATATCACCAATGAATTGACGAACTTTGAAATGTCAGTAATCGAAAAGACTTGTTTCCAACGAAACTTGTCTTAGTAGAATGTACCAATTCGAGACACTCTTGATTGACATGAACTTTGACGGGTCAAACCTCCTTTTTCAAGGAGAGTTTACATCTTCAAGATAGTTATTAGAGCTAGTTGTCACCTAAAAGCTGATAATGGAACTCTTTAACTATACAACGTAACCGTGTCTCATGGGAATTGTCTATCAAGAGTCGATCAATTCAAAGTGCGAGCTCTACCCTCTTTGTGCGATTTTACCAAAACTCATAAGCACATGTGGAGGGGAGTATTTGAAAACCAAAACTCTCAAGGTGTTAGCAAAACATGTTTTCATACTAAACATCTTGAGAGATTTTTCAAGAAAAGGTTTTGTGGCAACATAGGATAGTCATGGAGTTAAAAGGTGACTAAGTTCGTGAATAAACGTCCTATGATCCGCCAGAGCGGAGGATCTACCCAAGGACACCACAAATAGTTAGTATTTAGAAGTTCTTAGGTATGATTGAAAAGGAGAAATGAGAATCGGAGAAAGAAGGAGTTGAAGAATTAAAAGAAAAGTTAAAGAAAAGGGTGAAAAGAAATAGCCCTCCAAATTATTCAACTTAGGCGTATACCGGGTTCAATTCATATACTCTTGGTTGTCACAAGATGACACCGGTATTGAAGACAAGTCGTCATGGACCCAAAGGACGCAATGCACTAAACGTTCTAAGCCACTCAAGTTCTCTCAAAAGAGCTTGTTTCATTCTCACAGGAACCCTACGTAATCTATCGACTCTCTTAGAGATTGTTGGTATTGAAGAAAGGAGACCCTCCCTAGTCTCCGCTCCAGAAAATCAAAACGCACTAATCGAGTCTAGAGCCATGAGATTCATCAAAAGATCTCTTAGAACACTTATATATTTCATCACTTGTTGTTCAAACAATAAGGACACAAGTGACATTTTCTAGAGTCCCACGCAGATCTTAGCAATCGCCGTAATATTTATGAGGGATTCACAATTGTGATCCTCGGTGATTGAATGGAAATTCTGCCTGTGGTCAACATCAAATGTACCGACAAGCAGTCACTCGGTAACTCCTGTGGGTTACGCTTAGTGTGTCTCAAACGGTCTACGTCGTGGGGTGATGCTTCTGTACCTCAATGACTCATCCGAATCAGAGGTGTATTTCGTACATCGCGTTATCTCACTTGTGGGACTCCAGTTCAGAACGACCTTTGTGAGAATTAGAGATGTGTTTTCACACTATGTCATAACACTTTCAAGTTCAAACTTGTAAGCTGGATTATTTCTAACCCATGTTTTATGTTTTCTTCTTATGGATGCTCACGGTAGAAAAGATCGTGCGACACTTTCCACATGCTTCTACCAACATCAACACTAATTGAAAGGTCTCTCAAAAGCAAAGAAAATTTCTAAAGATTCTACATCAAAGTCAAAGAATCGCAGTTATGAGATAAAGATCAAAGTTAAAGATGTTGATAAAGGCGATTTCACAACCCATCACAACAACAAGAACAAAGAACAAAGATGCAAAGAATCAAAGACGCCACAAGCCATGAATGCCAAAGAAGTTCAAGACGTCAAACGACCTAAGCAAGACAACAAATGATGACCAACCCTTGGGGAGATTGTTAGGAACATGTTTTAATTATCAAGTGTAGGTCATTTCATTTGTAATAGGTCGTTAATAAATATGGTTTATAAATGTTTGTAATTGATTTCACACTCATGTAGTAAGCCCATGAGTCGTGATAGAAGGTTCTTCTAGAACCAAGGGAAACACCCTACCATGTAAACACTATAAATACCCCTCCCTAGAAGGGAGAGGGTTGTTGGTTCTAATTACAATTATCATTTTCATTAATCCTTCATTAGTTCCTTCCACTTTCTCTCACTAAAACTTTCTCTCTCTAGAAATACATATTGTTATGATAAGATGGTGACCTAACAATCTTAACCACGTTATAGACCATAGATCCAAACGTTTAAGGCCAACAATTGGTATCAGAGCAGGTTTGGAAATTTTTAACCAAATCATCATATACCAAGGTCTTTCTCAACCTTGTTCTTGAATCGAAACAACCACTGAGTCACGGTGAAATTTTGTTTTTGCAAAACCAGTCAAACTACAATAATCTCAGAATCATTTTATTGTGTTTTCATCAAAGAATCCATTTTTCGTCACCAAGGTATCAATCACAGAAGTGATTAGTTACCGGCATCAAAAGGCTCCTTTTATCATTTGCAAAAAAACCCAGTCGAATCGATTCAAAAACAAAGAAAAACCATATACTAAATTCGATAACACAAAGTCATCAAAAGGGCAGAAATTAAAAAACGATTCACAACAAGGAAAAATACACATGTTCATTGAGGAATCAAGTTCGAAATATCAAATTGAATCATCGTTGACTCAATTTCAATCTCCAATCATCAAAATCTCTCTGACAAGAAAACCCCAATTCAATCGAAACCCTAAGTTTCATCTTGAGGATTATAAGTGTCATGAATAACACTCCATACCGGAGAAGAACAAAGGACGGTCAACCTTATCACAGGCGGTCAACCATCAGATTTGGAGAAGAAGAAGAATGGGAATAATCCCAGTAGAAGAAGAGAGACAGAAGATACAAGTCTAAAAAAGGAACGCGTTTTATTTCTACCTCAATAAAGAGATAAGAAAACAATAATAAAGAGGCGCGCTCAAAATTAGGGCTATATCAAAGGATTTTTTTTGGCATCGGGTTAGACCATCAACCCCTCCAGGTTCCAAATTTTACAAATACCGCCCTTTCAACTTTATTTTTTATAGTATATATTAATTTTGATATATATTGTATTTTCTTGATAAGTTACTTTATTTTCAAATTAGTATCTTGTCAAATTTTAGATAGTATAATAACCTAGTGATTACAATGCTTATTATATTTATTAGGAATAATTATTAATGAGTAATTAACCTTAGGTTATTTCATTTTAGAATATATAATCTCCGAGGATAGTTTTGGATTAAAACTATACCTATAAAGTTTTATACCATTTTTAAGGAAAAATAAAACATAAGAGCTCATTAAAAATAAGAAATTTTCAACACACTTCGTGTTAAATTCTTTTGGAGATTTATTGTCAATATTTTTAAGATATGATGAAAGGAAGTGGAACTAAGTACAACTAGTACACCTCAATTTCAATTCCCAATCCTAAAGCCCGCGAATTACTCATTATGGGCAATTCGAATGCAAATCATTCTCGAAGCGAATGGTTTATGGGAAACAATAGAGCCGATCAATCGACTCAACCCGATAAGAAAAAGACAAACCGCTATTGCTTTCCTTTATCAAGCCTTACCAAGAACAATTACTTCAAATAAAAAGCACAAAACGCAAAAGACATTTGGAATGCTTTGAAAACTAGACACGTTACGAAGACAGAGTTCAACAAGCAAGACTACAAACACTCAAATCCGACTTTGAGATGTTATATATAAAGGATGACGAGACAATCGACACCTTGACTACAAAACTAACAACTCTCGTAAACAAAGTCTAAGACACAAAATATAAGATCAAACCTTAGTACAGAAACTACTAAATGTTGTACCCGATAGGTATCTGCAAATAGTTGCATCTATAGAACAATATTCCGACCTAAGTATAATGACAATGGAAGAGACAATCGGAAGACTTAAGACTTACGAGAAAAGGATTAAGTTCAAGAAAGGAAAACAAGAAGACAATCAAGAAAATTTGATGTTCACACGACATGACAATAGAGGAAAAAACTTTAGAGGACGTGGATGTGGAAAATATAAATTTTCACAAGGAAGAACCACGCAAAATTTAAAGAAGAAAAGAAAGATGGAGAAAACTCTCATAACAACTTCAACAAATCAAACTTTGATCTTAGCAAAGTTAAATGTTACAAATGCAATAAGATGGGTCATTATGCAACTAAGTTTTACTCAAATACAAACTCTAGTATGCAATCTAATCTTGTCGAGGAGGACTTAGAACCTACCCTACTAATGGCAATATTAGAAAACCCATATGTAACAAAACTTGAAGATCAAAATGTCTCGCTACACGAAGAAGATGCAGGATTGATGTGCTCTCTTGTCGTGTTGCAAGTTTTAAAATTTATAAACATGATTTATCCGGTAATCACTATAAACACATACGAGCAAGTATACTCGTTCGCGATAGCAAAGGTGGGTAAGTCGAGATCGTCCCAAGAGATTTGCGTTTTAATTTGTTAAAATATTTGAGACAAGAAAGCTTGTCAAGACTTCCTTCAAAATGGTGGTTTAGTTAAAATCAAAGTTAAGAAACATATACTTGTGTGAAGTCTATAAGCAATCATAGAGAGTGTTTGTGACAACTGGCAATTTAGGGAGTCTATTTTAGGTAACCGCAATACGTTAAACTAAACCGAGTTTTGCCTTTATCACTATTTTTATAAACCATGACTTGATTTTAGATTGTCTATTGGTTTTTATGGTTTATTTCATTATTAAATGAGTTATCGTATGAGTTTTAACTCTATTTGGTAGGCACTATTCGATTCGGCACTAGAAAAGCCTAAAACAAGAATTATTGTAACTTGTAGACCGTAACTCGAAAATGGACAAATAAATAGTCAAAACTCGTGGAAAAACGTAAATAATAATGTTGGAAAGTTAAATAAATGTTGTGAGACACTTCGGGGACAATATATGAGCTCGGGAATGCGTAAACGGGATAGTTAGGAAAAATTACAACTCCGACCCCTCCCCTTTCTCTTGAAGCCGGCGCCCCCCTCCTCCAAAATAATTATTTTGAGGTCCCTAGTGGCCTAGCATATATACCCCATCCAATACCCATTTCACCTATTTCATTCTCTCACTAAAAACACACACAACATATCTTTCTCTCTCTACCCTTCTCTCTCTAAAAACCCTAGCCGCCCCCATTATTATCCGGCCACTATTTCGGCCACCACGGCCGAATTCTAGCGCGTCACCATACACCTCCACCACCATATTGTAGCTCTCTTTCTTCTCTTTCCAACCACATATTACACGCTCCATTTGGACTTCAATAACACCTTCAAATCTTCGAATCAAGATTCATACTTTTAGGGTTTCAAGTGGGTTTTGCAATTGGTGATTGAATAAGGTAAATGGAACAAGTTTTGAGCTTGTTTAGGCAATAAAAAGCCACGAATTGAAAATTAGGGTTTCACCCTATGAACAAATTTGGGGCTTTGGGTGGAACATGAAATTAAGTCTAATTAGTGACTAAATAAACAAGTAATTAGTGTCCGTAAATGTGTGGTGTATCAATTTGATGGGTTTATGCATTTTAGGTTTAGGTTCATATTTTTGGTTAAGATAGATGATGGGTTTTGTGTTTGGTTAGTGTTTGGAGCTTGAATGATTGGATTTGGGTGTTGTGGAATTGATTTGGTTGTGTTTGGTTGTGATACATGGGACGTACGAACCACTATGGTCACGTACGTGGCTCATGGTTGGTGTACGTGACCCACTTGGGCCACGGGTCCGGGTCGGGTTGAGTTGGTAGCTTGTTGGTTGATGTAGTTGAGGTTTGGATGAGACGCGTGGAGCCGAAAAGCTTCTAGAGCTTGTTTGGTTCACGTGGTCTTGACCGCGACATGACCATTAGGGTCATAACATTGGTTTCGAGTATATTTGGTTGATTGATTGGTTGGCGAGATTGTTTTGAGTTAGTTTGGGATTGAATTGTGATATTGTGACTTTTACATTGAACTTGATATATATATTATTGACTTTGAGCTACGTCATGCGTTACTTTGACTTTTTAGTCAATAGTTGACCGACAAAGCCGAATATGGACTTTAGTATAATTTGGACTATTGATTGATTAAAAGCCGAGAAGTTATGACTCGTGCTTGTGGACTCGAAATGAATAACGATATGAGATTAATAATGGAATTTGACGAAATACATATATATGAAAATGATAATAAACTATGAAATAGAAATAATAAATGGGCTTTTGTACCAAAAATGTTGATAACAAGTCTTATCTTGTTATTTACTATTTTTAAATGGAAACTAACGACTAAATTGGAAATGTTTTGTAATAAATGAGTAATTAATGTTTTGAGTACACGTTTATCAATAAATGTCAATTGTGGACATTTAATATTAGTTTAAGTATTTAATTGCTTACGTTGTGTGCATGGGTTACGGATAACCTAGCATTAATAGCGTTGATCCACGTGGGTAGCGGACTTATTAGGTTGACGGATCTAATAAGAGCCCGCTAGGTACGTTGGGTAACCTTATTAATGAGTGAATTATCCTTATGACTCTTTAGGATACGATTGATTTATGGGATAATAAGCGACACGAGTAAATAAATGAGTTTATCGAGTTGACGAATTCGATAAGGTCTACTATTTATTCCGAAACTTATTGAACTATGGAGCTTATCGTTTAGAGGTCTCATTGTCGCATTGAGTTATATATTGGTTGTTTGAGTGCATTCATGGCATCATATTGAGTCGATACACTCACATGAGGAATACCAAACACTAGGATTAATGGTGAAACGAGACGTTTTTGGAAATAAAGAATTGGAATATATTAGGGTAGATAACGTTGATTTTGAGGAATATATATATTAAAGATGGTCTACATTAATAGCTTGTGCCGAGTCGATAGTTGCTGTGTTGTGATACCGTTATCTTCTGCTAGTGTTTAATTGTGCGTTGATTACTTGTGTTGATTGCTTGAGGTGAGTTTCATAGCCCCACCTTTATCTACGTTTTAACTACGTTTTGAACTATTTGGGGTGAGAATCATGCTGCTGTTTTTGGACCGTTAAAACTATTTGGATTTGCTTACATGCTTAACTGTTTAGATAGATGTGCGGTAGTTGTTGCCTTAGTCTAGGTTTAACGTGCACGACTAAGAGTAGACTTCACATCGACCTAGTCCGGGTTGGCAATTGTTCTAGATTTTGCCACAACATTCTTTGGACTAGAGTCGCGAGGCCCGAGTAATCCCCGGATGAGGATATGATTGGAGATCCGGATAGGATCAGGGTGTGAAACGGTATTTATCTATCTTAGGTCTTGCATAGCAAATCAACTCCTATTGGTCCACTATGATTTTGTTGAACTTAAACCTATGAACTCACCAGCATAAGCTAACCTTTTAGCATGATTTCTCAGGTATTTGAGAGATGTTTGGAATACGTGAATGGTGGAAGCTTGGCAAGAAGGCGGGGTTCAAGGATCATTTCTGACTCTGATAAACTATGGGGACCTATTTTATTAAACTATGTTTTGGGCCTAATAATTACTCTTTTGGATTAAATGTTTGGATTAACTAAATTGGGATTGGTTTTGAATGTCAAATGACTATCTTTTGCTATATTGTATGCGATACCAATCCAATAGTAACGCTTCAAAAATTGATTAAGTCTTCCATTGCATCGAGATTTGGGGTGTTCTGATTGGTATCGAGCTCAAGGTTATAGAGAATTAGGTATTTTATAAACCCTAACTATAACCACTTTTAAGAAAAATTGATCCTCGACCGACGACGCCCGCTTGCTGTCAAGCTTCTTATTTGATTATGGTATGAATCATGATTTGAATTATGAGATGATATGTTAAAGGATATTGTGAACCGATTATGGAAACGTTATGATTTGGAGATATGATTATTGATTTTGGAAATGAGATATGATTATTGGTTTTGGGAATATGAGACGTGTTTGGAATTCGAAATTCTATTGTAAAGCATCGGTCACCCCAAGTATAATCTAGCTTAAGTTAGCTCGTAGACATATCGTTTATTATGTTAGTTGTTAGTAAGTTATTAGCTTAGTTTTAGTCTAGAGCAACACCGTGGAGGAAGGACGGGTCTTTACCCACTGTATACCTGATCCACAGGCCGTCAGGAGGTCGTTTAGTTTGTAACCTATAAATACCCTCTACCTTGCAAGGTAGAGGGTTGGATGTTCATTTGGAATCTAACCTTCCATAAGTTTCTCTTTCTAGAATATCCCACTTTCTCTCTCTAAACCATCTAAATTATACGCCCCATTTGTGTTTGATATGATGTTTTTGTGAAATCCAATATGTTACAAATGGTATCAAGAGCCATGGTTTGATCATCTCTTACATATCCTTGGATTTCTAGTGGTTTTTAGATGGTTTTTGAGCTTGAAAAAGTTTAGTGGTTTTTGCCTCATTTGGTTCATTTCTAGTGTTAAAGTTTGAATTTTGGGTGTACTTTTGTGTTTAGAATCATTGTATGTGCTTGGGTTTTGATTTGGTAAGCTTGAATCAATGTGGTTGAGCTTGTTTTGGATTGAAATGTGTGTTTTTGAAGTTTTTCTTGGTAGCGACTTGGTTCTCGTAGTGAATTTCATCTTAGCGACTTGCTTCAAGAAAAGGTAGCGAGTTGTAGTGCTTTTGGTAGCGACTTGAGGTCCTAGCGACTTGTGGATTTTGAGACAAGCCGACAAACAGAGACAATTAGTGGATTCTCTACTACGGGTAGCGACTTGGTTAAGGTAGCGACTTGCTTTCAATTTTGTTAGCGACTTGTACTTAAGTTTCTTAGCGACTTGGTGTTATGGTTCTTGGCGAGTTGATTTGTTAGCGACTTGTCCATATAAAAATTTGGTGAATTGATGCAAGTTACTTATATTTAATATCCATCAACACAATGTCTTACATCACTGACCCTTTAATCTCTAAAGTGCTTGAACTTTATAATACCTCACAAAACAATGAAACTGGTTGCTATTCTGAATGTTCTACCTTGAATGATTCAACAAATTAAGATCAAAACTCTTCACCTTCTGAGTCAAACTTCAACGAATCACACCAGTCAATGACCCATGATGCAAAGCATACGGAATGCAACATTGAGCCCTTTCAACTACTTCATCAGCACCTCACTCTACTATTATCCACTCCTATGGGTCGAACATGCGGTGCTCTCTTCCGCCAAGACTTACCCACTTTGAAAAAGGCTGTGTTGCTGAACTTAGAACAACTGAAGCTTCAAATTGCCAATAAGAAGGTATTAATTGATGATTCTAATGCTACACTTCAAGTTATCTACAACCAATTTTTAGCCATTTATCAAGGGGGAATATTCTGCTGACTTTGATCAACACGTGACTGGAATTTCATTCAAGAAACATACTGGAATGGAAATTCATGAGTTCATCAACACATATATCCAACTTATGAATAGTGTGGAAGTGTACATTAAGGATGCTGCTCAAAGGAATGATTATTTGAATGAGTTGAATGAGTGTCATGGAAAATTAAAGGAAAGTTGTGATATTTTGGGTAATGGATCACATTTGAAAGAACGGATGATGCCGATGTCGATCGCGAAATTTCGTAAACAACAATGAATGATGTAATTGGTCAGATCTTGAACACAAAGGCTCGAGTCCAAAAGCTTGAAATTGCTTGCATGTCAAGAAGTCTGTTGTGCATGAGGTGAATAGAGATGCCATACCAACAAATGAACAGGTGTCATGCATTGAGGTACCCTTGACTCCCTATCTTTGAACATGGTATCGATAAATGTGTCTTGGTTGAGTCTGAATCTAAAATCTTTAAAACAAATGACATGGTAGAAAAAGGGGTTTATGATGAACTTTCAAACAAATACTCAATTCTTGAAAAACATTGTATTTCCCTGGAAATTGCAATACAACAAAAGGAATAAAGTTTTCGTGCTACAAAATCTTGCATTGATCCGAAATTCCCAGAATTTCGAGAATTTTTTGAAATTAACCACTTAAAAACTCAGATTCAGGACAAAGATTCAACCATATGCAATCTGAAATTTCAACTCTCAGAGCTACATAAGAAATGCAATCTTGGGATGAGCAATTCTAACCATGAGGTGAGTAGTGAGCTTAAATCTAGGAATGACGAATTGGCTCTGTGTGTATCCAACTTATTAAGAGAAAATGAGTCCTTAAGAAAGAACTTATTAGAGAATGATTACAAGTTGATAGATCAAACTAATTCCTTTTTTACTGACATTGATGCCCTCAAAGCCCAAATTCAGGATAAGAGCTTCAACATTGTTGCCTTAAAAAATGAGCTTAGGAAATCTATTGGAAATAGGGTGAACACTAAGTTTGCAAAACCATCAACCTTGGGAAAGTCAACTGTTCAGAACAACTCAAAACATACCGTAGTTAGGCAGCCCAATGCTTTTAGAACTGAAAGATTTAAACCATCGAAATCTAGGCTTGCCTCCCAAGTTGATGCGAATACTGTTTTGACAAAACCAGTCACTTCACTACTTCATTCCGATATGATGAATAACAAAACCCAGGTTAATGTTCAAAGTTCAAAGATCAGGAATACTAGTAGTTCGTCTAATTCTCATAAGAAGCATCAAATGGCTGATCAATCCCCTAAGAAACAAACTAATTACAGAAGGGCCAATAGTCAAAGAGGAAGTGCACATATACAAATCTACTAGCAATGCTTCAAATGGATTCCCACCGCGATTATTTAAGTTTACGTGATCCAAACGAACTTACATACCTAGATCTTGCCTTAAGTGGATGCCCACAGGAAAATTCTTCAAGAATATTGAACCTAAAGGGATCTCTATTAATGACACGCCTAGATCAAACTGTGAAACATCCAATAGTGAGATTACTCATGTCACTAACTCATCCATTTGCAATTCTACATTTGCCTCTAGTGCAATGTGTTCTCAGTCTTTTTCAGGTACAATGCTCAATTCAATCAGGAACTTCATGACTTGGTTTCCATCAGAAATGAATATTGCTCACTCAGGAGTTATAGCTTGCCAGAATTGATGTACCTCGTACTTTGACTCCTATTCGACTTGAATCAGGACTCACTCTTAATTAATCTGTGTTCAAATCAGTTAAAAAAAAAGTTTCAATTTTTAATCTTTCTTTCAAATCATTCTTTCAAATCATTTTTTTAATTAATTCTTAATCTAAATCATTTCCCACAATCTAATAAAAGATATATCTCTTGTTATCGATAACAACTACGGTCCTAGAAATGTCATTCAATAATGACACGGGCTCATAGATGAAGTTCGAACAAAAGATATACCCTTGTTTCATAATGGATGGGTTAAATTCAATCAATGTTCATTGGTGACATTGATTGAGGGGGAGAATTTTACAAGTTATCTCGTTTGTCTCTGTATGATTGCTGGACATGTATTGTGCCCAGATGCATGTCTTTGTCTTGTCTTGCTTTCGTGGTGTCTTCTGTGTAGATTGCTTATCTGTTTCATGGGGTTCACTGTGTTAGTTTGCTTATCTTATTATGATCATCTTATTTTGCTATCTGTGTTAGTATGCAATCTGATAAGTTCATGGACTAAATATGTTACCTTTAACAGAGTTAGCAACTTAGCATGTTAAATTTGGGTTAGCGAGTTGTTATGTAAAGTCTTAGCGACTTGTTAATCTGTCCCTATACCCTACACCCTAGCGACTTGAAGTGGCAACTTAGCATGTTAAATTTGGGTTAGTGACTTGATTCACAAAACTACAGGGACTTAATGTAGCAACGTGGTATTCTTGAAAAATTCTGTCCCTATACCTTAACGACTTGCCATTTTTTTTTATTATCTTCAAAAACTTAATAACAATCCTTTCTTTCTTTCTCTCTCGTGTGTACAATTCATCGTACCGATTTGTGTGTGGTAAGGTTATCTTAATCTGTTTCTTGTCTCTAAATATGAAGATTATATGCATCCCCTAACTCATTTTTCCTTAACAGATTCCACTCATCTTGATCCTCGTCAATTGCTTTCCTCGTCTAGGTTTGTTAATGGATTTTTTTGAATGGAACAATTGATATATATGTGTTAATGGATTAAGGGTTGTTTGGATGCACTAGGGTTGATGTAATTTTTCATAATTATATGTATTAATGAATTTGTGCGTCTTGTATGAGGTTCGATTGGGGTTGTGTTTCTGAAATTGTTTGTGTTTATGGATTAACTGTACGTGTTCTTAGTAGCGGTTTGAGTGTGTTGAATGGATTGAGATGATATACGTATGATATGCGTGTGTTCTTGGTAATGACTTACCTGCTATGATATGTGTTCTTGGTAGCGAGTTGGTGCTTAAATTCATCATGGCGAGTTGCCAGTTCTGAAAACATTCAAGTTAGCGACTTAATGAATTGTTTTGTAGCGACTTATCATTATCACTGTTGGTAGCGACTTGTATTTACAAGTTTGCAACTTAGTTAATCTTGTAGCGACTTGGTCTTATCATTTTTGATAGCGACTTATCTTTACAAGATTAGCGACTTGCTGGTTCAATTTTCAGGTGGCTACTTGGTTTATTAAATTATTTTAAGGCGACTTGCTATTATAATTTCATGTTAGCGACTTGATTCAGGATTTCCTGTAGCGACTTGTTTTGACAACATACTCTTAGCGACTTGCTATAACATCTTTTGTTTGAGCAATTTGTACTTGGTTTCTCTTGTAGCAACTTGGTATCACAACTTGTTTCAAACAACTTGTTACAACATCTCCATAATAGTATCTTGTCTCATGATATTATTTCATAGTAACTGTGCTTTTAAATAATTTGATTAAAAAACAACTTGTCTCTCGAAAACTGTGTCAAATGAAGTCGTTACCTTGAAAACTCTCTAATGCCACTCAATCTATTTCAATATGATTTTGGGTACTCTGTCTAAGTTACTAAGTCATTGTGTTTATGTCATGAGGCTGTATTCAATGTTGCTTAACTAACCATATCTAATCTAACATGCTCTCAATCATTGTTGTTGTATGTGTGTATCATTAGATCTTCTATGGCAAACACTATCTCATCAGAGAACCCTGCTACATCTACTCCATCTATAGTTCTTACAGACAATGAAATTCTTCCAAAAGACAAATGGGTAGAGATTGGGAAAAGTAACTGTTATGTGGACATGCAAAAGTTGCAACAAAATCCAATACTCAAAGTGTCTATTGATATCATCAAAAACAAAAATTTCTTCGGTGCCCTATCCAAGCAATGCACAATTCCCACCATTTACATACAACAATTCTGGAACACCATTGAATGTGACAAAATCACGGCTCATTATACCTGCAAGCTGGATGATAAGGAATTTGTGATCAACTCGGACATTCTCAGCAAGGCCCTTGGAATCACACCCTGTAACCCCACCATACGATCTGAACCTCCACCTAGTGCGGAAGAGCTAATAGTCTTTCTGATTGGTTTGGGTTATCAAGTTGGCATATCAAGGGCTTCTGACATCATCACCGGACACATGTATCAACCCTGGAGAGCAATGACTACAATTCTCAACTTATGCTTATCAGGAAAAACATCAGGGTTTGATAAAGTAAGGATTCCCATCTTGCAAATCCTATAGGGTATCGTCAATGGGGTGAATGTGAATGTATCAGAACGTATCTAGGAAGAATTCTCGTTGTCAATGAACACATTTATCTCCTATAGAACAAACTTTCAGAATAAAGCTCAGGGACGAAAGAAAGTAAACAAACTTGTGATTCCTAGCATCAGATTCTCGAAGCTTTTCATCCAGTACTTGCAACAGACTCATAACTTCAATCCTAGGAGTGATTCAATCATTCATAATGCCAAGGATGAATTCGTTCTGGGTAACCTTAAATATGTGGCTAAAGGTATGGATAAAGAGATCTTTGGACTGCCAATTCCTGATACTCTTCTCTCTGACGATATTAAGAAGACGGATTACTTTAAATTGTACAAGAAAAGGGCTTCCAGATCCACTGTTAATGTTGATGTCTCTCCCACTTCACCACAACCCAAAGCTGCCAAGTCTACTTCAGGCTCAAAATCTTCATATGCTCCTCTTCCTAAAAAGAGACGTAAAATGTCACAACCTACTGACACCTCATCCTAGAAGCAGAAAAGAAAGAAGAAGGAAGTGGAAAAAGGAATCGTTGAGGAAACTGAGGTTTCGAGGGGTAATGCGAGTTTGATTGATGAAGATGATGCTGCTCTGCAACTAGGAATCAAGCAAAGCCTAGAAAGTCAGAATGTGAGAGCACCACTTGGAGGTGTAGTGCTAAGAGAACCTGAACAAGTGCCTCACCAAACAACACCATTCACACAAGACAAAGGGAAAGGGATTGTTGGTGTAGAGGCCGAACAAGTTGCTCACATGCTTCTAACATTCTCCTCGTCACCATCAAGAACTACCACTCAATTTGAGCTGAGGAAAAGAAGTGAATCTTCTTCAGCTCAAGAACAATCTGGATTGGGAAAGGACGTATCTGAAGCACAAAAAGAAACTCATGCCTCAAGTGATACACAATCTGATCAAAATGATGATGAAGAGTTGCAGAAAGACTTACAGGAGAACCTTGCGTCAAGATCTGATGAAACCAGGCATATGGAGGAACCAAACATGTCTATTGATTCTCTATCCTCATTGAAGAATCTTGATACAAACATCTCTTTCGGTGATCAGTTCTTAAATGACAAACCCACAGACACTGAGACTCTGAAGCAAGGTAATGAGAAAGAGGAAGCAGAATCTATGTACACCGTGGACATATAGCAAGACACTTCAACCATCCCGCCTATGTCTGCACCATCTCATACAACCGTACTTCCACCACCTAAACCCGCAAATGATCCATCTGAAGTTGTTATCATCAGTGAAACCATCACTCCTCCTGCCTCACCACCTCCTGCTTCACCGCCTCCAGTCAAAACTACTGAGCAATTACTTGAAGAGGCTATGTCACGTATTGCAACTATTGAGAAGCATTTTCCTATCGCCTTCAATAATCTCGATAGTCGTGTCAAAAAGCTGGAGAATTTTAAAATCAATGAGATTGTTACAAAGGCAATTGAAGCTGATATTAAAGATGCGGTTGAATGGGCAATGAAGGCTCTATTACTTCAACGATTTAAAGACTTGCCAATCTTTGATATGAGATCAGCTCTCTCTGAAAGAATGTATGAAGCAGGAGAGCATTCGAACGATACACATAAGAAACTATACGAAGCACTCGAGGAATCGATGAGACTTGATAATTATCAGCAGTTTGTGGAGGATGTACGAGAAAGGGATAACAAGAAGAAAAGAAAGACTGTTCCAGAGAAATCAACTGATAAGTCTGGAGGTCCCAAGCCACCACCTCCAATTGGAGGAGCTGGAGCTTCGGACTGGTGGACCTTCAGGCACAACCACTACACCTTCACCACAACCACCAACATCATCACCAAAACCTTTCAATCAATCTAGTCCTTCCGGAGAACAGGGAACTCATAAGAAATCTGCAGCTTAGACAACGGTTGATTCAAGGTACACACCCACAATCTCTTCTATTCCTGAAGATCAAATGTTTCATGAAGAATCGTATGTCATGGCAGAGTCAGAATCCGATGACGATGATGCATCCACCAAGCATATCCCCAAGCCGTCTGAAGATGAATGTTTTGATGCATACGTGGCAGGTAGATGCACTAACACATCCAGAGTTGCACCTTCAAGAGACACAATTCAAAGCTGGATCACCGAGGAGAGACCTCATACTCCAGAACCTTCATGGTCCATCCCGTAGTTTGACACGATGATTCCCGACAACAAGCGGGCATCAACTATTTTAATAACTATGAAGCCCCGGATGAAGACTCTCCTTCATATCACTTTGGAGATATGGGCGCTTCATTAAGTGGTTTTGTGAACAGAAGAGAATCATGTCCATCACTCCAAAGGATCTTGAAGGACCGCTTTTGAAATTGTCAAGGTGTTTCACTCGGATGCCAATCGGCCCAATACCGGATGGAAGAATGCCATAAGATCTCGAGTGATCAAGTCGGTGAGCGAGTTAGTCGATTCGATGTGAACAAGCCTCTTCCTCTCGGTGGTGAACCTGGACAAATAACTATTCGATCTAAGTTCTTCTTCAACCATGACCGGACTATCTTTGTGCTTATACTATCGAAAGAAGACCAGCCTTATCGATCTCAAAGATGAAAGCTACCTACCTACTCGATCGTGGTCTTGAGCAGATGGTTCCGGATCAATGCAGGTAGACAAAGAACAAGAATATGACATCGAGGCTTCATATGGAATTTCTCATTGGTGGTTCAAGAAGAAGAAATTCTATAGAGAGACATGCAGCTAAAAGGAGTCGCCAAGATGTTCGATCCAAGCTGCGAATTTTAAGTGTTGTTCGTGTAGAGGTCTTCCCAATCTATGGCTATGAGTATTTGAAGAAGATCGTTCTTAGAAGAGCAGACCTGAAAGAACATGTTATTGAAGAAAACGACTTTAAACATCTCCTGCCAAGTAAATTTGAAGATCTCTATCTTCTGAACCTTCAAGGACACCTTGAACACCTACCTATTCGTGAAAAGAAAGCTCTCTCTGCCGCTGTCAATCTTTGGATCAGAGGCTCAGTCATCCGAAAACGGGTTGAGGATTTTCAGCTTGGAATGGAAGGCTACCAGACTCAAGTCAACTTAACAAGGCCGCAATGGGATGCCTCTGGACATGAATTTCGTCACGACTATAGAGTTCTTGACACCCCTAGAGCCATCCTCTTCCACGACAGATATGGGTCACGCATGCTAATGAGATTGTGCGAGCTCTACAAATTCAGCGATGGTACTCTCAAGATGGTCGAAGAAGAATTGAACTCCAGAGTGAAAGAAATCAGAGTTGATCTGAAGCCGTGGAACAAAACAAAATTCTGGTCTGATGAGGACTTAAAGAGGTTTGAAGATTTCATTGATGCAATCAGGCGAAGACTCAAGACTCGAATGATCTTCCGCAGCCTTGAAAGTTTTGTTGGTGGTAGACTTCGTGAAGGTCATTACAAACTACTTCAAAGAACTGAATGAAGACATCTTCCGGAAGTAGTTTCTGTTTTGTATTATTTATGTGTAAAATGTGGTGTACAAACTATGAACAACTATAATGCATGTGATAGTGTTAGGTTATGTACTGTGGTTTCCCTTTGTGTCTAAAAAGGGAACTTCAATGTTGTCCACTTCTGATCATATAAAACTGGACACATTTTTTCTCCAACAAATGTTTTGTCTCATACATATTTAAATCACTTGAGATCCAGAATCTCAAAGGATTTGAAATTTTTGATCGGGGGAGAAAATGTGATATAAATATGAAAGATGATAAAGATGACCATTTTTGTCTCAAAGTGCATACCGCTATCTAATATGTGCTAAACTATTTTCAAATCTCTAAGCATATATTATGGGGAGCATTTCAAAACAAATTCAAACCTTCAAGGTACAAAGTTTTCCATGCTTTTATATAAGGTACCTTGATTGTGTGTTAAATTGTTTCTAAATGTTTGTTATCGTGGTGTATTTCAAAGAACTCTTTCCTCTATGTGACAAAATGATTTCAAATATTCTACGCACATATTGAGGGGAGAATTTACCAAGAAAATCAAATGGCTTTTCTATGAAAATTGTGATCAAAGAAAATATTTCAAAGTCCTCTTGCCTCCATGTGCTAAACAGTTTCTAAATCATATGCACATGTTGAGGGGGGGTTTCTAAATGATCAAAACTATTAAGGTACAAAATGCTTTGATGTCGTATCACAAGTACCTTGATTGCTTTTCCAAATGATTTTTCAATTGGTCTTATGGAAACTGTACCAAAAGACCGACCATTTTACTTTATGTATGGAGTTATAAGGATGGTGAGGTTTGGTATTAATTCCCACGATCCGCGAACCGGAGGATCTACCTAGGACAATCCACTAGATAGTGTAGAGTCCTTAGGTATATTGAAAAAGAGAAAAGTGAGATATGAGAAGAGTGCCAACCGAGACCGAGCTAGAATCGAATAAACCCAACAAGGTTCTAGTTATGAAGTCTTGGTAAGCACTCAAGGGGTTGAAGAATGAAAAGAAATTAAATGAGAAAAGGGTGAAAAGAAATAGCCTCCAATAAATCAACCTTAGGCGACACGGGTTCAATACATATGCTCTTGGTGGTTACTAAGGTAACGCCGGTATTGAAGACAAGACGTCATGGACCCAGTGACGCACTGCACTAAACTTCCCAAGCTACTCAAGTTCCTCTTAAAAGGACTTGTTTCATTCTCATGGGGAACCGACATAACGTATCGACTTTCTCCTAGAGATTGTTGATATTGAAGAAGGAGACCATCTCCCTAGTCTCCGGCATCGGAACCAAAATATGCACAATTGAGTCTAGAGCCACGAGATCATCATATAAATCTCTTTAGGACATTGTCAATGAAGACTCTCTGTTTCACACAATGTGGAAAGAGATTATATCTTATGAGTCCCACGATTATCCTTGTGGTATTGCGGAACATCCGAGTGATATGCAAACATATTCACAATGAAGATGGAAAGCCTTCTTGAGCCAACATCAAACAAGCTCACGGTTGGTGGCATGTGAGATCTATCCAATAGATCAACCATGTGACAACCGAATAGAAACAATGGGCGATTCAATCTTTGAATCAATCCCGGTTCGAGTTATGGATTGACGGATACCTTTGAAAAACCCGTTATGCTTAAAAACTCTTTCCTTTAGCACATCGATCGTGTACAAATATTTCAAAATAAAAGGTGTTTATGATTGATAAATGATTTTCATTAAAACCTTCGTTGTATTGCAAAACAATTTCTATTGAGCGATACGATTGTTTTTCAAATCTCTTTATCAATCGCTGAATCTCAATTCATCGTTCACTCACTCCGTGTTGTCTTCTTTGAGACGTCCGGTTTGAGAAAACTAGAGCAATTGCGAAACCCCGTCAAGGAAATTCTTTGAAATTATACCGATCACAAATACTTGTCTCGATCAACGGGAGCCGTGGTCGTGTACCTCAATTCAACGAAGTGATCAAAGACACTCTCGTGCGGTTTATTGCTAACTGTTGTATGCATGTACACCCGACGTTTGAGTGATCGAATGGAGCGGTCTATCCATAGCCGCACGCTCACACAACACATTCATTTCCAAAGAAATCATGATTAGTGCATCAATGACTCGATATTATCACTTCATGCTTCGCTACGCCGCCAATATCATGAATCAACGAATGCTTCCGCTACTCGATGAGAAGAAATCATGATCCGTAATGTGAGCATGTCGGTCCAAATGTCACAAAATCATATGTCGGCAACACAACAATGGGTGATGTCGAGATTTATGATGGTCGATGATCTCTAGTAATGCTCAAAGGTCATCAATGTGGATCAGCTCAATAACCTCCACGTAATATACATTGTAGTTGAACAATGATGAAATCATCACAGAAGCACATAGTTTGAATACTTTGATGAAGTGAAGTCTATGAGCTCAAGATCAAGATTTATTAGAATGCTAGGATTCACAATGTAATTCATGGGGTGACCTCCTTAGGGGAGATTGTTAGAATTGGAAATTCTATTGTAAAGCATCGGTCACCCCAAGTATAATCTAGCTTAAGTTAGCTCGTGAGACATATCGCTTATTATGTTAGTTGTTAGTAAGTTATTAGCTTAGTTTTAGTCTAGAGCAACACCGTGGAGGAAGGACGGGTCTTTACCCACCGTATGCCCGATCCACGTGTCGTCAGAGGTCGTTTAGTTTGTAACCTATAAATACCCTCTACCTTGCAAGGTAGAGGGTTGGATGTTCATTTGGAATCTAACCTTCCACAAGTTTCTCTTTCTAGAATATCCCACTTTCTCTCTCTAAACCATCTAAATTATACGCCCCATTTGTGTTTGATATGATGTGTTTGTGAAATCCAATATGTTACAAGACGTGATTATCGATATATTACGGAATTTGATTTGAGGAAACGATATACTGTGATTTTGGAGTTTTGAACTTGATTGATTTGATATGGGATTATGTGATGGAACGGAACTTATGTGTTTTACTTAAAGGCATATTTTGAGTAATGCGGTACCTACACTTTTAAAGCTTTCATTATGTGATATGTGTTTTGGTTAAGTTGATGCGCTTATTAAAACTAGTTGTTTCGAACACTTATACCTACCCTATGCGGTGTCACGCACTATGCCTTCACTAGCTTTTGATGTGTCGAGGAGGTCCTTGCTGTTGCTAGTTCGCCAAACATTGACTCTCATGACGGTTTGCAGCAGGTGATCCTTATGATTGCCCGTCACACTAGTTATTCATCATCGATCGTCCTAGCTCATCTAGGCACTCACTTACATCGTGTTTTAGCGCCGAGCGGACTCCTAGGCTTGCTTATAGCACCGCCCGCATGTCCGTGAGACCACCATCATCACCTATCCGTTTAGCGACCCACTCGCTTCTTTCATCACCACCAAAGATCACCATGTCTTAGGAGGCCTAGATCTCCTAGTGTACCACCTCAGATTTACCTTCACGAGACCCGACTCATGGAATCTTTCCCTATGGATGAGGGCGAGGAGGAGCATGAGGTCAAGGAGGAGGATGAGATTGAGGAGCAAGATGTTGATGAGGATGAGGATACTCGGGAGGAGGATGATGAGGATATCCCGGAAGGGGTACTCCTCCATCGCAGAGTCCCGCACATTCTCGGGACCAGTTCTCCTTTGCTCGAGCCACGAGTCCCTGGACGACCTTTAGACATCGACTCACCACCTTACTCACCTTATATAGGTAGCCCGTTAGGATCCGAGATACCATCGAGATTGTTTCGAGCCCGAGGAGTATGGTGAGGCAGGTGCGATGTAAGAGAGGATTACATCACGTGGTACTAGGCTTAGTCAGTTGACGGATCGATTGGTTGGAGTATCTAGGGCTAGTATTGTAGATCTGAGAGTTGATATGGGTACTTTAGTCAGGAGGACTAGGGTTTTGCATGATGGTATGTCGGAGCTCCAGGAGCAGGTTGGGGACCTGCGAAGAGGGTTCGTGACAACACGTGATGCTGATAGACTGATTTGGCGTAGGATTGGTGAGTTGGAGAGAGTGGTCGCAGAGCTTAAGAGTGATCGCAACGCTCGACGTGTTGAGTTAGCATCATTGTGGAGAGAGGTTGACGATGTTAGGAGATCACTGAGTGATATTCGTAGACGTGGCTAGATAGTATTAGATTTATGGTTTTGTACCATCTTGAAACTAAGTAGTACTTGGTTTGAGATGTAGGATTATCCTAGTTGTCTTACTAGTATCGTTATTAGGATCGTTTTTGATTTCTTCGTATCCTTCCGTGTATTTCCACTTTTGAAACCTATGAGTTATGGTTATGGGAACATGCATCCTTTAGTTATGATGCGGTATCTGATTGTTTCGCTTTAGGTCCTTGTTGACCTTGATTACGTATTCAGGCGTTATTGGGTGACCCTTGGAACCCAACTCTATTTTTAGAACATGAATTGTGAACTTATGAAACTGTCCTTCTTGCCTTTAGAATGGTGGCAACAAGACGAAACCTGCTTAGGAACAACCGAGCGCCTCGCCATCTTGTTGTTGCCCTCGGTCGTCGAGGTCGTCATCCAGGCCCCACCACACCACTGCTGACAACCCAACATTGATAACCCGGTAGGGAACCCGAATGTGAACAATTGTCTTGAGAATGGTCTGTTCACAAAACCCTCCACTTGTGAACCCAACCCACATTGACCGCCTAGTGTCGCAGTCATGTCGTTGAATTGCTAGTGAGGCTAACTGCCTAACACTTCTAGTGAAACCCCAATGTTGAATCGAACTCGAGGTCGTACCTACAAAGAGTTCCGATTCTGTGGTCCCATTGATTTTGAAGGAACCGAGGAGTAGTTTACGACTAGGTGGTTGGAGAAAACTTAACTGTGTTAATGTGAGTAAGCGTGATGAGGATTGTAAGGTTAAGTATGCAACATTCACCTTGAGGGACGAGGCGTTGACACAGGTGGAACAACTATCACAAATCAAGTAGGAATTGATGTAGCTTATAGTATGACTTGGACCCGGTTTAAGGCTCTCCCGATTAAGACTTCTTGTCCTAGGAATGAAGTTAAGAAGTTAGAGAGTGAGTTCTGGAACCATAAGGTTAAGGGTACTGACATGGCGACTTATACTCGTCGTTTCCAAGAGTTATCATTGCTTTGCCTTGAAATGGTTCACACTGAAGAACTTAAGATTGAAAGGTATACTGATGGATTGCCCTTAGCTAATCGAAATGATGTCATCCTTGCCAAGCCAGTTAATTTGCAAGAGGCAATTGCTGTGGCTCAGAGTTTGATGGACTCTTATGTGTTAGAATTAGGAGACAAGAGTAAGAATGATAGGAGTGATAAGAGGAAGAGGAATGAAGTTGTTTATGGGAATGGCAACAAACGGCAAGAGACAGCCAGAGTGTTCGCCATAGGAAATGGAGGTAGGAAAGATTACGAGGGTAGTAAGCTTTGTGGTGGTGGTGTAACCGAAACCACCATGGACCGTGCTCGAATGTGTGTAGGAAGTGCTCTAAGGTAGGACATTTGGCCAAAGATCAGAGGTCCCGACCACTGTTGCGTTTAAATCGCACAAGGAGCGGACTGAAGGCCATCACACTGCTTTGGATGTGGAAAGAAGGGACATTTTAAGAATGAGTGCCGAGAGCCGTGGATGAGGAAATCCGGTAATGTAGGAGGATTTGCTAACCGAGGTGTAGGAGGTAATGGCTTAAACCTCAGAAGCGAGGTATTAGAAAACCAGAAACCATGGTGCTAGGAATCAGAGAGACATGGGAGCAAGTAGCGTGTTTACACTATTGGGAAGGAAGCTGGTGAGGACCCCAACGTAGTTACGGGTACATTCCTTCTCAATAATCGCTATGCTTCCATACTGTTTGATACTAGTGCGGATATGAGCTTCGTATCCACCTATTTCATGCCATTACTAGGAATCTCCCAAACACCTCTAGGGTTTAGTTACGACGTGGAATTAGCTAATGGGAATAGAGAGAAGATAGACACCGTAGTTCGAGGTTGTACCTTAAGTTTCCTAGACCGCCCGTTTAGTATAGATCTATTGCCGGTCACCTTAGGAAGTTTTGACGTCATTATCGGAATGGATAGGTTATCGAAGAACGGTGCACACATCATTTGTGATGAGAAGATTGTGCGTATACCGTATAGCGGAAACGTTCTGAGTATACAAGGAGATCGGAGCGACTGTGGAAGTCCTTCCCGGTTGAGCATCATCTCTTGTATTAAGGCCCATAAGTACATCGATAGAGGAAGTTGTCTTTTCTTGGCTCAAATTTCTGAAAAGAAAAGCGAGGAGAAAAATGAAAGAAACCTTAATGATGTACCCGTCGTTAGAGAATTTCTGGATGTGTTTCCCGATGATCTGCCAGGGATTCCATTTGTCTGACAAGTGGAATTCCAAATAGAGTTGATACCCGGTGCGGCACCCGTAGCCCGGGCACCTTATCGACTTGCTCCAAGAGAATTGGAGGAACTGCTCTAAACAGCTGGCGTAATTGCGGAGAAGGATTCATTCAACCAAGTTCGCCACCGTGGGGAGCACCGGTGTTGTTTGTGAAGAAGAAGGATGGATCGTTTGGATGTGTATTGATTATAGGAATTGAATAAGTTAATAAAGTGAAGAACCGATATCCGCTACCTAGAATAGATGATCTATTCGACCAACTCCAAGGAGCTAGTGTCTTTTCTAAGATCGATTTACTATCTGGTTATCACCAGCTTAGAGTTCGAGAGGAGGATATCCCTAAGACTGCGTTTAGGACTCCTTATAGACACTATGAATTCCAAGTGATGTCGTTTGGTTTGACCAACGCACCAGCGGTTTTCATGGATCTTATGAACCGAGTGTGTAAGCCATACCTAGAAAAGTTTGTGATAGTATTCATAGACGACATTTTGATATACTCTAAGAGTAGTGAGTAGCATGAAGAGCATTTGAGGCTCATTTTAGGATTGCTGAGAGAGGAGAAGTTGTATGCCAAAATTCTCTAAGTGTGAATTTTGGATTTCGTCCATGCAATTCTTAGGTCATGTGATAGATAGTCGAGGTGTTCATGTTGACCCAGCTAAGATTAAGGCCATTAAGGAATGGGCATCTCCTAAGAACCCATCAAAATCCGGCGGCTTTAGGGTTAGAAGCTATTATAGGAGATTCATTGAGGATTTTCTAAGATAGCTGTCACGACCAAACTAACACGAAGGATGTTAAGTATGAATGGGGAGAAAGGAAGAAGAAGCATTCCAACTTCAAGGAGAAGTTGTGTAGTGCGCCCATCCTAGCTTTGCTCGAAGGAAGCGAAGACTTTGTCGTGTCGCGACGCTCACATAAAGGCTTAGGTGTTGTTTTGATGCAATGTGAGAAGGTGATTGCTTATGCATCCCGACAACTTAAGAAGCATGAGAAAAACTACACCACCCATGACCTTGAGTTAGGTGCTATAGTGTTTGCTCTTAGGATCTGGAGACATTATCTGTATGGAACCAAGTGTGTAGTATTTACCGACCATAAGAGTTTGAAGCATATCTTAGATCAGAAGGAACTGAACATGAGACAACGTCGTTGGTTGGAATTGCTTAGTGATTACGATTGTGAGATTCGTTATCATCCTGGTAAGGCTAACGTTGTGGCTGATGCACTTAGCCGTAAAGAGGACATTCCACCCCTACTCGTTAGATCCTTAGGAATGACCATTGTTTTGCCCTTACCATCTCAAATTTTAGCCGCCCAAGCAGAGGCATTGACGGAAGAGAACCGTCCTTATGAGAATCTTCATGGAATGGTAGAAAGTGAAACGGATTTGAAGCGCCCGACGAACATTATGCTTCAAAGGCAGTGGATACCATTTCATGGTGGAACTGTGAGTTGATTATGTACGAGTCTCATAAATCAAAATACTCTATTCTTCCGGGTTGATAAGATGTATCGTGATCTTAAGAAACTTTATTGGTGGCCCAATATGAAAGCCGATATAGCTCAAGATGTTAGTAGGTGCGACTTGTTCTAAAGTTAAGGCCGAACATCGAAACCATCGTGACTTTTAGTTCAACCCGAACTCCTGAATGGAAATGGGGCGAATAACCTTGGACTTTATCACTAAATTACGAGAATGCTTAGCGGCAATGACGCTATCCGGGTAATAGTTGATCGTTTAACTAAGTGCGCTCACTTCTTAGCTACTAGTGAAACCGATAGTCTTGATAAGCTTGCTCGATTGTACCTTAAGGAGATAGTATCGTCATGAGTACCGATATCTATCATTTCGATAAGGATAGTCGCTTTACATCCCACTTTGGAGTCGTTGCGCATAACATTAGGAACGAATTTGGATATGAGTCTTGCTACCATCCACGGACCGATGGTCAAAGCGAGAGAACCATTCAGACTTTAGAGGACATGCTTAGAGCGTGTGTTATTGATTTCGACAAAGGCTGGGAGAGACATCTCCCATTGGCCGAATTCTCCTATAACAATAGTTATCACTCTAGCATTAAGGCCGCTCCATTTGAGGCACTGTATGGCCGAAAATGTCGTTCTCTTGTTTGTTGGGCTGAAGTTGGCGAAAGTCAACTTAAAGGTCCCGAACTTGTCCTAGAAACCTTTGAGAAGATAGTTCGATAAGCGGACGGTTGCAAACCGCTCGTGATAGACAAAAGAGTTATGCCGATAAGAGACGTAAACCTTTAGAATTTCAGGTTCGAGATCGTGTTATGTTGAAAGTTTCTCCTTGAAAGGAGTGATTCATTTTGGAAATGTGGAAAACTCGATTCGATATATTGGTCCCTTCAACTCGAAAGAATCGGACCGGTAGCATACCCGAGCTACCATCGAACCGAGTAGTGTACAATGTCTTTCATGTTAGTAATCTTAAGAAATGTCTTTCGGAGGAAAACATAGTGGTGCCTTTAAGAGATATTTGTATTGATGAGAAATTGAATTTTGTTGAGAAACCGATTGAGATTATGGATCGTGAGATTAAAGGTGAAGAATAGCCGATTCCGATTATTAAGGTTCGTTGGAACTCCGGCATGGACCGGAGTTCACTGGGAACGTGAGGACGTTTTCGTAGGAAGTATCCTAAACTTTTCATGATATCAAGCAACTCGGAGTGAAACCCGGACGGGTTTCTTCGAGCGGGAGGTATGACAAGCGGCAATTTAGGAGTCTATTTTAGGTAACGCATTCACGTTAAACTAAACCGAGTTTGCCTTTATCACTATTTTTATAAACCATGACTTGATTTTATATAGTCTATTGGTTTTTATGGTTTATTTTATTATTAAATAAGTTATCGTATGAGTTTTAACTCTATTTGGTAGGCACTATTCGATTGGCACTAGAAAAGCCTAAAACAAAATTATTGTAACTTCAGATCAGAACTCGAAAATTGACAAATAAATAGTCAAAACTCGTGGAAAAACGTAAATAATAATGTTGGAAAGTTAATTAAATGTTGTGAGACACTCGGGGGACAATATATGATCTCGGGAATGGGTAAACGGGATAGTTACGAAAAATTACGACTCCGACCCCTCCCCTTTCTCTTGAAGCCGGCGCCCCCCTCCTCCAAAATAATTATTTTGAGGTCCCTAGTGGCCTAGCATATATACCCCATCCAATCCCCATTTCACCTCTTTCATTCTCTCACTAAAAACACACACAACATATCTTTCTCTCTCTACCCTTCTCTCTCTAAAAACCCTAGCCGCCCCCATTATTATCCGCCACTATTCCGCCACCGGCGAATTCGACGATCACCATACACCTCCACCACCATATTGAAGCTCTCTTTCTCCTCTTTCCAACCATATATTACACTCTCTATTTGGACTTCAATAACACCTTCAAATCTTCGAATCAAGATTCGTACTTTTAGGGTTTCAAGTGGGTTTTGCAATTGGTGATTGAATAAAGTAAATGGAACAAGTTTTGAGCTTGTTTGGGCAATAAAAAGCCACGAATTGAAAATTATGGTTTCGACCCTATGAACAAATTTGGGGCTTTTGGGTGGAACATGAAATTAAATCTAATTAGTGACTAAATAAACAAGTAATTAGTGTTTGGTAAATGTGTGGTGTATCAATTTGACGAGTTTATGCATTTTAGGTTTAGGTTCATATTTTTTGTTAAGATAGATGATGGGTTTTGTGTTTGGTTAGTGTTTGGAGCTTGAATGATTGGATTTGGGTGTTGTGGAATTGATTTGGTTGTGTTTGGTTGTAATATATGGGACGTACGAACCACCATGGTCACGTACATGGCTCATGGTTGGTGTACGTGACCCACTTGGGCCACGGGTCTGGGTCGGGTCGAGTTGGTAGCTTGTTGGTTGATGTAGTTAAGGTTTGGATGAGACGCGTGGAGCCGAAAATCTTCTAGAGCTTGTTTGGTTCACGTGGTCTTGACTGCGACCGTGTCATGACCATTAGGGTCATAACATTGGTTTCGAGTATATTTTGTTGATTGATTGGTTGGCGAGATTGTTTTGAGTTGGTTTGGGATTGAATTGTGATATTGTGACTTTTACATTGAACTTGATATATATATTGTTGACTTTGAGCTACGTCATGCGTTACTTTGACTTTTTAGTCAATAGTTGACTCCAAACAAAGCATCAATATGGACTTTAGTATAATTTGGACTATTGATTGATTAAAAGCCGAGAAGTTATGACTCGTGCTTGTGGACACGAAACGAATAACGATATAAGATTAATAATGGAATTTGACGAAATATATGTATATGAAAATGCTAATAAACTATGAAATAGAAATAAGAAATGGGCTTTTGTACCAAAAATGTCGATAACAAGTCTTATCTTGTTATTTACTATTTTTAAATGGAAACTAAAGACTAAATTGGAAATGTTTTGTAATAAATGAGTAATTAATGTTTCGAGTACACGTTTATTAATAAATGTCAATTGTGGACATTTAATATTAGTTTAAGTATTTAATTGCTTACGTTGTGTGCATGGGTTACGGATAACCTAGCATTAATAGCGTTGATCCACGTGGGTAGCGGACTTATTAGGTTGACGAATCTAATAAGAGCCCGGTAGGTACGTTGGGTAACCTTATTAATGAGTGAATTATCCTTATGACTCTTTAGGATACGATTGATTTATGGGATAATAAGCGACACGAGTAAATAAATGAGTTTATCGAGTTGACGAATTCGATAAGGTCTACTATTTATTCGAAACTTATTGAACTATGGAGCTTATCGCTTAGAGGTCTCATTGTCGCATTGAGTTATATATTGGTTGTTCGAGTGCATTCATGGCATCATATTGAGTCGATACACTCACATGAGGAATACCAAACACTAGGATTAATGGTGAAACGAGACATTTTTGGAAATAAAGAATTGGAATATATTGGGGTAGATAACATTGATTTTGAGGAATATATATTAAAGATGGTCTACATTAATAGCTTGTGCCGAGTCGATAGTTCGTGTTGTGACAATCGTTATCTTACGCTAGTGTTTAATTGTGCGTTGATTACTTGTGTTGATTGCTTGAAGTGAGTTTCATAGCCCCACTTTTATCTACGCTTAACCACGCTTTGAACTATTTGGGGTGAGAATCATGTCATTGCTTTTGGACCGTTAAAACTATTTGGATTTGCTTACATGCTTGATCGTTTAGATAGATGTGCGGTAGTTGTTGCCTTAGTCTAGGTTTAACCGTGCTCGCCTAAGAGTAGACTTCTACATCGACTCTAGTCCGGGTTGGCAATTGTTCTAGATTTTGCCACAACAAGTCTTTGGACTAGAGTCATGAGGCCCAGTAATCCCTGGACGCGGGATATGATTGGAGATCCGGATAGGATCAGTGTGTGAAACGGTATTTATCTATCTTAGATCTTGCATTGCAAATCAACTCCTATTGGTCAACTATGATTTTGTTGAACTTAAACCTATGAACTCACCAGCGTAAGCTGACGTTTTAGCATGGTTTCTCAGGTATTTGAGAGATGTTTGGAATACGTGAACGGTGGAAGCTTGGCAAGAAGGCGGGGTTCAAGGATCATTTCTGACTCTGATAAACTATGGGGACCTATTTTATTAAACTATGTTTTGGGCCTAATAATTACTCTTTTGGATTAAATGTTTGGATTAACTAAATTGGGATTGGTTTTGAATGTCAAATGACTATCTTTTTGTTATACTTGTGTGCGATATCAATCCAATAGTAACACCCCAAAACTTGATTAAGTCTTCCGTTATCGTAGATTTGGGGTGTTACGGTGTTCATGAAGGTTTGGTGTAAACTCTTGATGTAATGCACAAATCATAAGCAAATGATTTCCAACCCATGGTTTATGTTTTGTAAAATCATTTAAGAACAAAACATATGGGTAATCCTTTCGGTCCTTATCCTAATGATTATTCTTTAGAAAATCCATTTGTTTGTAAAGGTTCTTATTAAACTTGTTCCTACGTAATCTTTCGAACCCTTCGTGATGAAAACGCTTCTAGTCTTGTTTCAATAAGTAAACATGGTGAGTGTCAATCACCATATCCCCATACTAGTTTGTCACTTAACTTTTGGAATAAAACATAAGAGAAATCCTTTGGTCCTTTTCTTAAACATGTTTACCGACAAATCAAACAAGACTAGTAGTTTTTCCAACAAACTCATTTAAACAAGATCATTTACATGCATCACATATAAGAACACTTCTACAATTTCCTACATCCTTACACACAAGTATATTCAAGAATTACTCCATGACAGTCATAACATAACACAAGTAGTAACAAGGTAATTCAAATAATTCAATAACATAGAGATTCATGACAAAGTCCAATCGTATTAGCCTAACCGTACAACTCCAAATGCTTACACAATGGATGAGAATTTGTCTCACCACTCTCCTGGACGCTTTTACAGTAGATACAAGACTTTTGGGATGAATAATAAGGGTTGGTAATAGTTTTGGTGTAAACTGTTACTCTTTTTGGGTGTGTCAAACAAGACTACTAAGTCTAGGTTCATTATATAGCTAAGAACCCTTAACTATCAAGCTAAAAGCGTCCCAAACAAGTTATTAACTGGAAATGATCGGCCTCTCATGATTAATAGAAGTTAAGGAAACAATAAATGACCAAAAGTGTAACTCCAGGGGTTGTAGCCGGATCGGTTACGACGCAGCCGATCCGGTTGCGTTTTGGCCATCACCCCGGTGATCCGGTCATGGGTTCGACCGATCACCAGAGCCTTCAGACACCCAATCTTGACTTTGGTTGACTTTTCTCGATTCGTGCCTTTTCTTTGCTTTCGATCTCGATTTCCAAGACGAAACTTGATCTTTATTTGATGTAGACACTTAGATATCATTGCGCTTCCTAATCATTGAGTCCATGAGCCTCACTAGACTTTCTTCCCTGAATTATCCAAATGTGCATGAAATCTTCATTTCTTCACCTTTACGATACCGCCACATTCACATACAACACGCTTCTTTTGCACTTTTGCAACAATTATGAGTAAATATAGCCGATTATCATACACAAAACCAACAATAACGCTACTTAAAACATACTCATTTTGAGCGTTATCAAGGATATAAAGAGACAAGTGTTGATAGTCAATGGTATATAGACAATGGAGCTAGCAACGATATGACTGGAATAAGAGAACACTTCAAAGAGCTAGATGAGAATGTTAGTGGAAAATTAAGATTCGGAGATGGATCTCACATAGAGATCAAAGGAAAAGGTTCAATCCTAATAGAATATGATGACGAGAAACAAAGAATTATATCTCACGTATATTACATTCCCAGCTTAAAAAGCAACTTATTGAGCCTTGAACAATTCACCGAAATCGGGGTTGTAAAGTAGTAATGGAAGATGATGAATTACGACTTTATGACGTGGACAACAAAATCTTCATGAAAGTCACAAGACAGGAAACCGCTATACAAAGCAATTCAAGATAGGCACACTGCTTGCTTATTAGCAAACTTGAAGGACAATACTTGGTTATGGCACGCAAGACTAGGACATCTCAACTTTGAATCACTAAAATCAATGACTCAAAGAGAGTTAGTTCAAGGAATACTTTCCATTAAACATACAACAAAAATCTGAGATGTTTGTCTAGTTGGTAAACACAGTATAGCGCCATTTCCCAAGAAAGCAAAGACTAGATCAACATCACATTTAGATTTAGTATATGAAGATTTATGTGGACCAATCACACCACCAACACCATCTGGAAAGAAATATATATTCTTGTTAGTCGATGACTACTCAAGATATATGTGGGTGTATTTCCTAAACACGAAAGATGAAGCATTTGATACTTTCAAGGAATACAAGGAAACAATCGAGAAGGAGCTAAGGACAACATTGAAAATGTTTAGAATTGATCATGGAGGAGAATTCACATCTAATGAATTCACTCAATACTGCAAAGAAAATGGCATAGCATGACAACTTACCGCACCTTACTCACCGCAACAAAATGGAGTAGTTGAACGAAGGAATATGTCAATTATGTCTACAACGAGATGCATGATGAAAGCAACCAACATGCCTCAAAATTTTTGAGCTGAAGCTTTTAGACATGCTATATACATTCTAAACAGCGTTCCTACAAAAGCCTTAGAAGACATCACTCCATATGAAGCAATCAAACAAGGAAAGCCAAACTTAGAAAATCTAAGAGTTTTCGGCTACATAGTGTAACCACTCGTAAATTTCCCTACCGATTTTTCGCGGCTATTTTTTTTCTTTCGTTTTGAACTTTAATCACGACAAGTCACGGGATATCTTTTACCTCGACGTCGAAATTATTTTCCTTTATTTTATAAATTATATAAATTAAATATAATAAACTTTTTATATTTTTTTTATCTCACCGGGCCTCTAAGCCAAACCCGGCCCAACTCCTATTTTCATTATTTGGGCTCGTGTTCTTGCATCCGATCCAACCCATCTTTCATCCCACTGGGCCTAGTCCATCCGCTAACCCTAGCCCAAACACACCCTTGATGAAATTGTAAACCAAATATCCATATGTAATATTTTGTGTTATTTTTTTTCTTTGCATATTTGGTTTTCAATTTCATCAAGGGTCCATATGCATATTTGGTTTACAATTTCATCAAGGGTGTGTTTGGGCAAGGAGTTAGCGGATGGACTAGGCCCAAGTGGGATGAAATATTGGGTTGATCGCATGCAAGAACACGAGCCCAAATAATGAAAATAGAGTCAGCTGGGTTTCGCTTAGAGACCCTGAATGAAAAAAAAATGTAAAAGTTTATTATATTTAATTTATATAATTTATAAAATAAAGGAAAATATTTTCGAGGTCGAGGTGAAAGATATCCCGTGACTTGTCGTGATTAAAGTTCAAAACGAAAGAAAAAAAATAGCCGCGAAAAATCGGTAGGGAAATTTACGAGTGGTTACACTATGTAGCCGAAAACTCTTAGATTTTCTAAGTTTGGCTTTCTTTGTTTGATTGCTTCATATGGAGTGATGTCTTCCAAGGCTTTTGTAGGAACTGCTTAGAATGTATATAGCATGTCTAAAAGCTTCAAACCAAAATTTTGAGGCATGTTGGTTGCTTTCATCATGCATCTCGTTGTAGACATAATTGACATATTCCTTCGCTCAACTACTCCATTTTGTTGCGTGAGTAAGAAAGTGTAAGTTGTCATGCTATGCCATTTTCTTTGCAAGATTGAGTGAATTCATTAGATGTGAATTCTCCTCCATGATCAATTCTAAACATTTTCAATGTTGTCCTTAGCTCTTCTCGATTGTTTCCTTGTATTCCTTGAAAGTATCAAATGCTTCATCTTCGTGTTTAGAAATACACCCACATATATCTTGAGTAGTCATCACTAACAAGAATATATATTTCTTCCGATGGTGTTGGTGGTGTGATTGGTCCACATAAATCTTCATATACTAAATCTAAATGTGATGTTGATCTAGTCTTTGCTTTCTTGGGAAATGGCGCTATACCGTGTTTACCAACCAGACAAACATCTCGCATTTTTGTTGTATGTTTAATGGAAAGTATTCCTTGAACTAACTCTTTGAGTCATTGATTTTAGTGATTCAAAGTTGAGATGTCCTAGTCTCATGCGCGCCATAACCAAGTATTGTCCTTCAAGTTTGCTAATAAGCAAACAGTGCCTATCTTCGCACTTGCTTTGTATAGACGGTTTCTGCCTTGTGACTTTCATGAAGATTTTGTTGTCCACGCCATAAAGTCGTAATTCATCATCTTCCATTACTACTTTACAACCCCGATTTCGTGAATTGTTCAAGGCTCAATAAGTTGCTTTTAAGTCGGAATGTAATATACGTGAGATATAATTTTTGTTTTCGTCATCATATTCTATTAGGATTGAACCTTTCCTTGATCTCTATGTGAGATCCATCTCCTAATCTTAATTTTCCACTAACATTCTCATCTAGCTCTTTGAAGTGTTCTCTTATTCCAACCATATCGCTGTTAGCTCCATTGTCTATATACCATTGACTATCAACACTTGTCTCTTTATATCCTTGATAACGCTCAAAATGAGTATGTTTTAAGTAGCGTTATTGTTGGTTTTGTGTATGATAATCGGCTATATTTACTCATAATTGTTGCAAAAGTGCAAAAGAAGCGTATTTGTATGTGAATGTAGCCAGGTATCGTAAAAGGTGAAGAAATGAAGATTTCACGCACATTTGGATAATTCCCGAGGAAGAAAGTCTAGTGAGGAAGCTCATGGACTCAATGATTAGGAAGCACAATGATATCTAAGTGTCTACATCAAATAAAGATCAAGTTTCGTCTTGGAAATCAGCATCGAAAGCAAAGAAAAAGGCACGAATCGAGAAAAGTCAACCAAAGTCAAGATTGGGTGTACGAAAGGCTCCTAGCTGATCGGTCGGAGCCCGCAACCGATCACCGGTGATGGCCAAACGCAATCGATCGGGTTGCGTCAGAACCGATCCGGCTACAACCCCGGAGTTACACTTTTGGTCATTTATTGTTTCCTTTAACTTCTATTAATCATGAGAGGCCGATCATTTCCAGTTAATAACTTGTTTGGGACGCTTTTAGCTTGATAGTTAAGGGTTCTTAGCTATATAATGAACCTAGACTTAGTAGTCTTGTTTGACACACCCAAAAAGAGTAATAGTTTACACCAAAACTATTACCAACCCTTATTATTCATCCCAAAAGTCTTGTATCTACTGTAAAAGCGTCCAGGAGAGTGGTGAGACAAATTCTCATCCATTGTGTAAGCATTTGGAGTTGTACGGTTAGGCTAATACGATTGGACTTTGTCATGAATCTCTATGTTATTGAATTATTTGAATTACCTTGTTACTACTTGTGTTATGTTATGACCGCCATGGAGTAATTTTGAATATACTTGTGTGTAAGGATGTAGGAAATTGTAGAAGTGTTCTTATATGTGATGCATGTAAATGATCTTGTTTAAATGAGTTTGTTGGAAAACTACTAGTCTTGTTTGATTTGTCTCAAAACATGTTTAAGAAAAAGGACCGAAAGGATTTCTCTTATGTTTTATTCCAAAAGTTAAGTGACAAACTAGTATGGGGATATGGTGATTGACACTCACCATGTTTACTTATTGAAACAAGACTAGAAACGTTTTCATCACGAAAGGGTCGAAAGATTCGTAGGAACAAGTTTAATAAGAACCTTTTACAAACAAATGGATTTTCTAAAGAATAATCATTAGGATAAGGACCGAAAGGATTACCCATATGTTTTTGTTCTTAAAATGATTTTACAAAACATAAACCATGGGTTGGAAATCATTTTCTTATGATTTGTGCATTACATCAAGAGTTTACACCAAACCTTCATGAACACTGTAACACCCCCAAATCTCTGTACAACGGAAGACTTAATCAAGTTTTTGGGGTGTTACTATTGGATTGATATCGCACACAAGTATAACAAAAAGATAGTCATTTGACATTCAAAACCAATCCCAATTTAGTTAATCCAAACATTTAATCCAAAAGAGTAATTATTAGGCCCAAAACATAGTTTAATAAAATAGGTCCCCATAGTTTATCGTAGTCGAAATGATCCTTGAACCCCGCCTTCTGCCAAGCTTCCACCGCTCACGATTCCAAACATCTCAAATACCGAGAAACCATGTTAAAACGTCACCACGTGAGTTCATAGGTTTAAGTTCAACAAAATCATAGTTGACCAATAGGAGTTGATTTGCAATGCAAGACCTAAGATAGATAAATACTGCTTCACACACCGATCCTATCCGGATCTCCAATCATATCCCGCTGGCCTGTGGATTACTGCCTCATGACTCTAGTCCAAAGACTGCTGTGGCAAAATCTAGAACAATTGCCAACCCCGACTAGGTCGATGTAGAAGTCTACTTAGGCAGCACTGTTAAACCTAGACTAAGGCAACAACTACCACACATCTATCTAAACAAACAAGCATGTAAGCAAATCCAAATAGTTTTAACGGTCCAAAACAAAGAAAGATGATTCTCACCCCAAATAGTTCAAAACGTAGTTAAAAGTAGATAAAAGTGGGCTATGAAACTCACCTCAAGCAATCAACACAAGTAATCAACGACAATTAAACACTAGCGTAAGATAACGGTATCACAACACAAAGAACTATCGACTGCACAAGCTATTAATGTAGACCATCTTTAATATATATATTCCTCAAAATCAACGTTATTCACCCCAATATATTCCAATTCTTTATTTCCAAAACGCCTCAAGCTTCACCATTAATCCTAGTGTTCGTATTCCTCATGAGTGTATCGACTCAATATGATGCCATGAATGCACTCAAACAACCAATATATAACTCAATGCTACAATGAGACCTCTAAACGATAAGCTCCATAGTTCAATAAGTTTCGAATAAATAGTAGACCTTATCGAATTCACAACTCGATAAACTCATTTATTTACCGTGTCGCTTATTATCCCATAAATCAATCGATCCTAAAGAGTCATAAGGATAATTCACTCATTAATAAGGTTACCCAACGCATCTACCGGCTCTTATTAGATTCACAACCTAATAAGTCCGCTACCCACGTGGATCAACGCTATTAATGCTAGGTTATCCGTAACCCATGCACACAACGAAGCAATTAAATACTTAAACTAATATTAAATGTCCACAATTGACATTTATTAATAAACGTACTAAACATTAATTACTCATTTATTACAAAACATTTCCAATTTAGTCTTTAGTTTCCATTTAAAATAGTAAATAACAAGATAAGACTTGTTATCGATATTTTGGTACAAAAGCCCATTTCTTATTTCTATTTCATAGTTTATTAGCATTTTCATATACATATATTTCACAAATTCCATTATTAATCTTATATCGTTATTCGTTTCGTGTCCACAAGCACGAGTCATAAATTCTCGGCTTTTAATCAATCAATAGTCCAAATTATACTAAAGTCCATGTTACGGCTTTGTCGGAGTCAACTATTGACTAAAAAGTCAAAGTAACGCCGACGTAGCCCAAAGTCAACAATATATATATCAAGTTCAATGTAAAAGTCACAATATCACAATTCAATCCCAAACCAACTTAAAACAATCTCGCCAACCAATCAATCAACAAAATATACTCGAAACCAATGTTATGACCCTAATGGTCATGACACGGTCGCAGCTAAGACCACGTGAACCAAACAAGCTCTAGAAGCTTTTCGCCCACGCTGCCTCATCCAAACCTTAACTACATCAACCAACAAGCTACCAACTCGACCCGACCTGCACCTGCGGCCCAAGTGGGTCACGACACCAACCATGAGCCATGTACGTGACCATGGTGGTTCAGACGTCCCATATATTACAACCAAACACAACCAAATCAATTCCACAACACCCAAATCCAATCATTCAAGCTCCAAAGACTAACCAAACACAAAACCCATCATCTATCTTAACAAAAAATATGAACCTAAACCTAAAATGCATAAACTCGACAAATTGATACACCACACATTTACCAAACACTAATTACTTGTTTATTTAGTCACTAATTAGATTTAATTTCATGTTCCACCCAAAAGCCCCAAATTTGTTCATAGGGTCGAAACCATAATTTTCAATTCGTGGCTTTTTATTGCCCAAACAAGCTCAAAACTTGTTCCATTTACTTTATTCAATCACCAATTGCAAAACCCACTTGAAACCCTAAAAGTACTAATCTTGATTCAAGATTCAAGGTGTTATTGAAGTCCAAATAGAGAGTGTAATATATGGTTGGAAAGAGGAGAAAGAGAGCTCAATATGGTGGTGGAGGTGTATGGTGATCGTCGAATTCGCCGTGGTGGCGGAATAGTGGCCGGATAATAATGGGGTGGCTAGTGGTTTTAGAGAAGGGTAGAGAGAAAGATATGTTGTGTGTTTTTAGTGAGACAATGAAAGAGGTGAAATGGGATTGATGGGGTATATATGCTAGGCTACTAGGGACCTCAAAATAATTATTTTGGAGGAGGGGGGCGCCGGCTTCAAGAGAAAGGGGAGGGGTCGGAGTCGTAATTTTTCGTAACTATCCCGTTTACCCATTCCCGAGATCATATATTGTCCCCCGAGTGTCTCACAACATTTAATTAACTTTCCAACATTATTATTTACGTTTTTCCACGAGTTTTGACTATTTATTTGTCAATTTTCGAGTTACAGTCTACAAGTTACAATAATTTTGTTTTAGGCTTTTCTAGTGCCGAATCGAATAGTGTTTACCAAATAGAGTTAAAACTCATACGATAACTTATTTAATAATAAATAAACCATAAAACCAATAGACTATATAAAATCAAGTCATGATTTATAAAATAGTGATAAAGGCAAACTCGTTTAGTTTAACGAATGCGGTTACCTAAAATAGACTCCTAAATTGCCGCTTGTCACAGCCTCCCACCTCGTGAAGAAACCCGTCCCTGTTTCACCCGAGTTGCTTGATATCATGAAAAGTTTAGGATACTTCCCACGGAAAACGCCCTCACGTTCCCAAGTGAACTCCGTCCATGCCGGAGTTCCAACGAACCTTAATAATCGAATACGGCTATTCTTCACCTTTAATCTCACGATCCATAATCTCAATCGGTTCCTCAACAAAATTCAATTTCTCATCAATACAAATATCTCTTAAAGGCACCACTATGTTTTCTCCAAAGACATTTCTTAAGATTACTAACATGAAAGACATTGTGTACACTACTCGGCCCGATGGTAGCTCCAAAGGTATGCTACCGTCCGATTCTTTCCAGATTGAAAGGGACCAATATATCGAATCGAGTTTTCCACATTTCCAAATGAATCACTCCTTTCCAAGGAGAAACTTTCAACATAACACGATCTCCAACCCGAAATTCTAAAGGTTTACGCTCTTATCTAAGATAACTCTTTTTCTATCACGAGCGGTTTGCAACCGTCACTAATCAACTATCTTCTCAAAGGGTTTCTAGGACAAGTTCGGACCTTAAGTTGACTTTCGCCAACTTTAGCCCAACAAACAAGAGAACGACATTTTCGCCATACAAAGGCCTCAAATGGAGCGGCCTTAATGCTAGAGTGATAACTATTGTTATAGGAGAATTCGCCAATGGGAGATGTCTCCCACCTTTGTCGAAATCAATAACACACGCCTAAGCATGTCCTCTAAAGTCCGAATGGTTCTCTCGCTTGACCATCGGTCCGTGGATGGTAAGCAAGATCATATCCAAATTGCTCCTAATGTTGTCCGCAACGACTTCCAAAAGTGGGATGTAAACGACTATCCTTATCGAAATGATAGATATCGGTATCCATGACGCGATACTATCTCCTTAAGGTACAATCGAGCAAGCTTATCAAGACTATCGGCTTCACTAGTAGCCAAGAATGAGCGCACTTAGTTAAACGATCAACTATTACCCGATAGCGCCATTGCCGCTAACCTGCTCTCGTAATTTAGTGATAAAGTCCATGGTTATTCGCCCCATTTCCATTCCGGAGTTCGGGTTGAACTAAAAGTCCCGATGGTTTCGATGTTCGCCTTAACTTTAGAACAAGTCGCACCTACTAACATACCGAGCTATATCGCTTTCATATCGGGCCACCAATAAAGTTTCTTAAGATCCCGATACATCTTATCGGCCCGGATGAATAGAGTATTTTGATTTATGAGACTCGCATATAATCAACTCACGGATTCCACCATGAAATGGTATCCACTGCCTTTGAAGCATAATGTTCCGCCTAACGCTCAAGAACTGCTTTCACTTTCTACCATTCCATGAAGATTCTCATAAGGACTCGTTCTCTTCCGTCAATGCCTCCGCTTGGGCGGCTAAAATTTGAGATGGTAAGGGCAAAACAATGGTCATTCCTAAGGATCTAACGAGTAGGGTGGAATGTCCTTTACTACTAAGTGCATCACCACAACGTTAGCCTTACTGTGATGATAACGAATCTCACAATCGAATCACTAAGCATTCCAACCAACGACGTTGTCTCATGTTCAGCCCTTCCGATCTAAGATATGCTTCAAACTCTTATGGTCGGTAAATACTACACACTTGGTTCCATACGTATAATGTCTCCCATCCTAAGAGCAAACACTACAAGCACCTAACTCAAGGTCATGGGTGGTGTAGTTTTTCATGTTTAAGTTGTCGGACGCATAAGCAATCACCTTCTCACATTGCATCAAACAACACCTAAGCCTTTATGTGAAGCGTCACAAGACACGACAAAGTCTTCGCTCTTCAGTAAAGCTAGGATGGGCGCACTACACAACTTCTCCTTCAAGTTGGAATGCTTCTTCTTCCTTTTCTCCCCATTCATACTTAACATCCTTCCGTGTTAGTTTGGTCACGCTTAGCTATCTTAGAAAATCCTCAATGAATCTCCTATAATAGCCTCGCTAACCCTAGAAACCGCCGGATTTTTGATGGGTTTTAGAGATGCCCATTCCTTAATGGCCTTAATCTTAGCTGGGTCAACATGAACACCTCGACTATCTATCACATGACCTAAGAATTGCATGGACGGAATCCAAAATTCACACTTAGAGAATTTTGGCATACAACTTCTTCTCTCTCAGCAATCCTAAAATGAGCCTCAAATGCTCTTCATGCTACTCACTACTCTTAGAGTATATCAAAATGTCGCCTATGAATACTATCACAAACTTTTCTAGGTATGGCTTACACACTCGGTTCATAAGATCCATGAAAATCACAAAAGCGCTGGTCAAACCAAACGACATCACTTGGAATTCATAGTGTCTATAAGGAGTCCTAAACGCAGCCTTAGGGATATCCTCCTCTCGAACTCTAAGTCGGTGATAACCGATCGTAAATCGATCTTAGAAAAGACACTAGCTCCTTGGAGTTGGTCAATAGATCATCTATTCTAGGTAACGGATATCGGTTCTTCATCGTTAACTTATTCAATTTCCTATAATCAATACACATCCAAACGATCCATCCTTCTTCTTCACAAAAACACCGGTGCTCCCCACGGTGACGAACTTGGTTGAATGAATCCTCTCCGCACTCGCCAACTGCTTAGATAGTTCCTCCAATTCTCTTCGAGCAAGTCGATAAGGTGCCCGGCCACGGTGCCGCACCGGTATCAACTCTATTTGGAATTCCACTTGTCGACAAATGGAATCCTCGCGGATCATCGGAAACACATCCGTAAATTTCTAACGACGGGTACATCATTAAGGTTTCTTTCATTTTCTCCTCGCTTTTCGTAAATTTGAGCCAAGAAAAGACAACTTCCTCTATCGATGTACTGGGCCTTAATACAAGAGATGATGCTCAACCGAAGGACTTCCACAACGCCCGATCTCCTTGTATACTCGTAACGCTTCCGCCATACGGTATACGACAATCTTCTCATCACAAATGATGTGCACCGCTCTCGATAACCTATCCATTCCGATAATGACGCCAAAACTTCCTAAGGTGACCGCAATAGATCTATACTAAACGGGCGGTCTAGGAAACTTAAGGTACAACCTCGAACTACGGTGTCTATCTTCTCTATTCCCATTAGCTAATTCCACGTCAGTAACTAAACCCTAGAGGTGTTTGGGAGATTCCTAGTAATGGCATGAAATAGGTGGATACGAAGCTCATATCCGCACCAAGATCAAACAAGATGGAAGATAGCGATTATTGAGAAGGAATGTACCAGAATCACGCTAGTCCTCACCGCCTTCCTTCCCAATAGTGTAAACACGCTACTGCTCCCATGTCTCTCTCACGATTCCTAGCACCATGGTTTCCTCGGTTTTCTAATACCTCACGCTTATGTGGTTTAAGCCATTACCTCCTACACCCGGTTAGCAAATCCTCCTACATTACCGGATTTCCTCTCATCCACGGCTCGCACTCATTCTTAAATGTCCCTTCTTTCCACATCCAAAACAGTGATGTTGGCCTCCAGTCCGCCTCCTTGTGCTTGAGTCGCAACAAGTGGTCGGACCTCATGCCTTTGGCCAAATGTCCTACCTAGAGCACTTCCTACACACATTCGAGACACGCCCATGGTGGTGTCGGTTACAACGACCACACATGTGCTTACTACCCTCGTAATCTTTCCTACCTCCATTTCCTATGGCTAACACCGCCGCCTCTTGCCGCTTGTTGCCATTCCCTTTAACAACTTCATTCCTCTTCCTCTTATCACCCTATCATTCTTACTCTTGTCTCCTAATTCTAACACATAAGAGTCCATCAAACTCGAGCCACAAAGAATTGCCTCTTGCAAATTAACTGCTTGGCAAGGATGACATCATTTCGATTAGCTAAGGGCAATCCATCAAGATACCTTTCAATCTTAAGTTCTTCAAGCGAACCATTTCAAGGCAAAGCAATGATAACTCTTGAAACGATTTAGTATAAGTCGCCATGTCAAGATTCTTTAACCTTATGGTTCCGTAACTCACTCTCTAACTTAACTTCATTCCTAGGACAAGAAGTCTTAATCGGAGAGCCTTAAACCGAGTCCAAGTCATACTATAAGCTACATCAATTCCTACCGATTTGTGATAGTTGTTCCACTGTGTCAACGCCTCGTCCCTCAAGGTGAATGTTGCATACTTAACCTTACAATCCTCATCACGCTTACTCACGCCCAACACAGATTAAGTTTTCCAACCACCTAGTCGTGTAAACTACTCCCCGCCTCCTTCAAAATCATCGGGACCACGTAATCGGAACTCTTTGTAGGTAACGACTCGAGTTCGATTCAAGATGGGGTTTCACTAGAAGTGTTAGATGATTAGCCTCGCCTAGCAATTCAATGACACGCGACACTAGTCGGTCAATGCGGGTGGGTTCACAAGTGGAGGGTTTTGTGAACAGACCATTCTCAAGACACCTGCTCACATTCGGGTTCCCTCACCGGGTTATCAATGTTCGGGTTGTCGGATGTGTGGTGTGGTCGGGTCGGATGATGACCTCGACGACTGTGGGCAACAACAAGAGTGTGAGCCGCTCGGTTGTTCCTAAGGTGTTTCGCCTTGTTGCCACCATTCTAAAGGCAAGAAGGACAGCTTCATAAGTTCACAATTCATGTTCTAAAATAGAGTTGGGTTCCAAGGGTCACCCAATAACGCCTGAATACGTAATCAAGGTCAACAAGGACCTAAAGCGAAACAATCAGATACCGCATCATAACTAAAGGATGCATGTTCCCATAACCATAACTCATAGGTTTCAAAAGTGTAAATACACGGAAGGATACGAAGAAATCAAAAACGATCCTAATAACGATACTAGTAAGACAACTAGGATAATCCTACATCTCAAACCAAGTACTACTTAGTTTCAAGATGGTACAAAACCATAAATCTAATACTATCTAGCCACGCTCACTAATATCACCTGATCTCCTAACATCGTCAACCTCTCTCCACAATGATGCTAACTCAACACGCCGAGCGTCATGATCACTCTTAAGCTCGCGACCACTCTCTCCAACTCACCAATCCCACGCCAAATCGCCTATCAAGATCACGTGTTGTCACGAATCCTCTTCGCAGTCCCCAACCCGCCCCGAGCTCCGACATACCATCATGCAAACCCTAGTCCTCTTGACTACAAAGACCCATATCAACTCTCGATCTACAATACTAGCCCTAGATACTCCAACCAATCAATCCGCCAACCGACTAAGCCTAGTACCACCGTGATGTAATCCTCTCCCACATCGCATCTGCCTCACCATACTCCTCGGCTCAAACAATCTCGATGGTATCTCGATCTTAACGGCTACCTATATAAGGTGAGTAAGGTGGTGAGTCGATGTCTAAAGGTCGCCCAGGGACCTGTGCTCGTGCAAAGGAGAACCTCGTCCCGAGAATGCGCAGACTCGCAATGGAGGAGTACCCCTTCCGGGATATCCTCATCATCCTCCTCCCGAGTATCCTCATCCTCATCAACATATTGCTCCTCAATCTCATCCTCCTCCTGACCTCATGCTCCTCGCCTCATCCATAGGGAAAGATTCCATGAGTCTGAGTCTCGTGAAGGTAACCCGAGGTGGTACACTAGAGATCTAGGCCTCCTAAGACATGGTGATGCTGGTGGTGATGAAAGAAGCGAGTGGGTCGCTAAACGGATAGGTGATGATGGTGGTCTCACGGACATGCGGCAAAGGCTATAAGCAAGCCTAGGAGTCCAAGGCCGCGCTAAAACCCGATGTAAAGTGAGCCTAGATGAGCTAGGACGATCCGATGATGATGAACTAGTGTGACGGCAATCTCATAAGGATCACCTGCAAGAACCGGCTATGAGAGTCAATGCCGCGTAACTAGCAACAAGAAGGACCTCCTCGTACACATCAAAAGCTAGTGAAGGCATAGTCTGTGACACCGCATAGGGTAGGTATAAGTGTTCGAAACAACTAGTTTTAATAAGCGCATCAACTTAACCAAAACACATATCACATAATGAAAGCTTTAAAAGTATAGGTACCGCATTACTCAAAATATGCCTTTAAGTAAAACACATAAGTTCCGTTCCATCACATAATCCCATATCAAATCAATCAAGTTCAAAACTCCAAAATCACAGATATCGCTTCTCAAATCAAATTCGTAATATATCGATAATCACGCCTTGTAACATATTGGATTTCACAAACACATCATATCAAACACAAATGGGGCGATAATTTAGATGGTTTAGAGAGAAAGTGGGATATTCTAGAAAGAGAAACTTGTGGAAGGTTAGATTCCAATGAATATCCAACCTCTACCTTGCAAGGTAGAGGTATTTATAGGTTACAAACTAAACGACCTCCGACGGCTTGTGGATCGTGTATACATGGGTAAAGACCCGTCCTTCCTCCACGGTGTTGCTCTAGACTAAAACTAAGCTAATAACTTACTAACAACTAACATAATAAACGATATGTCTACGAGCTAACTTAAGCTAGATTATACTTGGGGTGACCGATGCTTTTACAATAGAATTTCCATTCCCAACAATCTCCCCAAGGAGGTCACCCCATGAATTACATTGTGAATCCTAGCATTCTAATAAATCTTCGCCTTGAGCTCGAGACTTCACTTCATCAAAGTATTCAAACTATGTGCTTCGTGATGATTTCATCATTGTTCAACCACAATGTATATTACGTGGAGGTTATTGAGTCGATCCACATTGATGACCTTTGAGCATTACTAGAGATCATCACCACAAGAAATCTCAAAGATCACCCATTGTTGTGTTGCCAAGATATGATTTTGTGACATTTGGACCGACATGCTCACATTCGGATCATGATTTCTTCTTATCGAGTAGCGGAAGCATTCGCTGATTCATGATATTGGCGCAGCAGTAGCGTAAGCATGAAGTGATAATATCGAGTCATTGATGCACTAATCATGATTTCTTTAGAAATGAATGTGTTGTGAGCGCGTGCGGCTATGGATAGACCGCCCATTCGATCACCCAAACGCCGGGTGTACCGCATACAGATTAGCAATAAACCGCACGAGAGTGTCTTTGATCACTTCGTTGAATTGAGGTACACGCCCACGGCTCCCCGCTGATCAAGACAAGTACCGCCTCGTGATCGTATAATTTCAAGAATTTCCTTGATGTGGTTTCGCAATGCTTCTAGTCGTTCTCAAACCGGACGCCTCAAAGAAGACAACACGGAGTGAGTGAACCAAATGAATTGAGATTCACCGATTGATAAAGAGATTTGAAAAACAATCGTATCGCTCAATAGAAATTGTTTTTGCAATACAACGAAGGTTTTAATGAAAATCATTTATCAATCATAAACACCTTTTATTTTGAAATATTTGTACACAATCGATGTGCTAAAGGAAAGAGTTTTTAAGCATAACGATGTGTTTTTCAAAGGTATCCGCAATCCATAACTCGAACTGTGATTGATTCAAAGATTGAATCGCCCCATTGTTTCGCTTCGCTTGTCACATGGTTGATCTATTGGATAGATCTCACATGCCACCAACCAGAGCTTGTTTGATGTTGGCTCCGAAGGCTTTCCATCTTCATTGTGAATATGTTTGCATATCACTCGATGTTCCGCAATACCACAAGGATAATCGTGGGACTCATAAGATATAATCTCTTTCCACATTGTGTGAAACAGAGTCTTCATTGACAATGTCCTAAAGAGATTTATATGATGATCTCGTGGCTCTAGACTCAATTGTATATTTTGGTTCCGATGTCGGAGACTAGGAGATGGTCTCCTTCTTCAATATCAACAATCTCTAGGAGAAAGTCGATACGTTATGTCGGTTCCCATGAGAATGAAACAAGTCCTTTAAGAGGAACTTGAGTAGCTTGGGAAGTTTAGTGCAAGCGTCATCGGGTCCATGACGCCTTGTCTTCAATCTGCTACCTTAGTAACCACCAAGAGTATATGTATTGAACCCGTGTCCGTCTCTAAGGTTGATTTATTGGAGGGCTATTTCTTTTCACCCTTTTCTCATTTCATTTCTTTTTCATTCTTTAACCCCTTGAGTGCTTACCGAGACTTCATAACTAGAACCTTGTTGGGTTTATTCCAGTACTAGCTCAGTCTCAGTCCGCACTCTTCTCATATCTCACTTTTCTCCTTTTTTCAATATACCTAAGGACTCTACACTATCTAGTGGATTGTCCCAAGGTAGATCCCTCCGGTTCTGGCGGATCGTGAGAATTAATACCAAACCTCACCATCCTTATAACTCCATACATAAAGTAAAATGGTCGGTCTTTTGGTACAGTTTCCATAAGACCAATTGAAAAATCATTTGGAAAAGCAATCAAGGTACTTGTGATACGACATCAAAGCATTTTGTACCTTAATAGTTTAGATCATTTAGAAACCCCCCCTCAACATGTGCATATGATTTAGAAACTGTTTAGCACATGGAGGCAAGAGGACTTTGAAATATTTTCTTTGATCACAATTTTCATAGAAAAAGCCATTTGATTTTCTTGGTAAATTCTCCCCCTCAATATGTGCGTAGAATATTTGAAATCATTTTGTCACATAGAGGAAAGAGTTCTTTGAAGTACTACCACGATTAACAAACATTTAGAAACAATTTAACACACAATCAAGGTACCTTATATAAAAGCATGGAAAACTTTGTACCTTGAAGGTTTGAATTTGTTTTGAAATGCTCCCCCTTAATATATGCTTAGAGATTTGAAAATAGTTTAGCACATATTAGATAGCAGTATGCATTTTGAGACAAAAAATGGTCATCTTTTATCATCTTTCATATTTATATCACATTTTCTCCCCCGATCAAAAATTTCAAATCCTTTGAGATTCTGGATCTCAAGTGATTTAAATATGTATGAGACAAAACATTTGTTGGAGAAAAAATGTGTCCATTTTATATGATCGAAGTGGACAACATCAAGTTCCCTTTAGACACAAAGGAAACCACAAGACATAACCTAACACTATCACATGCATTATAGTTATTCATAGTTTGTACACCACATTTTACACATAAATAATACAAAACAGAAACTACTTCCTAAGATGTCTTCATTCAGTTCTTTGAAGTAGTTTGTAATGACCTTCACGAAGTCTACCACCAACAAAACTTTCAAGGTCGGAAGATCATTCGAGTCTTGAGTCTTCACCGATTGCAAAGAATGAAATCTTCAAACCTCTTTAAGTCCTCATCGCACTGAATTTTGTTTTGTTCCACGGCCGCATCAACTCGATTTCTTTCACTGGAGTTCAATTCTTCTTCACCATCTTGAGAGTACCATCGCCGAATTTGTAGAGCTCGCACAATCTCATTAGCATGCGTGACCCATATCTCGTCGTGGAAGAGGATGGCTCTAGGGGTGTCAAGAACTCTATAGTCGTGACGAATTCATGTCCGAGGCATCGCATCATGCCTTGTTAAGTTGACTCGAGTCGGTAGCCTTCCATTCCAGTCGAAAATCCTCAACCCGCTTTGGATGACTAAGCCTCCGATCCAAAGATTGACAAGAGAGAGAGCTTTTCACGAATAGGTAGGTGTTCAAGGTGTCCTTGAAGGTTCGTAAGATAGAGATCTTCAAATTCACTTCAAGCGTGAGATGTTTAAAGTCGCTTTCTTCAATAACATGTTCTTTCGTGTCGCTCTTCTAAGAACGATCTTCTTCAAATACTCATAGCCATAGATTGGGAAGACCTCTACACGAACAACACTTAAAATTCGTAGCTTGGATCGAACATCTTTGCGACTCCTTTTAGCTGCATGTCTCTCTATAGAATTTCTTCTTCTTGAACCACCAATGAGAAATTCCATATGAAGCCTCGATGTCATATTCTTGTTCTTTTGTCCGCCTGCATTGATCCGGAACCATCCGCTCAAGACCCCGATCGAGTAGGTAGCGATTTTCATCTTTGAGATCGATAAGGCCGGTCTTCTTTCAAGAGTATAAGCACAAAGATAGTCCAGTCATGGTTGAAGAAGAACTCGATCAATAGTTATTTGTCCAGTTCACCACCGAGAGGAAGAGGCTTGTTCACATCGAATCGACTAACCCGCCACCGACTTGATCACTCAAAGATCTTATGGCATTCTTCCATCCGGTATTGGAGCTGATTGGCATCTGAGTGAAACACCTTGACAATTTCAAACGCTGGTCCTTCAAGATCCTTTGGAGTGATGGACGTGATTCTCTTCTGTTCACAAAACCACTTAATGAAGCTGCCCATATCTCCAGTGATATGAAGGAGAGAGTCTTCATCTGGGGTTTCATAGTTGGTAAAAATTGTTGTAGCCCAGTTGTTGTCAGGGATCATCGTGTCAAACTCTGGGATGGACCATGAAGGTTCTGGAGTATGAGGTCTCTCCTCGGTGATCCAGCTTTGAATTGTGTCTCTTGAAGGTGCAACTCTGGATGTGTTAGTGCGCTCACCGCCACGATGCATCAAAACATTCATCTTCGACGGCTTGGGATATGCTTGGTGGATGCATCATCGCCATCGGATTCTCGACCGCCATGACATACGATTCTTCATGAAACATTTGATCTTCGTGAATAGAAGAGATTGTGGGTGTGAACCTTGAATCAACCGCTGTCTAAGCCGCAGATTTTTATGAGTTCCCCTGCTCTCGGAAGGACTAGATTGATTGAAAGGTTTTGTGATGATGTTGGTGGTTGTGGTGAAGGTGTAGTGGTTGTGCTCAAGGTCCACCAAGAATGAAGCTCCAGCCTCCAATTGGAGGTGGTGGCTTGGGACCTCCGCACTTATCGTTGATTTCTCCGAAATGCCTTTCTTTTCTTCTTGTTATCCCTTTCGTACATCCTCCACAAACCGATAATTATCAAGTCTCATCGATTCCTCGAGTGCTTCAGATAGTTTCTTATGTGTATCGCTCAAATGCTCTCCGCTTCATACATTCTTTCGAGAGAGTCGATCTCATATCGAGATTGGCAAGTCTTTAAATCGCTGAAGTAATAGAGCCTTCATTGCCCATTCAACCGCATCTTTAATATCAGCTTCAGAGGTGAAGATATCCGTAAAACATTTGTTGATCATCTTTTCAATGATTTCAAAAGAAAAGGTATTTATGCTTTTAAGGATGATAAAAAGTTAAAGAGAGGAGAAGAGATATCATCTGGACTCTATGAAGCGATTGAACAATCACGGTTTTTGATAGTGTTTGTTACACAACCGGAGGGGTTCGTGAAGAAAGGAGAAGAAAGGAAGATCTACAAGTTGAAAAAGGCGCTTTATGGACTTAAACAAGCCCCAAGGGCGTGGAATACAAAACTTGATAGAGAACTCAAGCAAATGTCTTTCAAAAGATGCCAACACGAACAAGCGGTGTATGTGAAGAAGACAAACAAGTCAATCTTGATTATTGCGGTCTATGTAGATGATCTCTTAGTAACCGGTTCGAAGCTTAGCTAAATTGGTGAATTTAAGAGACAAATGCAAGAAAGGTTCGATATGAGTGATTTGGGAAAATTGAGCTATTATCTTGGCATTGAAGTAAAGCAAGAGGATTCGAGTATCTCAATAAGTCAAGAAAGCTATGCAAAGAAGATCTTGAAAGATGCTGGAATGCATGAAGCAAATCCTACTCAATGTCCATTAGAACCTGGAATGAAGTTAAGCATGGACAAGGAAGGAAAACCAGTTGATGCAACATTATATAGGCGACGAGTTGGTTGTCTAAGGTATTTACTACACACTCGACCTGATTTATCTTATTCGGTTGGTTTGGTTAGTCGTTATATGCAAGAACCAAAAGAATCACATATGGCGGTGTGAAACAAATACTAAGGTATATCCAAGGTAGTTTGAATTTTGGAATACGATACAACCAAGAAAACCAAGGAGTTAGTGGGGTTTAGTGATAGTAGTTTTGCTATGGACCAAGATGATGGTCAAGCACAACGGGCATGTATTTTATCTAGGAAAATCACCTATCACTTGGTGCTCACAAAAGCAAAACACGGTGGCTCTATAGTTTTGTGAAGCCGAGTTCATGGCGCAACTTCACCGCGTGTCAAGGGATATGGTTACGTGGGTTGTTGAGTGAAATAACCGGAATGGAAGAAAGAGTGGTGGTCTTATTTGTTGACAACAAATCGGCTATTGCACTTATGAAAATCCGGTCTTTCACGGGAGAAGCAAGCATATAAACACACGTTATCATTTTATCCGAGAATGTGTTGAAAGAGGCCAAGTACAAGTTGAGTTTGTAAGAGGTGAGTTACAACGTGTTGATATTCGACGAAAGCTCTCGCAAGGATTAAGTTCAAGGAGATGCAAGAGTTACTCGGGTTGAAGACCTCCCTATCTCGAGTCGAAATTGGGGGTGAATGTTGGGCTAATGTTCGACCCGAGCCCATGGGGCAGCAGACTATTGACCCGAGCCCATGGGGTGAATGTCGGTTTTAATATTCTAGTAATATTAGAATTGTAGTAGGATTAGGAAAGCTTGTTCTATTCCCTATATATACAAACCGAGCTGTGGTTTGTTATTATGCATTCAATATCAGTTTTTGTAAGCAAGTATTTTTCTGATTAATTGGAGAGCTTATTCCAAGTTACTATGTTTTTGTGTTTCTGTTTGTGAACCGATCAGTTGTGGGTCTTGATCATCTTCACATATTGCTCCAAGTTGGAAATATGATGTCTTTGTTAGTTTCAGAGGTGAAGATATCCGTAAAACATTTGTTGATCATCTTTTCAATGATTTCAAAAGAAAAGGTATTTATGCTTTTAAGGATGATAAAAAGTTAAAGAGAGGAGAAGAGATATCATCTGGACTCTATGAAGCGATTGAACAATCACGGTTTTTGATAGTTATATTCTCAAACGACTACGCTTCATCAACATGGTGTCTGAGGGAGCTTGTGAAGATCCTCGAGTGCAAGAAAATAAGTGATAAGTATGAAGTTCGGGCACTCTTTTATAATGTCACACCCGAAGTGGTAAAGAATCAAAGTGGTCCCTACCTCGAAGCCTTCATGAAACATGAAGCTTCAAACAGAATAGAGGCACATGAATGGAAGAAAGCTCTAACCTTGGGTGCAAGTTTATCTGGTTGGAACCTCCAAGCTGGCAATGGGTATTTCCTCAACTTCACACAATTAATTTCAAAATTAGTTTTATTAAAGTTTTCAATTCCAGGGTGTTTTTTCCCCAACATTCTTGGAGGAAAAGAATTTTGATACAATGAATAAAGACTTGGGTTCCCTCTTCTGGTGTTTTTATAGTAGGATGATCTAGTTTTTGAATTTTAGTTTTATTAAAAAATGTGCAATCAACAATGTCAAAGTTCTCCATTTCCTTTTTCTACTATAAGTTTGATATTGTTTTGTTGATGGTTATTGTGCTAACATACGTGGAACGTGTATTCTTGCTTCATGACTTTCGCTGTAACTATCTTTGTTTGTAAATTGTAATCCTAGTGTTGTTCTTATTTATGATTTTACAGGAACGAGCCTAAGTTTATAGAAAGGATCTCAAATGAAATTTTTTATAAATTAACTAGTGGTGGGCCGTTAGATGCTGGTGAGAACCTGGTAGGATTATACACCCGCGCAAAGCAAATGGACCTTTTGCAATTCATGGGGTCAAGAAAGGTTAATATGATAGGAATATGTGGTATTGGTGGTATAGGAAAGACGACCATTGCCAAAGCTATTTATAACTTGCTTCATATACATTTCGAAGCATACAGTTTTTGTGAAGACGTTAAAGGTGTTGAAAACCGATATGGATTGGTTCATCTCCAGGAGAAGCTTATTGAAGATCTGTTAAGTATACAACCTCCTAAAATACGTAGCATAAGTCGAGGGATAAGAATACTGAAGAGCAGATTGTCAAGAAAAAAGGTACTCAAAGGACCTTAACTCTAGCTTATTGAACAAGATAGCAAGCATAACATATCATATCTCATATACAATTCATGGACTTATGCAATCGGTGTCTATTTCAAGCATGAAACATATTGTGGTTCCTGATCGAATTTTATTTTGTAAATAATACCCTTGCCTGGCCTTTTGCTTTCCTCTCTTCCGAATTATTCAATTTGAAAAATTTCTTTCGCCTACTGTACTAATTATCGTAAATTACATGAATCTAACAGGTACTTGTTGTACTAGATGGCATGGACAAGTACAACCAATTTGAAGCTCTAGCTGGTTCACGTGCTTGGTTTGGGCAGGGAAGTGTTATCATTGTTACTGGTAGAGATAAACAATTGTTTAATGCTAACGGGGTAGAGGAAATATATGAAGTTGAACTTTTATATGATGATGAAGCTCTTGAGCTTTTTAGTCTTTACGCTTTTAGAAATAAACATCCGAAAGAAGAATTTGAAGATCTTGCTAGCCAAGTAGTTGACTATGTCAATGGACTCCCACTTGCTCTTAAGATTCTGGGCAGTTCTCTATTCGGCAAGACGGTAGAGGAATGGGAAAGTCAACTGAAGAAGCTTCGCAAATATCCTCACTCTGAGATACAGCAAGTTCTTCGAATGAGTTATGATGTGCTAGATTTCGATCAACAAAACATCTTTCTTGATATTTCTTGTTTCTTCAAAGGGGAGAAGAGAGATTATGTAATGAAAGTGCTTGATGGTTGTAATTTGGATGCTGCAACGAATATCAGAGTTCTTATGGATATGTCCTTAATATCAATCCATTCTGATAGGATGCAAATGCATGATTTGGTACAAGAAATGGGCTGGCAAATTGTACACGAAGAATCTGAAGACCCTGGAAAGCGGAGCAGATTGTGGTTTTCAACAGATGTGCTTCATGTATTAAACAAGGATAAGGTGACTTCCTGACATTTCTTTCTGCCTTTTTATCCAATTTTCCATCATCTTTTAGAACAGTGAGGGTCCTTGCAAATGATGCCGCTTATTTGGTGCATATTCAGCCAAAATTTCAAAATTATTATATGCCGAACTAAAACTTTGTAAGGTTCTACAGCATGTGATTGATGGAACATAATTTCTGATCTAATCTACTTTGCATCTAAAAATATTAATAATTCAAGAAAGGGCTTGACATTTAAGGAAAAATGATAACTTCATCCTCACCTGATCGGATTTGGGACTAACGTTCAGATAAACTGCTGTAGATCTTCAGCCCAATTAGACTTTTGCTGGTCTCAGATATGCGAATAGGAAACGCCATTGTTTAAAAACATTGTGTGTTTTCCCATGCAGTTTACATGTTCCCACTTATAAGAATCGCCCATTGTATTGTTATACGTGTGTGGGCTATGATTTTTTTATCTGAGCTTTCCAAAATCTTGTTGACATTTGATACATAACTAACTTTTCTTATCAAACTGTCCAGGGAACTGAATCCGTTAAAGGCCTTGCTATGGATGTTTCAAGCTCGCATATAAATATTAATGGTAAAACCTTCGAAAAGTTGAATAGTATTCGACTATTAAACCTTTATATTGGATCCTGGAATAACCTTAGAGATGTCAATGGAAAAATACGTGAAAACAAATTGGGGTTAGAAACCAAAGTGAATGCAATTTCTGGAAGGCTTGAATACTTGTCTTCTGAACTAAGGTTGTTGTGTTGGCATGGGTTCCCTTTCCCAGAATTACCATTGACATTCTACCCAGAGAACCTCGTGATCCTTGATTTGTCATATAGCTATATCCAAGAAATATGGAGCGGAACAAAGGTATACCCGTAAATTTCTGTTGTATATGTGACTTTTAATGTGTTTTGGCATTATTCTGCTAGTAGTGGCAATTTGAACCCATATAAGGCTCCAACGTGTGCCAAAACTGTATTTAAGATGCATTAAAAACAATTTAAAATTTTATAATAAAAACTTAGATTATTAATGTAGAATAAGGATCAAATGAGAAATAAAATTATAATGAGAAGGGTGAGAAGAAACTACAACCGCACATTTCTGATGCACCTACAAATATAGATACATCTCTCCTTAATTTTCTCCACCTTATTTAAAATGTGCGGCTTAAATTTCTTCTCATTCTTCTCATTTCAAAATTTCTTCTCGCTAGATCTCTTCCAATGTATTGTAAATAGTTTTTGTACTTATATTTTATTTGAAAGGGACACAAATGTGTTTGCGAGTTCGCAGGACACAAAAACTGCTTTGAACCCAATTAATGTTTCTGTCCGTTGCCCTGTTTTCCACCTCTAAAATCTACAATGTCAAATGTTACATTTGATTTCATTTTGTACGCAGGGTTTCAAAAAGTTGATATCAATGAATCTTAGTAACTGTCGTAACTTAATAAAGACACCAGATTTCACTGAAACTCCGAAACTTGAAGAACTAATACTAGACGGTTGTGAAAGTTTGACTGAAGTTCACCCATCGGTTGGAACTCTCACGAGACTAATCTATACTACTATATAAAGTATTTAAGTTGTGGGCTCCACAAAAAATTAAGATAAGGAGCTCCAATCATTAAGTGACATGTGTCACTTCTCTAACTAAAAAATAACAATAATGGAGGAGCTCTAACAAACTAAAATAAGGAGCTCCAATAATTGAGTGACACATGTCACTTCTTAACTAATTATAACCTTTATTTTTAAATTTAAATATCTTTTAATTCGTTTAATTTTTTTATGATCTAATTTCATCATATTTTTTTAAAATTTTGTGCTCTTTAATTCAACATCCATTTTGATATATTTTTATGAGTTTTTAGTGTTTACATTTTTAGTAGGTTTATTTTATTTTGATCAAATTTTTATAACTTTAACCTTTATTTCAATCAATACAAACTTTATTTATCAAAATCATTTACTTTTGGGAAAGTGTTTGACGGGAAAGAGTTTGTGAAGGTCTTTTTATATGCGAGAATAATGATGTCACGGGAAAGATACGGAAAACCCAAACAAACACATACAACTAACACATATACATTTGGAGTGTTGTGAAATGAATTCACTAAGCGGGTAGAAAATTGCTAGGAGAGTTGGGTTAGCAATTCATTTACTATATTTTATTATATAACTATATTTATCGCCGCCGCTGTGCGCGGGTATCCGACTAGTTATATTAAGTTTGAGAAGTTGCACGAGTCTTGTGAGTCCTCCTAACTGCACTGGATTGGAATATGTTCAAATTCTTAATCTTTCTGGTTGCAAGAATTTGAACAAATTTCCTGCATATCTTGGAAACATGAAAGCTCTAATGGAGCTTCGTGCTGAAGGAACTCGAATTGATAAACTCCCTAATTCTTTATCCTCTCTTGGAAATCTTCAAGTTTTTACACTAGGTCAACGAGAAGAGATGCAAACTAAATCATGGGGTTCAGTCCTTTGGCCTTCATTCACACTGAGCACCATTGTCCATCCACCGAGTGCAGTATTTTCTTCTTTATCCAGCTTACGTTTTTTAACAGATATAGATGTTAGTCACTGCAACCTTATAGAAGCAAGCCTTGATGGAATTGAATGTTTATCGATGCTTAAAACAATAAACCTTGGTGGGAATGATTTCAGAAGTTTGCCAAGTTTTGGTAAACTTTTTAGACTTGAAACACTTGGCCTGGTTGGTTGCAAGAACATTGAAGTGTTGCCAGAACTTCCACCAAACATTCAATTGGTTGAGGCACAAGACTGCGTATCACTGCGGGAATTACCAACGAAATCAACCACCTATGAAAGTAGCATTCAGTGTTTTGACTTCACTAACTGTGCGAAAGTGCTCGACAATCAATCTGTGGAAAATCTGATTGCCGTGTTGCTGCCACAGGTTTTTCTCTCAGTATTCACTTTTTAATACCTGCCATCAATTGCCCAGGTTTACTATTTTACAAATAGTAATTGAACATGCATAAGATAAGATAAATGGGACGAAAATTGATATTAAATTTTTAATGCACTGATCCATAAAAAAAGTTATTCTGACAAATGATAATGTGCTCATGACCTTTACTTTGTAGGGACGCATTGATCCATATAAAATGGTGAGCGTATTACTTCCGGGAAGTAGCATTCCTGGGTGGTTTAGTCATCAAAATAATGGAGACTGCGTAAAAGTGAAGTTACCTACAGATTGGTGTTATGAAAAGTTCAAAGGAATAGCATTTTGTCTTGTTTTTAGTCCAAGAAGACGCAATGGGTGCAAGAGTAGCTATGGGTCAATTGGATATAGATTCAAGAACTTCGATGGTACTCCCATTGGGGATTCAACCATTCCAGATTCTATATTTCAATATGAAAACATAGGGATCAAGTCAGATCAGATGTTGTTGAGCTATCATCAATCAGAACTAGATTGGAAGAAAGCCAAGAACTTTATTACGGTTTCATTTGACATCTATGGAGCAGACTGTGAGGTAAAAATGTGTGGCGCTAGATTGGTGTATGAGGATGATGAGCAACAACAAGACGGTAGGCCTGGTTCAAGAATGATTCAATGGCTACCTCCACCTTCTCAGGCTGAAGATGAGCCACCGGTCAAGAAGAGACACGTTTCGCAATCCTATTAGCTACATAATTCTGATAAGAGTTGGTGAAAGTTGTATTGTGTGCCTTTTTTTTTTCCAATGTGTGTGAGTCTTTAACAAACAAAGGTAGAATATCACATTTATTTTCACACTCATAAAACAATATCAAAAGTTCTTTTAGCATGACATATATACTTCTTTATAAGCTTATATTTAAAATAGCCTGAAACAATCAAAGTAGCGAAATCTTCCAAGAGTTTATGATTTCTTGGTGATTTCTTGTTGTGGATGACGATCTGTGTTAGTGGTGTAAAAGAGGGGATAGAAGCCGGCTATGATCGGAGATTATTATTTGGAGTTTTGCCTTTGCCTTGTTTGTAGCAACTGATAGTTGATTCAATCTTTTAGATCACACTGGGTAACCGCGCAATGCGGCGGCGGGTACCCGGTGACTACTTTTGTGGCGAGCAAATGTTTTTCATCATTATTTAGCATGTCCCAAATACTTTTTTTTGGGTAAAGGGGAGTAATCCTGCACCCTGGTAAATATATTAACCAAATAAACGTTTAAGTACAATGGATATGAGTGAAATCCCATATCTCAGCCCGTTACATAGGCATAAAGCTTACATAACAAGATACTTCCTAGTTTCTAAGCAAGAAAACAAACCACTACTCAAATGATAACATATGACACAACGAAATAACATTACTTCCTAGGACCTTGAAACTTTGTGCCATACATGGCATTAAAGGCATCCAAATTCCCTGGAAGATCCCGAAACTGTTTCGCATAGTCATCGAAGTCATAGTCATCATACTCATCTTCAAACTCTTGGCCACCACCAAATATATTAGCAGACTCATCAAATGGGTTAGCAACAACCTCATCTTCAGAATAAGACACCTCAATCTCTCCCACTTTAGAAAAAGGGTTAACTCTCTTAGTAGAAGAGGTAGACGGAGTAGGTTGACCATCATCAAATACTTTATAACATGGTTTATATGTTTTCAAAAGTATAACGTCTAAATTATTAATAGTGTAAATAGTTATCACTTTTATTTTTCAAATTTTAGCATTAAAATGATGATTATAAGTTTAGTGATCTTTTTTTATAAACAATTCTATTAAAATATATCATTATTGGAGGGGGTTATTATATGGTTTAAATGAAACTTAAATTTTTAAAATTTTCATTAATTTTTTAATTTTCCTTTTATAGTAATGTTTTTTATTTAAAATTTTAAAACTTCCTTTTATAGGAAGTCCCAAATGCTTTATAATGTAGTATAGATATGATTTTTTTCATGCAAATTTCAGTAACGAAAAATAAACGAAAAAAATGTAAAAAAAAGGTGAAAAACACGAAGAAAAAAAAACTGTCGAAAGTATATATCAAAGTGTCTATCTATAGAAAGATAATTAAATGTTTGTCATAATGGTATATTTTTTCGCTTAATGATTAACGATTTGAAACATATTAATATTTTAAAAAAAGATGAAAGTAGATTTTTTAAATTGTTGAAATTATTTTCATCCATTTTTTTTTTTGAACGCGGATTAATCTCATCCATTAGATCAAATAAAAATGAAGCGAAGATGGAAGGTGGAGATTGATCCCTTAATATGTAAATAATGTTTTATCCTCAAATGATCTTAAATCTAAAACTTAGAAACTTAAACATGAGTAATGTTGAATCCCTAAAATACCCTTTTAAAACTTAAATTTCAATCTTTTGTTTAATTTCTCACATAAAAAATCAAACAATGTTACATTAATAAAATAATTGTTTTAAAAATGTTCCCACTGAAAATTTAAAAAATATGCATGACAACTTTTGACAACTTTCTTTGAATGTAGTTTCTAAAAAAGGGGGTTTAGGTCGTAAAATAGTCATGTACTTACCCATGTCCCGCCTTAGTACCTAAACTAAAAAGTGCTCTATTTTTAGTTACAAACTTTCAAATTATGTCACAATATGCACATCGTAACTTTTTTACAATATACATTTTCTTTTTTACTATTTACCGTCCACGTCAGTATTTTTATCTTATGTGGCATCCACATCATGTGTTTAACTGATACATCATTCTATAAATAAAAATAACATAAAAACTTATTAGTTTTAACAAATTTTAAAGTTAAAGTATGAAACCCGGATAACATATTAGGGTTAACTAAAATCAACAAAATAAAATCAAAATATCATAAATACTGACAAAAAAAAGGTAAAATAGGTTAAAAATAAATAAATAAATGTATATGGTAAAAGATGATATGGGTGGTAAATAGGTAAAAAGAAAAAATGTATATGGTAAAAAAGTTACACTGTGCATATCAGAACAAAATTTGAAAGTTTGTAACAAAATGAACCACTTTTCATTTGAGTATTAAGGTGGCACATGGCTGTAAGTACTTGACTACTTAATCTCAAGATTAATAATTTCTAAAAATGTATTCACGAACTTTATTAAGATTAATAATTTCTAAAAATGTATTCACGAACTTTATTATATAAGGCACCATATTACAACTTCTTTTTATTATTGTGTTAGTGCATAATTAATGAAAATGAGTGATCAAAAAGATGTTGGTGTTGTTGTTGAACAAGTTTCAAACTAAAATGAGTTAATATAATTGTGATCTTTTATTTATTTCATTTTTTGTTTTAATTATCTGTATTCATTTTTTTTTCTTCGCATTTTACAGATTCATCTCATTCATGCTTTCAATTTCGATCTGTATTTCAATCCTAATATCACGATTATAAATGTTTGCCGTTATAAAATCCTGTTGCAATGCATGGGTACTAGCATCCCGTCAAGAAACATGAATCGTGACGCCTTAGAGTAATTCCACTCTAATCCCCGAAGATATCCATAGCAAGTATATTTCCTTTTGCTTCATCCAACAAACCTTTGGAAATCTATATCACACTAGTGCTCTCGCAAGTAAACTCCATATCATCTATATATATGAACATACCTCGTGCATACTCCTAGTGTTATCTTTTGTTGTCATCACTACGTGCGTAAACCATTGTTGAGCATACACATATCAGATTAAGTATCAATGTCTTCTTTCATAGTAACCATCCACTTGGATTTCACCTCACAAGCAACTGGATCCATGAAAGTCAATTATCCATGTGTATGTTCTTCTATCAATGCAAGAAATCATAAAGCATCCATCATTGTAACTTATATACCTGAGTGCTTTTCGCACTACATGTCGTTACCTATCATGCTAACTGATTGTTGATTTCGTGAGTTTGAATATTTGGTGAATCGTCACCTAAATCGCCACTTTCAAGCGGTTTAACCTCAATCCACGACCCTTCTGTAATTCCACCTCAAACTAAACTTCTTGTAACGACTTCCTTGAACACATACTGACACTTTCTATTAGGATAAAATCTGTTGGGACAAAATTTGTCCCAATTTTCCCTGACAAATATTTGTGTATAAAATAGCCAAGTCACTCACTAATAAATCAGTGAGCATTTCACTCTCTGATAGTCATCAAGAGAGTATCATATGCGGCTCAATCTAGAACTGAAGAAACATTTTACTTTACTGATACAGAATCAGTGCCAGAGTTATGATATCTAACAAATGTCTCACCGCTCTTATGACTTATCTCTGGGAAACAATTACGAAATATGTACAGAAACATTTTTGGGAAGATAACCTACAAGCATTGGGAAGAAAATAAGAGTACTTTAGTACTTTATTTAGTATTTTATTAAATCTTATCAAAGAAGCTTTAAGTACTTTATTAGTATTTTATTAAAGCTTCTCTTGAAAGCTTTACTCTTTTCCTAACCTATATTTTATATGTTGTAATAGAGATAGATAGAGATTCTAGACACAAACAAAATAACACAAAGTGTTAGGCTTACCACAATGGGTCGGTCGACCCAAAGGGTTGTGCCAAGGTTGCCTTCGGTTGCCCATTGTGGCACAAAGGTTGTGGTTGGTCGGTCACACCAAATAGGATGAACTAGTTCGCTCCAACGACCGAGTTGGTATATCACATGTGGACAAAACTTTGTACCGTTTGGGTTAAAACAAAAATAAATAAATAAATAAATAAAAATTAAAAACTTTACCACTTTTACTACATTATAAATACCAACCTCAAACACATTTCTAAACACACAATTCAAACAACCTCTCATAAACACTTTCAAACACATTTTGTTAGTAATGTCTTACGAGATATTTTTTAATTCTTCATCTTCCGACGAGGAAGAAGTTATGAGCGAGTTTACGGAGTTTGTGGAATTTACGCAATATGCTTCTATCATCTAACTTTTTCAAATGTTGTGATGGTACCTTTGCATATGCTATGTGTAACACCCCCAAAATATCACAGCGGAAGCGTTGTGCTACTAAATCAATATACACAACACAAAGTAATAAAGAATGGAAATTCTATTCCATTAAAAAAATATGGATTCATTTAAGAAATAGTTTTACATCATTGTTTCATAGTGCGGAAGTAAAGCCAATAAAAATAAATGTTGTCCCATTAAAAGTTGTATTAGATATGCTCGAAAACACTTCGGATGCCAGTCTTTAATGAATGCCTTTGCCATTGCCCACGCCAATAAGTAAACCTGAGAAAAACATGCTAAAATGTCAACACAAAGGTTGGTGAGTTCATAGGTTTAAGTAATCAAGTTTTCAAGTTGGACCACAGTTGCACATATAGCATCTCCGTGAATGACACTATATGCAAGTGTATTAAGGATATAAAGAGACAAGTGTTGATAGTCAATGGTATTTAGACAATGGAGCTAGCAACCATATGACTGGAATAAGAGAACACTTCAAAGAGCTAGATGAGAATGTTAGTGGAAAATTAAGATTCGGAGATGGATCTCACATAGAGATTAAAGGAAAAGGTTCAATCCTAATAGAATATGATGACGAGAAACAAAGAATTATATCTCACGTATATTACATTCCCAGCTTAAAAAGCAACTTATTGAGCCTTAGACAATTCACCGAAATCGGTTGTAAAGTAGTAATGGAAGATGATGAATTACGACTTTATGACATGGACAACAAAATCTTCATGAAAGTCACAAGACAGAGAAACCGTCTATACAAAGCAAGTCTGAAGATAGGCACACTTGTTTGCTTATTAGCAAACTTGAAGGGCAATACTTGGTTATGGCAAGAAACACTAGGACATCTCAACTTTGAATCACTAAAATCAATGACTCAAAGAGAGTTAGTTCAAGGAATACATGCCATTAAACATACAACAAAAATCTGCGATGTTTGTCTAGTTGGTAAACACAGTATAGCGCCATTTCCCAAGAAAGCAAAGACTAGATCAACATCACCTTTAGATTTAGTATATGAAGATTTATGTGGACCAATCACACCACCAACACCATTTGGAAAGAAATACATATTCTTGTTAGTCGATGACTACTCAAGATATATGTGGGTGTATTTCCTAAACACAGAAGATCAAGCATTTGATACTTTCAAGGAATACAAGGAAACAATCGAGAAGGAGCTAAGGAAAACATTGAAAATGTTAAGAATTGATCATGGAGGAGAATTCACATCTAATGAATTCACTCAATACTGCAAAGAAAATGGCATAGCGCGACAACTTATCGCACCTTACTCACCGCAACAAAATGGAGTAGTTGAACGAAGGAATATGTCAATTATGTCTACAACGAGATGCATGATGAAAGCAACCAACATGCCTCAAAATTTTTGAGCTGAAGCTGTTAGACATGCTATATACATTCTAAACAGCGTTCCTACAAAATCCTTAGAAGACATCACTCCATATGAAGCAATCAAACAAAGAAAGCCAAACTTAGAAAATCTAAGAGTTTTCGGCTACATAGTGTAACCACTCTTAAATTTCCCTACCGATTTTTTGGCTATTTTTTTTCTTTCGTTTCGAACTTTAATCACGACAAGTCACGGGATATCTTTCACCTCGACTCGAAAATATTTTCCTTTATTTTATAAATTATATAAATTAAATATAATAAACTTTTACATTTTTTTTTATTCACCGGGTCTCTAAGCCAAACCCGGCCCAACTCCTATTTTCATTATTTGGGCTCGTGTTCTTGCATGCGATCCAACCCAATATTTCATCCCACTTGGGCCTAGTCCATCCGCTAACTCCTTGCCCAAACACACCCTTGATGAAATTGTAAACCAAATATGCATATGGACCCTTGATGAAATTGAAAACCAAATATGCAAAGAAAAAAAATGACACCAAAATATTACATATGGATATTTGGTTTACAATTTCATCAAGGGTGTGTTTGGGCTAGGAGTTAGCGGATGGTCTAGGCCCAAGTGGGATGAAAGATTGGGTTGGATCGGATGCAAGAACAAGAGCCCAAATAATGAAAATAGGAGTTGGGCCGGGTTTGGCTTAGAGGCCCGGTGAGATAAAAAAAATATAAAAAGTTTATAATATTTTATTTAGAGTAAATTACACCGTTCGTCCTTGTGGTTTGCGTTAACCGCAGGGTTTCGTCCTTTGACCAAAAAAGTTGCACCGTTCGTCCTTAAGTGTGAAACGTTATGCACCGTTCGTCCCTCCATCCATCTGGGCCCACCAATTCCCACTAACGGCAGTTAACGGAGGTTTTTAAAGGGGTATTTCGGTCATTTCTCAAGTACATACAATTTATTAACTCCCATCTACCTTGTCAGTCATGACTCATCCCCCAAACTAAAATCTTTTGCACCCAGTAACCCACGACTTAATCATCTTCTTCCCCAAATCAATTGTGAAAAACCCAGTAACATTTGTACTGATACTTCGCAAAGAACCAGATGGTGGTCCCATTGTATGATATTAGAGCAAATGATGTTCTTGATCGAGACCCATATTGCATGTATCGTAAGTGACTGTTTATAGTGATTTTTTTTTATAATGGTGTTAAGTGACGTATGTTTTTAATCATTAGAGTATGCATTTTTGGGTTTGCAATACTTTGTTTGGTGTTTTAATGTCTAAAACCCTTGTCGATTGATTCCTTTAATTATTTGCGATAAAAACTCTACTGCTTTTCCATCAAGCTCAATCATGGAGGTTTTTTCACGAATGCACCCAACAGATTTACAAGAATGGTAAGATTACTTTTGTGGATTTGATAGACAGTGATCAGTTTTCAATCCATGAAATTGATTCCATGCTAGAAGACTTAGGTCATGATGGTCATAGGTTGATGTTTTAGCATTTCTTGAAACCTGATTATGAATTAGACAATGGACTAGAGCCTTTAGCATGTGACAAAGATGTTCAGTTATTAGGCAAGTATGTGATGGAAGGTCTTAAGCTAGTTGATGTATATGTTGAGCATGAAAAGACCAATCCTGACATTTACATACAACCAAAGCATAAAAAACTTGTAATAGAAGAGTTAAATGAACCAATAACATCAAAGGCAGGGATTACCCCAGTGGCTAAGAAAGTAGTTTTGGATGTCAATGAAGGGTGTGTAGGTAAAGATATAGGTCAAAGCAGTGGTAAAGACCAAGGGCAAAGTATTGCAGTTGCTAATGATGAGTCTTGTCAAGTCCCTAGTCAGTTTGCAAATGATTTTTATTCTTCTTATGACCCATATGTAGAGTCACAAGATCCTAACTTTGACCCATTTGCTGACTTGGACATTATATCACCACCAATGAATGTTCAAACAAATCCTGAGGTTGAAACAAATCCTAGTGAGAATTTTGAAACAAATCCTGAGGTTGGAATGGGTAATCCTAGTGAGAATGTTGAAAGTGAAGTTGAGGGTGAAACTGAGAGTGAAACTGAGGATGATAGTCAAGAAAGTGATTTCATAGTAGATGAGAATAGTAATGCAGATGAGGTGGATGTTGACATGAGGGACTTTAACTACACTATTGATGAGACTGTGGAGTTTGTTGGGTGTAGAGAAAGGGAAGTAGTTGAGATTGAAGATGAAGCAGATGGAGATGATGTCAATGAATTAGAAAATGACTATTTTGAGACTGGATCAGGTAGTGACAGTGAAGGTAGTAGGTTAAGGAAAAAGAAGTTGAAGCAGTTAAGAAAACAAGCACATGCTACTCAAAAAATTTACAAGACATATTTCTATGTGGGTCAAAAATTTGCAAACAGAGAAAAGGTGAAGGAGTACATTAAAGAGCATTCAATTGAGACTAGGAGAAAAATAAAAATGGAAAAGAATGACAATGAGAGAGTGAGGCGATGCAAAGGTGTTATCCTCTCTACCAATTGGTGAAGTCAATGATTGTGGGCCAACTCAGTCTATTGGGCCAAGTCAAGAAAAAGGCCCAACTGAGGGTGAAAAAGGCCCAAGGAAGAAGGTAATCATTAATGGGGGTAAACCTAATAGACAAAAACTGTTGGATGATAATAAATGTCCATGGGTTCTGTTAGTTTCCAAAGTCAAAAAGACTGAATCTTGGGAGGTAAAAACATACAAGTCAGTCCATAAATGTCTACAGGAAAGAGATAACCTTTATGCCACCTACAATTGGTTGTCAAAGGAATTAGTTGAGCAGTTGAAAACAAACCCTAATATACCTGTTAGAGCTGTTCAAGAGCAACTAACAAAAAAACATGAACTAACTATTTCAGAAAGTAAGGCATTTAGAGCTAAGCAAGAAGCTGAAAGGAAATTAAGGGGTGATTACACACATCAGTATAAGATGCTAAGAGATTATGTATGGTTGCCTTGAAACTTGATTGATTAATGGTATGGTTGCTTTAGACTTTATTTTGTTTGACTTTAATTTGGTATGTTATTTTGTTTGACCCAAATGTACAGATTCTTTTGGTATGTTATGTTGGTATACATAAACACTGCACTAACTTATTTTGGTATGCTTTAGACTTTATTTTGCACTGCACTATGATAGGTAAGACCAAGCACTGCATTAACTTATTTAAAATAGGTTCAACTACACATTATTTTAGGGCCATAAAAGGCATACATAAACATCAATCGAAACCATGAAAGACCAACTGCTGATAAGACCATAAACAATGAAAGACCAGTGCTAGGTAGTAGGTGCTTCTAACCCATCCATTTTTTTCCTTTCCCCTTCCCTTTTGGTGCTGCAATTTCAGTTGGTGCAACATAAGGTTTGACACCAAATCCTTCAAGAGTGGCCTTTGCAGGAAATCCTAGAACTTTAGGCCTTGCATCAATAGAAGCTTTTGAATTTGTTTTTGGGTTAGTGGCTTATCATCATCCTTTGCATTTTTTCTTGGTTCAACAGGAATAGAGCTTGAGCCCACCTTTGGTTCATAAAACTCTAGCTCATCAGGTGGTACTACATACTGCAATGGAAAATACCCTGTCCATGTGTTGCCTGAATTTGTGTCATCTGTACTTTCAGATGTATCACTAGAAATGCAAATCACTTCAAAAAAAAAAAAAAAAAAAAAAAAAAAAAAAAAAAAACAAAAACAAAAGTATGTTTAACATATAAGAGATGGAAAAAGGCACATGAAGATGTTTATAACCTTTTCTCTTGTTGGAACCCTTGTTTCCTGAACTCATGTTTGCAGCAAGTATGAATAGATTAGGAAGATGTTTGATATGGTTTTCTATTATCCATATGTGCCCTTATATAGAGGTGTGGTAATGTAGATCAGTAAACTATATAGCAGTAAATTGCAAGAATGCAGCAAAGTGGCATTGATTCATTGACTGCATCAATGTAGAAATAGTGTAGCATTGATAAAAGTGACTGCATATGCATAAAAGTGAGAAAATGCAATAGTAAAACTCATAAAAGTGACTGCAACATGTAAAACAGTAAATTGCAATAATGCTACAAAGCTTGTTTTCATTACAATGGTGCTACATAACAGACACAAAATACATCTAACATTAAACACCCAAAATACATCTATCTCTTAACACCCAAATACTACACTGCTAGGTCAATATGTTATACATAATAGACACAAACAACAAAATACATGAAACCATAAGATACTTCTTCAATGTTGATCTTTCTTGCTCCATATTTTGTAGGATTGCTTGATGGTTGTTCAAAGACCTTAATAAACCAGGTATAACTACCATTGAACGATGGCACATTTCTGGGTCCACCCAATCAACAAATCATACAACTCAGTAAAACAAAATTAAACAACAAATCCTGTAAAACAAAATCAAACAACAAATCTGTTACAAAGTTAAACCATTAACACATACCATTTGGGAACAAGCATAAAACCTTCGACCTGGGTTTCTATTTGTCCATGATGTTTTCATAACTGCAAGTGTTTGGCAACGAGGACATCTAACCATGATTTTGAACTGATTTGAGAAAACCCTTTGTTTTGAAAATGGTGGTGGAACCGAAGGGATTTAGGATTATGTGGGTGGGTGGGGTAGATAGATAAGTATATAGGGTTTTACTTTGGGCGGGAAAAAAGGGGGATAAGAAATGACGGATATGCCCTCATGGGTTAAGTGACTTAACTGCCGTTAGTGGGAATTGGTGGGCCCAGATGGATGGAGGGACGAACGGTGCATAACGTTTCACACTTAAGGACGAACGGTGCAACTTTTTTGGTCAAAGGACGAAACCATGCGGTCAACGCAAACCACAAGGACGAACGGTGTAATTTACTCTTTAATTTATATAATTTATAAAATAAAGGAAAATATTTTTGAGGTCGAGGTGAAAGATATCCCATGACTTGTCGTGATTAAAGTTCGAAACAAAAGAAAAAAAATAGCCACGAAAAATCGGTAGGGAAATTTACGAGTGGTTACACTAGGTAGCCGAAAACTCTTAGATTTTCTAAGTTTGGCTTTCTTTGTTTGATTGCTTCATATGGAGTGATGTCTTCTAAGGCTTTTGTAGGAACGCTGTTTAGAATGTATGTAGCATGTCTAACAGCTTCAGCTCAAAATTTTTGAGGCATGTTGGTTGCTTTCATCATGCATCTCGTTGTAGACATAATTGACATATTCCTTCATTCAACTACTCCATTTTGTTGCGGTGAGTAAGGTGCAGTAAGTCATCGTGCTATGCCATTTTCTTTGCAGTATTGAGTGAATTCATTAGATGTGAATTCTCCTCCATGATCAATTCTTAACATATTCAATGTTGTCCTTAGCTCCTTCTCGATTGTTTCCTTATATTCCTTGAAAGTATCAAATGCTTGATCTTACGTGTTTAGGAAATACACCCACATATATCTTGAGTAGTCATCGACTAACAAGAATATGTATTTCTTTCCAGATGGTGTTGGTGGTGTGATAGGTCCACATAAATCTTCATATACTAAATCTAAAGGCGATGTTGATCTAGTCTTTGCTTTCTTGGGAAACATACATCGCAGATTTGTGTTGTATGTTTAATGGAAAGTATTCCTTGAACTAACTCTCTTTGAGTCATTGATTTTAGTGATTTAAAGTTGAGATGTCCTAGTCTTGCGTGCCATAACCAAGTATTGTCCTTCAAGTTTGCTAATAAGCAAACAGGTGTGCCTATCTTCAGACTTGCTTTGTATAGACGGTTTCTCTGTCTTGTGACTTTCATGAAGATTTTGTTGTCCATGTCATAAAGTCGTAATTCATCATCTTCCATTACTACTTTACAACCCCGATTTTGGTGAATTGTCCAAGGCTCAATAAGTTGCTTTTTAAGCTGGGAATGTAATATACGTGAGATATAATTCTTTGTTTCTCATCATCATATTCTATTAGGATTGAACCTTTTCCTTTGATCTCTATGTGAGATGCATCTCCGAATCTTAATTTTCCACTAACATTCTCATCTAGCTCTTTGAAGTGTTCTCTTATTCCAGTCATATGGTTGCTAGCTCCATTGTCTAAATACCATTGACTATCAACACTTGTCTCTTTATATCCTTGATAACGCTCAAAATGAGTATGTTTTAAGTAGCGTTATTGTTGGTTTTGTGTATGATAATCGGCTATATTTACTCATAATTGTTGCAAAAGTGCAAAAGAAGCGTATTTGTATATGAATGTAGCCAGGTATCGTAAAAGGTGAAGAAATGAAGATTTCATGCACATTTGGATAATTCCTGAGGTAGAAAGTCAAGTGAGGAAGCTCATGGACTCAATGATTAGGAAGCGCAATGATATCTAAGTGTCTACATCAAATAAAAATCAAGTTTCGTCTTGGAAATCAGCATCGAAAACAAAGAAAAAGGCACGAATCGAGAAAAGTCAACCAAAGTCAAGATTGGGTGTACGAAAGGCTCCCAGCCGATCTGTTAGAGGCCGCAACCGGATCTGCTGGGGTGATGGTCAAAACGCAACAGGATCGGCTGCGTTGTAACCGATCCGACTGCAACCCATGGAGTTACACTTTTGGTCTTATTGTTTCCTTAACTTCTATTAATCATGAGAGGCCGATCATTTCCAGTTAATAACTTGTTTGGGACGTTTTAGCTTAATAGTTAAGGGTTCTTAGCTATATAATGAACCTAGACTTAGTAGTCTAGTGTGACACACGGAAAAAGAGTAATAGTTTACACCAAAGCTATTACCAACCTTATTATTCATCCCAAAAGTCTTGTATCTACTGTAAGAACGTCCAGGAGAGTGGTGAGACAAATTCTCATGCATTGTGTAAGCATTTGGAGTTGTACGGTTAGGCTAAGACGATTGGACGCTTGTGGTTGCTATATTCCACAATTTCTAATTCTTGTAATCCAAAGCTTAGGTATTCTATTGAACTTTATCATGAAGCTCTATGTTATTGAATTATTTGAATTACCTTGTTACTACTTGTGTTATGTTATGATTGTCATGGAGTAATTCTTGAATATACTTGTGTGTAAGGATGTAGGAAATTGTAGAAGTGTTCTTATATGTGATGCATGTAAATGATCTTATTTAAATGAGTTTGTTGGAAAAACTACTAGTCTTGTTTGATTTGTTGGTAAAACATGTTTAAGAAAAAGGACCGAAAGGATTTCTCTTATGTTTTATCCTAAAAGGTTAAGTGACAAACTAGTATGGGGATATGGTGATTGACACTCACCATGTTTACTTATTGAAACAAGACTAGAAACGTTTTCATCACGAAAGGGTCGAAAGATTCGTAGGAACAAGTTTAATAAGAACCTTTTACAAACAAATGGATTTTCTAAAGAATAATCATTAGGATAAGGACCGAAAGGATTACCAATATGTTTTTGTTCTTAAAATGATTTTACAATACATAAACCATGGGTTGGAAATCATTTGCTTAAGATTTGTGCATTACATCAATAGTTTACACCAAGCCTTCATGAACTCTCTCTATGATTGCCTATAGACTTCACACAAGTATATGTTTCTTAACTTTGATTTTAACTAAACCACCATTTTGAAGGAAGCCTTGACAAGCTTTCTTGTCTCAAATATTTTAACAAATTAAAACGCAAATCTCTTGGGACGATCTCGACTTACCCACCTTTGCTATCACGAACGAGTAAACTTGCTCGTATGTGTTTATAGTGATTACCGGATAAATCATGTTTATAAATTTTAAAACTTGCAACACGAAAAGAGAGCACATCAATCCTGCATCTTCTTCGTGTAGCGAGACATTTTGATCTTCAAGTTTTGTTACATATGGGTTTTCTAATATTGCCATTAGTAGGGTAGGTTCTAAGTCCTCCTCGACAAGATTAGATTGCATACTAGAGTTTGTATTTGAGTAAAACTTAGTTGCATAATGACCCATCTTATTGCATTTGTAACATTTAACTTTGCTAAGATCAAAGTTTGATTTGTTGAAGTTGTTATGAGAGTTTTCTCCATCTTTCTTTTCTTCTTTAAATTTTGCGTGGTTCTTCCTTGTGAAAAATTTTATTTTCCACATCCACGTCCTCTAAAGTTTTTTCCTCTATTGTCATGTCGTGTTAACATCAAATTTTCTTGATTGTCCTCTTGTTTTCCTTTCTTGAACTTAATCCTTTCTTCATAAGTCTTAAGTCTTCCGATTGTCTCTTCCATTGTCATTGTACTTAGGTCGGAATATTGTTCTATAGATGCAACTATTTGCAGATACCTATCGGGTACAGCATTTAGTAGTTTCCGTACTAAGGTTTGATCTTATATTTTGTGTCTTAGACTTTGTTTACGAGAGTTGTTAGTTTTGTAGTGAAGGTGTCGATTGTCTCGTCTTCCTTCATATATAACATCTCAAAGTCGGATTTGAGTGTTTGTAGTCTTGCTTGTTGAACTCTGTCTTCGCCAACGTGTCTAGTTTTCAAAGCATTCCAAATGTCTTTTGCGGTTTTGTGCTTTGTTATTTGAAGTAATTGTTCTTCGGATAAGGCTTGATAAAGGAAAGCAATAGCGGTTTTGTCTTTTTTCTTATCGGGTTGAGTCAATTCAGTCGGCTCTATTGTTTCCCATAAACCATTCGCTTCGAGAATGATTTACATTCGAATTACCCATAATGAGTAATTCGCGGGTTTTAGGATTGGGAATTAAAATTGAGGTGTACTAGTTGTACTTAGTTCCACTTCCTTTCATCATATCTTAAAGATATTGATAATAAATCTCCAAAAGAATTTAACACGAAGTGTGTTGAAAATTTATTATTTCTAATGAGCTCTTATGTTTTATTTTTCCTTAAAAATGGTATAAAACTTTATAGGTATAGTTTTAATCCAAAACTAACCTCGGAGATTACATATTCTAATATAAAATAACCTAGGGTTAATTACTCCTTAATAATTATTCCTAATCAATATAATAAGTAGTGTAATCACTAGGTTATTATACTATCTAAAATTTGACAAGATACTAATTTGAAAATAAAGTAACTTATAAAAAAATACAATATATATCAAAATTAATATATACTATATAAAATAGAAGTTGAACGGGCGGTATTTGTAAAATTTGGAACCTGGAGGGGTTGATGGTCTAACCCGATGCCAAAAAAAATCCTTTGATGTAGCCCTAATTTTGAGCGCGCCTCTTTATTATTGTTTTCTTATCTCTTTATTGAGATAGAAATAAAACGCGTTCCTTTTTTAGACTTGTATCTTCTGTCTCTCTTCTTCTTCTGGGATTATTCCCGTTCTTCTTCATCTCCAAATCTGATGGTTGACCGCCTGTGATAAGGTTGACCGTCCTTTGTTCTTCTCCGGTATGGAGTGTTCTTCGCGAGCACTTATAATCCCTCAAGATGAAACTTAGGGTTTCGATTGAATTGGGGTTTTCTTGTCCGAGAGAGATTTGGATGATTGGAGATTGAAATTGAGTCAATTGATAATTCAATTTGATATTTCGGGCTTGATTCCTCAATGAACATGTGTATTTTTTCCTTGTTGTGAATCGTTTTTTAATTTTTTCCCTTTTGATGACTTTGTGTTATCGAATCTGGTATATGGTTTTTCTTTGTTTTTGAATCGATTCGATTGGGTTTTTTTTTCAAATGATAAAAGGAGCCTTTTGATGCCGGTAACTAATCACTTCTGTGATTGATACCTTGGTGACTAAAAATGGATTCTTTGATGAAAACACAATAAAATGCATTGTGATTATTGTGGTTTGACTGGTTTTGCAAAAACAAAATTTCACCGTGACTAAGTGGTTGTTTCGATTCAAGAACAAGGTTGAGAAAGACCTTGGTATATGATGATTTGGTTAAAAATTTCCAAACCTGCTCTGATACCAATTGTTGGCCTTAAACGTTTGGATCTATGGTCTATAATGTGGTTAAGATATACCAAGTAAATAAGCACAATGAATCTGTAAAGCTTTAATATGAATTTGTCATCTATTGTTTACAATCTTTATGTTCTAAGTAGATATACAAAGTGAAAGGGTACAAGAGAATCGTTGTGATGGTTCAATCCATCCAACAGATGTGTCGCTTAGTTTGTAACCGTTTTGTAACTGTCAAAAACTGCCAAGTTGACTTTTGTGTTTCTGACTTTGTGTTTGACTTGGGTCGATTGGGTGTTTGACTTGGGTCGATTGGGATTAAACCAATAGGCTTAAACACAGTTATATACTACTAATTTTTATACTTGCAAGCCTTTGAGTAGTTTTTGTATGTGCAATATTTAAAAGAAACAATGCCGGATTGTGATATGGTACCTTAAACGTTATGCGGTTCTGCTCGTAAGCGACATGAGCATTGCGAAGAGCAAGCATAATTATTTTCTTCTTTTTTTAGCTCTGTTAGTTAGTTGGATTGCCATAATCATTGTACTTGCATTTCATACTTGAGAAAGATGTTCGTTTCTAGTTTGTGGTTAGGCAAAATACTTGGTCCATATCGATTTAGAGTTGAAATAATAAATAGGTTTCAATTTCAGTTATTTTTGTACTAATACTAGTATTTCATGTGTTATTTTTCAGTAAACTTAGCAGACTAAAAGGTATATAAAGAGAGTAAATACATATGAACATAATCTTTATTAGTAGCCTATAGTGACACATGTATGTGTAAGAAATAGTCTCATCCTATATTGACACTATTAAGTGTCAGAAAACTGTGTCACAATATACTTTTACTGCATGGTGATAACGCTTACGCAGCGCGTTCGGGGTAAAAGGAACTTCCTTTTCGTCGAGCAAGTTTTTCAACACCATAGGCAGTGAAACTAATCGTTGTTGTGTAGTATTAGGGTAAGCCACGGGAATTGATATATTTCTCTAGGGGAATAGGAATGCTAGTGAGAAGTTACTACGCTAAGGTTGGGGTTGAGGAAGATTATTGTTTATCTTTTTATATTTTTTAGGAAATGGGAAGGTACGAATCTCGGGGTTTAGATTTGGGGGGTTTGTATTTCTACCGATTACTTCTACTTATCTAATTATCTAAGCTAAGGTGAATGTAGTTTATGTCTATTGTTGTGTGCTCGTATGATGATTAAAAATGTATTTGCTTAGGCTTTATTACTCCCTAGTTATCTCCTATTGATGGTTGAATTGTCACGTCCTTATTCTTAATCACGTTGTGTCTCGAGGTCGAGGGTATGCGTTTATCCTAACTCTTTGAAGCTACCAAAGGTTAATGACTACAAAATCTCTAGGATTTATAAACTTTAACTCTAAGGTATTCTTTGGATGTATAGCCTACAATTACTCTAGGTGATTATAAACTAAGGTTCAACAAAGATTAATCAAGCATTAACAACATAACGAATGACCTATCGCAATACTAGGTCAATCACAACTAAGATAAGAGACAACCAATCAATATTCAATAACTAAGTTTCATATTACCCAAGCAAACACACAAGTAAATTAGCCGGACATGGAGAACATGCAAGCATACACACAATCAATTGAAGACATACTTAAATTAATGAAGTAAAACACTTATCTTGATGTAAGATAGGGTATGGAACCCTAAAATACTGTACAAGACAACCTTGGTTCGGTTTAGGTTTTTACTCCACAAAACTACTCTCTGAAAACTAAAAAATTCGGATTCTATATATAAGGTTACAACTGCGACGGCGTTACCCTTTAATTTGTGACGCCGTCGGGTCGCCGTTATTAGGGTTTCATCTTGGCCACGTTATCATTGTGACGGCGTCACCTTATTCCTGTGACGCCGTCGCCTTGAGTCTCTCGACTGCTCGGATCAAATCTAGGCCGCCCGAGCCGTGACGCCTACTCTTTTAAAACCCGATGCCGTCACTTGTAAAATAGCAATTTGCTCTCCGAGTCGTCACAAAACATTTTCCGACCGGCCACAAGTATGACCCGACGCCCCCCTTGGTTCAAAGACTGAGCGTCTCGATTCTTGACTTTGGCCATTTTCTTCAGATATTCGCGCCTTTTCGTCCGAATAAGTGTCATTCCAGCAATTTGCCTTCAAGAGACCTAAAAAGTGAAAAGGACCGAAATTAAGTAATAACGGATACAAAAGTGATCAAATAAGGGCTTAAACGACCCCTCAAAATGGTACATTTTAAAACCTTATCAAATATCCATACACTTGGTATTTGCTTGTCCTCAAGAAAATGTGCTTTTAGCTAATTGATTTATAAGTTAGGGGTCATGAAGCATTAGTTTACAACGTTCCACAACACATATAAGCCCCGCAAAAGTCATAACAAGCACGGAAATTACATACTAGCACCTCACATGGGGTGTTTGGATACTCACATCTCTTGGGTGTATATGAAATATAACAAGTTGGAAATGGAAGATAAACACTCATTAACCGGTCCTAGTACATAGATTACCATAGGCTTGAGACTAGATCAAACCTCCATCGCTTTGGTGTAAGCACCTAAGAAAGACTATCCAAGAGGTCTTTTAAGGGTTGTAACGTTAGGCTTACGGTAGGGAAACAAAGGGTTTGGTGGGATAAGCGATTTAGTGGTGGCAAGTCAAACATCTTTATGTTACAAGCATGCGATGAATGGCGTTGCTAAGCCAAGACTCGACACTCTAAACTCTAGATAACTGAAATAAACAAACATAGATTTAAAGATAGATGTAGGATGGTAGCCCGTATGTTTATTTCATTTTTTTTCATACGCTTTTACTCTACCATCCTCTACGATAACATCAAAATGATAGGGATTTATAGGCACATCCCTACACTTGAATTTTTATTACTCTAACACTAATTTGACCCTAATTGAAAATATCAAAAAACTTGGAGTACATTATTATGCAAATAAAGGGAATTTGAATTTAACGTTCACTTCCCGTCATTTCATAAAATTTAACTTTTCCCATGAGTCCCAATCGTCCCAAAACTGTGTACAAAGGATATGACTCGACTTAGCAACTTATGCAAGCAACTAGATAATTGAATTAAGGGTTTAGTGTGATAACAATAATGTACTAAAAGTGAGTGCATACAAGGTGGGCTAAGGCGATTTGGGGGTGGATTGTAAACAATGCTCTTCATTGATATTTCGGAAAACCGAAACATCACGAGAACCGCGAAAAGGATAGTCTCTGAGGGGTTAACTAGGGGTATCGTGTACTAAATATGAGTACAACACAAGGGTGTGGGGGAATTACTCAACCGATGTGGAAGAAGTAATTATATTACGGGTATCAAACAAGGGTTATCCTAATGTCTCTTATCATTTAGTTATTCCTAACTACACAAGTGTAGTCTTACTAGCGATCTCGGAATGCATCACAAAACAAGTTCTAGAATCTATTATACTACCGGTTCACACTCTAAGCATTAAAGATTAATGCTTTAATTCCTACAAATCTAAGGGCGATCCTCACATTTTGGGTGGAATTTAAGTGGTAAAGGGTTGTTGTGCTAGTCATATAATTTCCTATCCATGAGACGCTTTATTAAGACTAATGGCCCACTCCTATATGTCATGAAAAATTTTAAATTTAGTGCCAAAATTACCCTAACCGATATTTCTCATGGTTTATTACACAAATGAAATTGGATAAGGCAAATAGTCAAGGATAAGCATAGTTTCAAAGTTCCGCTTTATTTTCCTCCACATTTTAAACCGAACATTGTCCCCAATGTTCCCGAAAGTATCAAAGTTATGATAATGGAAGGTAATTAAAGACAAAAGAAACTAATACTCCCCGATTAGCTCGGTAGGATCCGTGTAAAGTGGTGGTTACATCTTTCTTCAAGAAGAACGTTTGCGTTAAAAGCTCCTTCTCTTCTTATGTATCTTCTTCTTGGTAAATTAAACCTGCACACTTGAAGAAAACAAACGAAACCGTCGCGTAAAATCGGCGGTAACAAAATATATAAGACTCTACTAAACTAGGATATAATGGTTGTGGAATGGATGTTTACAGATTTTCTGGAAAATTAAGACCTAGAAAATTCCAAAAAATTATAAGCATTTCAGAAAATGATAAAAGTCATAAGTCGTTTCCTCCCCGACGCCGTCAAAGTTATGATCTGACGCCGTCAGTTACCCCGATGTAAACCGGTCCTGCGATTTTCTAGAAAAGTTCGGAAAATTTACATCTTTAGAATCGGAAAAATTTCCTACAAAACATCCATTATGACTCGATACAAGCATTTGACTAGAAAAAACACACATGTATATCTTTTAATTAATTTAAATTCCCATGTTCACGTTTCTTTTGAAAACGTGTGTAATCCTCCCTACACTTATCCCTTATGTAAAATACCTTTATATGTAATTAAGACGAGGTTAATGACAAAATAAAGCATTTTTACAAATTTAAAAATGAGAGTAAAGAATAAGTAAAAGATACACGACACACAAACAAGAAAAAAATTAAGCATGGGTTGCCTCCCACGAAGCGCTTTTCTTTATTTATGAGTCTTGTAGCTAGACTCGAAGTCGTGCCCCTACGTACCGATATAAGTAAGCTTATCCTCAAGAATGACATAAGGATCAAACTTATCATTTAAGTTCCTAATAGTACGTTTGGTTCGATATGCCTTTTCAAATTTCTCTCCATCGGGGTCATAGATCGTTATCCTAATGTGCCACTCTCCATTACCATCACTAGGCGGTCTATCCCAATCCCACCTATGCTTGGGCTTATCGCTCTCAACTTTCCACTTATTCATGACAAGGTTGACGGGCAAGCTTCCTAGGAACTCGGTCATCTTCCTAAATACTAAGTCCTCGAACAGGTTCACTTCCATGTCCCTAGCCAGTTATTTTTCATGGAAAGTTGCTTTACTAGCAAAGGCTTCATCTAGATAAAAAGGCCGTTGGGGACCTATGAAGTTCTTATTAATCCAAGGTCCATATCTAGATTGTGCTCTATCCAACCTAATCTCTTGTGGGATTTCCTCTTCTTTATAGTAAGTATGCTTTTTGACATCGTAAATTGACCTAGCACTCCATTCTCCTACCAGTATTTTGGACATCTTACAATCAATGATGGCACTAGCGAGAGCTAAGAATCCTCTTCCTACAAGCAATGGGCATGTCGGGTCCTTATTCATGTCTAGCACATGGAAATCCGCCAAAAGAGTCAATTCTCCTACGTGTACTACCATGTATTTTATTATCCCTACCGGATATGCAATACTACCGTCCGCTAGACCTAAGATGGTTTTCATTGGTTCTATCTTACCTAAGTTAAGGCTTCTATGGAGGGACAACGGAACAAGATTGATGCATGATCCTAAGTCGGCTAGAGCATCGAGAGGTTTGGAAGTTCCAAGCCTACACGGAAGAGTAAATAGCCCGGGATCGTCTAACTTCTTAGGTAAATTATTTCGCACAAAAGCGGATCCATGTTTTCCAAGTCTAAGTTCTATCTCATATTTTTCTTTTAAAGCATTATAATAAGGTGCATGAGCTAAGACTTCAAGAACCGGTTTTTTTTTATGGAGTTCCTTGTACTCCTCCTCTAGATTAGGTTTGGGTTTTGGTTGACGGGTTTATCAAGAGTAGGTTTTACCAATGGTGCGGGGCCTTGGTACCTCATTTTGGATTGCTTGGAACCCTTGTTGATAACGTTCACCGAGTGGACCGTTGGGTGTGAGGGGCATGGATGCGCACTCTCCCAAGGTGAACAAGAAGATGAAGTCGATGAAATCGAACTCACTTTTGGGTTCTTTATAGTGTCACTTGGGAGTGCTCCAATTTCCCGGTCATTAGAGCACTCCCATCCATAACACCATAACACCAATAACACCGCCCACGCCGCCACATACATCCTTTAACATTTAACATTAACATCCCCAAAAACACTCACAACCATAACATCCCAATAACACCATAACACCAATAATATTTCATATTTTCAATTTCAACCCCTAAACTAAAACAAACACTTCATTTATTAAACTAAAACAAACATTTCATTCAAACTAAAACATATTACAATACGAGATTAAAAATAAATAAATAAATAAATACAACGAAATTAAAAAATAAATAAATAAAAAAATAAAAATAAAAAAAACACGCAATTAAAAAAAACATAGCAAATACTTATTCATCGTCGCCGCTCTCTTTTGTTGTCCATGTCGTTCAAGATTCTTACGCAAACATGCTCCATAAGGTCTGTTGGAGTTGGGTATCGTTTCTCGATCGTGTATTTCTTTTGCCTTACATTGTGAGTATCACATCTTCGACCCATCTTCGTTGCCTCAAATTTCTTGATGGATCTACCCACAGTTCGTTATAGTCACGTAATACAAATTTTTGATCTTTACAATCATGTTATGCATAATAATGCAACAATACATGATTCTACGATCGTAGCAATTTCATATTGACGTGCGGTTGTTGTAGTATACCCCAACGACCTTGAAGAACACCAAAAGCACGTTCAATATCCTTTCGGCACTTTCTTGTCTCCTTTTAAAGCACGTATGTTTTCATCGTTGTTGCCATGAAGGATTTGTGAAAGTTGCCCACGTGGATAAATTCCATCGACCAAGTAATACCCTGTTCATACCTAGTTTCGTTGACCATATAAGGTGCTCTTGGGGCATTATCGGAAGAAGGTCGTCGAATAACGGAGAGTTATCTAGAACATTAATATCGTTATTTGCCCCGCCATCCCAAAAATGCATGCGGATCCATAAATCTTGAGAAGCAGCGACTTCAAGCATAATTGTTGGGTATTTTTATCACCCCTAGCAAAATGCCCTTGCCAAGCCATCGGACAATTTTTCCATTCCGGTGCATGCAGCAATGCTACCAAGCATTCCGGAAAATCATGTTTTTCTTCATGTTGTTGATAAATTTTTGAATGTCGGCCCATGTTGGTTTCTTAAATACTCCGGCATAAACAAATCAATAATACATTTGTTAAAATTATCAAGACATAATTGTGAAGTACTCACACCCATTTGCAAGTATTCATCAAATGCATCGGGTGAGGTGTCGTACGCCAATTGGCGTATGGCAAACGTACACTTCATTAGAGCACTTATACTCATTCGACCACAAGCATGGTGTTTGCTTAAAGTAATTAAATGATCCGGAATATTATCGAAGTATAAGATTCAATACCTTCAACTATTTGCGGGAATAGTTTCGGCTCATACGAAATCTTCTACGAAAATTCGGTTTGAATACTTACAACCTTGTACGAAATAATCGTTGAGCGACGTTCCTCGCAAGCTCACGTTCACGATATATATGTGTATGAGGACGAGTAGGATGTTGAGATTCAATACCTTCTTCTTGTTCCAACTGAAGGTGATACTCGTACGCGGACGCCATAAATTGGAAGTCTGCTAGGTCTTCTCTGTCTGACCAAGACATAGGAATATCACCAGCTTGATTTGGATCCATTGTGAACGAATTTGATTTTTTGAATTATGAAAGTATGAGAGGAAGTATATAAAGTGTGAGAGGAAGTGTGAAAAAAATGGAATTTTAGTTGGGTATTTATAGTGGTAAAATAATGTTTTTGAATTTTTAAAAAAAAAAACTAGCCGTTAGGGGGTTTTATGTAAATTTTTTTAAAAACTTAACGTTACAAGGACTACTTTTGAAACATTTTCAATTTTTTTTTAACGGGCGTTAAGGGGGCAACGCCGTTATAGGGCTACGCTTCCAACGGGTAACGCCTTCCAACGGCGTTAACGGCGAGCCTAACGGCGTTATGAAGGTGATGGATGGGAGTGCTCTTAAAGGCTTTTAAGAGGGCATCAAGCTTGTTTGTCATCTCGCCTTGTCGTTGCTTAAAGTCGGCTTCAAGCTTAGTCAATCGAGCTTCTTGAGATGACATGAATCTAGATGCAATTGCCTCAAGACTAGTGGGGTTCTCGGTGGTTGGAGTGCTGAACCTATTGGGTCCACTTAAGGTTAGGGTGATTCCTCCATGATTGGTTGTAAGAATTTCCTAAGTTGTTTTGTTTGGGCTTGAAAGTGTATCACTTCTCTCCCGCTCCGTCGGTACGCGTGGAGGCGTAGTCCGCAAAAGCTTGTTTGGGGAGTCTTGTGCAATCTCGAGTGTCGTGGGAACCAATACACAATTCACAAGGTAGAGTGATTTTGTTCACTTGTTGTGAAGACTTAGGATTGTCGTAGGAGCACATTAGGAATTTAACTTGATCTTCAAGCTCGAGCATCCTACGGTCGGAAGGCTGTGAGTCAATGGGAGGCAAGGAGATTGCCTTTACGGTTTTGGGCAACTCACGGGGGTCATTCCAACTTTCGTTGTCATAGAGAGCAAGGTCCTCTATTATACCCCATGATTCTTCCGCGGTGAGATCACTAAGTTTTCCACCGGCCGCTTGGTCAATGGATCGCTTAGTGGGAAGTTGACATGATCATAGAAGAGTTGGACTTGAAGCCAAAGATCAATGCCATGATGAGGACTCTATGGAGTAAGTCATTGAATCGAGTCCATGCTTCAGAGAGATTCACCTTGATGTTGTTGGAACATCAAGATTTCATTCCTAAGCTTAGTAGTTCTCCCGTGGGAAAAATTGAGCAAGGAAATGAGAGGTGAGATCATCCCAACTTGAGATGGAGCCGGGGAAGTCGCTCAAGCCAATTACTAGCTTGGTCCCGTAGAGAGAATTAGAAGAGACGCAGACGCGTGGTCTCCCGAGTAGTAGCATCGAGGTCGATGGAATCGACAATTTTAAGGAAATCCTTAAGATGCTGATTAGGATCTTCGGAACGAATTCCATGGAATGCACATCCGTTTTGCACCAACCGGATGGTGTCGGATCGCAGGGCCATAGTTTGGGCTTGGTCGAGAAGCTCAATGGTGTTCCTATAGCCTAGGTGGCTTGGTATTGAGTATTCACCAAGAGTACGGCCTCTTGGCGGGTCATTTGGTGGTGGGTTGATGAGTGGTGGTTGGTTATCACCTTCCATGATGAAAAGTGATGGGGTTACTAACAAAGGTCACGAATAAGGGGGAAAGACTACGAGGAAGCTAAAAATGGGAAAAAAATCTCACTTGATAGGAATCAAACAAGGAAACCTAAACGAGGTGGACTCCTAACTAGCTATTCTATTCCCCGGCAGCGGCGCCAAAAACTTGATAACGCTTATGCAGCGCGTTCGGGGTCAAAGGAACTTCTTTTTCGTCGAACAAGTTTTTCAACACCCTAGGCAGTGAACCTAATCGTTGTAGTTTAGTATTAGGGTAAGCCGCGGGAATTGATATCGTTCTCTAGGGGAATGGGAATGCTAGTGAGAAGTTACTACGCTAAGGTTGTGGTTGAGGAAGGTTATTTTTTATCTTTTTATATTTTTTAGGAAATGGAAAGGTACGAATCTCGGGGTTTGGATTTGGGGGGTTGGTATTTCTATCAATTACTTCTACTTATCTAATGATCTAAGCTAAGGTGAATGTAGTCTATGTCTATTGTTTTGTGCTCGTATGATGATTAAAATGTATTTGCTTAGGCTTTATTACTCCCTAGTTATCTCCTATTGATGGTTGAATTGTCACGTCCTTATTCTTAATCGCGTTGTGTCTACGAGGTCGTAGGGTATCGTTTATCCCTAACTCTTTGAAGCTACCAAAGGTTAATGACTACAAAATCTCTAGGATTTATAAACTTTAACTCTAAGGTATTCTTTGGATGTATAGCCTACAATTACTCTAGGTGATTATAAACTAAGGTTCAACAAAGATTAATCAAGCATTAACAACACAACGAATGACCTATCGCAATACTAGGTCAATCACAACTAAGATAAGAGACAACCAATCAATATTCAATAACTAAGTTTCATATTACCCAATCAAACACACAAGTAAATTAGCCGGACATGGAGAACATGCAAGCATACACACAATCAATTGAAGACATAATTAAATTAATGAAGTAAAACACTTATCTTGATGTAAGATGGGGTATGGAACCCTAAAATACTGTACAAGACAAAGATTCGTTCGGTTTAGGTTTTACTCCACAAAACTACTCTCGAAAACTAAAAATTCGGATTCTATATATAAGGTTACAAGCTACGGCGTCACCCTTTAATTTGTGACGCCTTGTCGGGTCGCCATTATTAGGGTTTCGTCTTGGCCACGTTATCATTGTGTGGCGTCACCTTATGCCTGTGACGTGTCGCCTTGAGTCTCGACGCCGTCTGGATCAAATCTACGCCGTTCGAGCTGCGACGCCTACTCTTTTAAAACCTTGATGCTGTCATTTGTAAAATAGCAAATTGCTCTGGGTCGTTACAAAACATTTTCCGACGCGTCACAAGTATAACTGGCCGTCCTTTCGGGCCAAGTGACTTGAGCGTCTCGATTCTTGACTTTGGCCATTTTCTTCAGATATTCGCGCCTTTTCGTCCGAATAAGTGTCATTCCGACAATTTGCCTTCAAGAGACCTAAAAGGGAAAAGGAACGAAATTAAGTAATAACGGATACAAAGTGATCAAATAAGGGCTTAAACGACCCCTCAAAACGGTACATTTTAAAACCTTATCACCTGGACTTTAATTGACACTTTTTATAAGTGAAGGTGAAAAATAAATTATTTAGTGACACTTTTTTTATACATTTTCTGACACTTTTTGTGTGTCACTAAAATACTTTTTCTTGTAGTGAGAATCAAAGCTAATAAACGTTCATAGTTTTACTAATACCAATACTAATAAGTTAAACGTTAGAACCAATAGAATCAAAGTGCATTTGTCAAGGTCCTCCATATTAACCATTTCTTGACTACGGGTCGATAGAACCAAATATGGGTCAATATGTGTGACATTTGAATTTGGAGACGGACCCAAGATTTTTAAAAGGGTGTTGCACAAAAGAAATATTGGGCTAACTAAAGTTAAACTATAAGAAACGAAGGTAGCAAAAAAATTTGAGGGTTGCACATACCACAAAAACGTCAATTTTGAAATCTTTTTACACTTCGTGACCTAAAATCGGGTGTAGCCCGTGCTACACCTGGCATACATGTGGGTCCGTCCATGGCTTGGAATCTAGAAAAGTTAGATTTAAGCATTGAATTGCTTGAGTTGTTTTTCAAATCGGAAAAGCCTATATTTAGAAACATAATTTAGTCGCACATCTAGGTACCCGTAATAAGCTCATTGGCTACTTTAATTGAGATATTCATTTCAATATTTGGATCGTCATGTTGATTCTTTAATTGTTTTGTTTCTTACAACTTGCACTAAACTACTTGATATTTCCTTAAACTATGGGTCAATGGAATCAAATATGCAGGACTTTGATTTTTTTTCCGTTGATTAGTATAACCAAACCACCTTTCATTTTTCATTGCTTCAGTTTCATTATTGAGTAAATATAATGGGGAGTTCATCTTTAAAATCCATTACTAATCATACATGGTCATATGATGTTTTCGTGAGTTATGAAGGTGGCGATATTATTCAAAGCTTTGTAGATCATCTCTTTCGTGATTTTAAGCGCAAAGGGATTCGTGCTTTCAAAGAAGACGATCATGTGTGTAGAGGCGAAGAGAGATCTCCACAAGTCTTTAGAGCCATTGAACAATCAAGATTTCTGATGGTTATACTCACTGAAGGCTTCGCTTCATCACCATCGTGTTTGAGGGAGCTTGTGAAGATCATTGAGTACAAGGAGAAATTGCAGGACAAATATCAAATCAACATCGTATATCACAGTTGTAAGCCAGAAACGGTGGTTAAACAAACCGAGAATTATGAAGCAACCTTCTGTAAACATGAAAAACTGCTCAAACGTGAGGTGCCCAAATGGAAGAAAGCTTTGATCAAGGCTGTTAACTTACCTGGATGGGATCTCGAACGTCTGGCCAATGGGTAATCACTGAGGGCTATTCTTCTGCTAGCTTGTCTTCTATTAATGATTTTGCATCCTTATCAATTCTATGATATTAATTTATAATAGGGTTATGGTACAAAAAAGTTACTAAAGTTTCTCAAAAATTTGTCTTAAGTTACTATAGTTTCATCTTGTTCACTAAGGTTACTGAACTTTGGGAAGCATGCACCTCGATAAATTCAGTGTTAGTCCTAGTAACCCGAACATATATTTTTTGATAATTTCAGTAACATGAGTGAACAAAGTTTCAAACTTCAGTAACCTAAACTTATATTTTTATAAGTTCAGTAACCTGAGTGAACAAAGTTTCAAACTTCAGTAACGGGTGAATAAAATAAAACTATAATAACTTAGGACAAATTTTTTGTAAAATTTACTAACTTTTTTGTACCATATATAACCCTTTATAATAATCAATGATCTTCTTGAATTCATGTTTGAAATTGAAAACTACAGAAATATTTGGCATTTATTTTATAAAGAAAATATAGGAATACATAATGAAACTGAACATTAACTAAGAATCAAATTTGCAACTCGTAATTTCTTTATTTGTTCAAAGGACTCCTAAACATTGAACTGTTCTCAGCCATGCGCATCTCATAAAAAATCTGATTTAGTTTATTAGGACTTTTTACATTTATAGTTTACTTTTAAATGAAAAAAAAGTTCATATATTTTTATTAACGTAGTAAACCTAAACAACCGCGGATGCCAAAGTTCCAGACTTATGAGGTTAACCTGTCAGTAACTGATCATATGTATCTGTCTTTTGGATTGGCAGCTATGAATCGAAGTTTATTGATATGATCTCAAAACATATCTTTAACGAGTTAAATGTTGGATGTTTACATGTTGGTGAGAAACTAGTTGGAGTACATTCCCGAGCAAAGGAAATGAACTTACTGCAGTTTATTGGATCAAGTAAGGTTCACATAATTGGTATATGTGGTGTTCGGGGCATTGGAAAGACTTTAATTGCCAAAGCTGTTTACAACAGATTATATGCCCACTTTGAAGTTTGCAGCTTCTGTGAAGACGTGAACGAGTTTGTGACAAAATTTGGTATGGTTAAACTTCAAAAGCAAATTATTGAGGACATGACGAAAGAAGATTTGAAAATATCAAGTGTTGGTGAAGGAAGTAATGCCATGAAAAAAATCATATCTAAGAAGGTCTTGCTGATTCTTGATGATGTTCACGAACCGGACCACTTAGAAGCTTTAGCTGGTTCACACTGTTGGTTTGGTTCAGGAAGTCTGGTTCTTATAACGGGAAAAGATAGACAGCTACTAATTGCTCATGGAGTGGAAAAAGTTTATGATGTGGAACTTTTACACGATGATGAAGCTATGGAACTCTTTAATCTGTATGCTTTTAACCATAAACAACGTAAAGAGGACTTTAGAGAACTCTCTGAACAATTAGTTCCATATATGAAGGGTCACCCACTAGCTCTTAAAGTTTTGGGCTGCTTTCTTTTCGGAAAGACTGTGTGTGAATGGGAAAGTGAATTAAGAAGACTTGAAAGATATCCGACTGATGACATTCAAGTGCTGATATCGCGCTTTTCTTTAAATAAGAAACGAAAGGATTCATAGTTTAAACTTCAAACCACAACACTTTTTTTTTGGGTAACCATATGGTTTCCGACCTTTTGGCCGACTAATCCAAAGGGTTTCAACCTACCGCCGCACAAATTCGAAATTGGTAAAGCCCTCCCTATTTAGGAGGTTGGCGTGGCCAACGCTTTATTTTACTTTCAGTTGAGTTTTATAAAATAAATTGATTTGTTTAGGTATTTTTTTTGTTGAATTAAGCATTTGATTGTTTAATTGATTATGTATGGATCTTAATATTGAGTGTTTTTCATGTTTTTGAATTCCATTTTTTTATAAGATAGCATAGTCCGCGCAAAGCAGCGGCGGTATTAAGCATGTCAGTTTTTCTCGTACCTTGATCTTTAAGCGGTGTGCAATCAGATTCAGTATTTGACGGTTTACCCGTTTGATAGTTCAAAAAGAGTAGATGCGTGTTTGAATTTCCGTAAAGTATATTAATACAAATATAGATATCCATACTTATATTCATTTGAACTTTGTAAAACTTGAATGTTTATGATAAAAATTACAACTATAAATTTGTATTATTGTAAGTTTGTAACATCTATTTTCATACTAAAATTTAATGTGTCATTAGTGTACATTATAATGCAATTATTATAATATAGAAATTAATTATATGAATTACTAATTATAGTAAGATGTGTAGGCTTACATTTTTAAAACTTTTCTTTATAACAAGTCCTAAATGCATTAGTATGTACTAGCAGGGTACCCGTACGTTGCGGCGGCGGGTACTCTGAAATAAATTTTACCGGTGAATCATGTATTTTAGTTTATTATTTTTTTTTGACGATAAATTTACCGATATCAAGAATTTCATTTAGCCCTTTGCCTGTTCGGGCTTTAATATTTATTTAACGTGCTTTATTATTTGTATTAGTGACATTTAATGCGGTACTCTCTCATTGCAAAGAGTAACTGAAATAAAATTTTCAAGTGAATCATTTATTTTGGTTTATTATGTTCTTTTGACAATAAATTCTGGTTCAAGAATTTCGTTTTGCCCGTGCCCGTTCGGGCTCGACCCGTTGGCGTGCGCCGATTCGGCTCAAGCCCATTTAACTGTCTGCAGTTCGGGCTTGAGTATTATTTGTATAATAATATTTGTATTTGTGACATTTAATGTAGGAATTATGTTTAATTTGGTTGTACAATATGCTTGATAATTTGTATTTATTATGTTAGGGTGTTTTAATAAATGTATTAATTATATTTATTGATCAGTTATTTAATTGACTATATTAAATAGCATTAATGTGGTGTTTTGTTTTTTTTAATATGTGCATTAAAGTGGTGTACACTATGCTTGTCTTGTACGTCTGAAAATTATGTGCATTAAAGTGTTGTACATTATGCTTCTTTTCTTAATTATATGAATTACTAATTATAGTAACATACTAACATGTGTAGGCTTATATTTTTAAGACTTTCTTTTATATAAAGTCCTAAATACATTATAATGTAGTATAGATTATAGATTAAGAATTTAGCTAAAAATTCAAATCAAAAGAGCACATAGGCATTTTTGTCATTTCATTTCGGTCATCAATGAAATGAACTCGAGTTTGCGGTTTTTTTGAAACTTTTTTCGCAAGTTGTTTTCCCATTTCAGCTAACTTTTTGGGATACTTTTACGATTTTTTTTTTTTTGACGTTTTTTAAAAACTTGAAAACTTTTACAAGAAAGATCACAGATTTTTAAGATCTCTTTTAAGAAAAAGCGTCACTAAGATAAAAAGAAACTGTCAATAACAAAATGTAAAAAAGTCCTAATACTATCATAAACAATTGAAAATTTATGAATAAATGGATATTTTATTTAGGGTTAATTCCATATATACACAATTTAAACATCTAAATGACATATTTACCCAACTAGACATATTTACCCAACTAAATATAATAATATCATATATACCCAATTTAAACATCATATTTGTCATATTAACCCATTTCATTATATAAAGATCATATTTGTCATATTAACCCATTTCATTTTTATATCATAAAGGGTATACCCAATCACCAAATTCCAATTATACCCTTTATGATATAAAAATCTAAATTCTTTTTTTCAAATAGAAAGAAACCACACCATCTAACAAACCAAACAAAACCTTAGCAATGATTCTGTGACAAACCTTTAAAACCACAACAACAAGAAAAGAAACCATAACCCTTAAATCTTTAATCCTAAACAAAGTGTGAAGGAATCCCAATTCATATTACAAAAGGAATACAAGAATCTGTTCGTTTTCTTGGTAACAAGAAATAGTCAAAATTCATATTACAAAAGATTGAATTTACATAATCACATTATATATCAAGCAAACATTAAAATTTTCAAAATTTATGAAGCCTACGTGGTTTCTTAGAAAGTGATCTTGCACTCATACAGTTAGTCAACCTATCTTGTGTAAATCTATACCAGGCAAAAAAAAAAAAGTAGAGTTTTTAGTGCTTAACTCGTAAGGGTATAATAGTCAATATGTTTGCAACTGATAATTATTAAAAGTTATACATTTATTTTTAATGAATAAATCTAATGGAATGGGTAAATATGACAAATGTGATACTTTGATTGGGTATATGTGACATTATCATATTAAGTTGGGTAAATATGTCATTTAAAGGTTTAATTTGGGTATATATATGGAATTAACCCTTTTATTTAAACCAATTATTTTTGTCATTTTAAGAATTTGAGTATTTTCCCTTTGAAGAAAGGTGAGAGAAAAAATAAATAGACAACTTATATTCTCATGAGGTAAGATCTTTGCAAAACATGTATCCTTTAAAGAACAAATAAGTCAATTTCAACTATCTATCCACCTTTTATCTAATGGCTGAAAAGAAGCAAAAAATAACAAAGAGATGGCAAAATTGGCATTTTAGCTCATTTAATATAAAAACCCACTTTCCACATTTTAAAAACAACATATCTTGCAAACGGTAAATCTTCAAGGTACGAAAAATACATCATCGCGACGAGAATTAAATCATCTTTCTATAGATATGCACTTTTATATACTTTCGACGAACTTTTTTCAAAATTTCCATCCAGAAAAATCCCACGGGATTCGTAAAAATCGAACTTTTTTTAAAAAAATTTCCGTCCAGAAAAATCCCACGGGATTCGTAAAAAGTCTCACGGGATTCATAAAAAATCTCACGGGACTCGTAAAAAATTCACTTGTGATTTGTTATTTTTAAAAAATCAAATGGGATTCTGTATAAATCCCTTGGGATTTTCATTTTGCTTTATATAAAATGGAAGTACAAAATCGCTTGATATTCTATTTTTATTGTGTAATGTTATGAGAAAAATTCTTATTCACTTTGAATATATCTTGTTTACTTTGAATATATAATGCTTGTTACTTATATTATGTTTGATCTTATGGGTAATCTGTATAAATCCCATAGGATTCTGTATAATCCCATGGGATCTTGTATAAATCCCATGGGATTCTGTATAATCCAATGAGATTTTGTATAAATCCCATGGGATTCTGTATGAATCACAAATGATTCGTCAAAAGAATCACTAGACTAGATACAATACATGACATCCCTCCTCAGTTAACAAGATAATTAAAAAAGAAACGATCCAAGAAAGAACAAAAAACAACCAAAAAGTAAACTAAATATGACACACTAATTTATATATCTTGATCCTAGAAGTACAATTTTATAAACACAATAAAGGTTGATATATGATTGGACTAAATGAGGTCCATGCCAATTACAAGCATTAACTTCGAGCTGCAAACATGCGCAATTTGTATATGAATTATAAAGTATAAACATGGGTTCCCCAAAATTGAAAAGAATCGGAAGATATACACATATGCTACTCTTCTACTTCAATGCAATATACTATACTACATTTCACAAATACTAAAAAAAACAACTTGTTTCGTAGTTGATTAAAGATCCATTTGAACCAAATTGCAATCCTCAGTTGATCATCTAGTTTACACAATCATTACAAAATACAAACCATCCCTCTCTTTATCTTCCTTTTGAATTAATAACAAATTATACAATTACATATAATTTGTATAATTTGTTATTAATTTTTTTCATTTCAAGTCATAAACATTCTTATTAATTGATCAATCGAATGCACTATCAATCGATCCGAATTAATAACAAATTACACTACAAGCAAAAAGTCATACTACAACCTGCGTATTTTTCAAGTCATAGTCAAAATACTTTATCTTCAAGTCAAAGTCAACCTGCATCAAAAAATCAAAGAATGTATATGAATCGAATTAATAACAAATTATAAATTTTTGATTTTGACTTGAAAAATCAAAAAATGTATAAATCTTTATCTTCCCCCTCCAATGCACAGATCAATCGAATTAATAACAAATTATACACACACAGTAAACGTGTAAATGTGTGTGTTTATAATTGAATCAAACTTTTCACACAATAAACGTGTTTTTATGTGTGTGTGTTTATATACAAATCTGAGAAGTGGTTATTATTGAATTTGGGAGTTTAGATCATGAAGATACAAATTTTGATGAGAGAGAAAAATAAGTGAGTGTGTGAGTGTGAGTGTGGAAAGGGTGGGTGTTAGGTGAAGTTGAAAACTTACCAAAAGACCCCTCCCTTTTTTATTAAAGATTAATCTACACCGTCATATCTAAAAGGATTGAATGGTGGAGATTTAACCATTTGTTCTTTAGACAAATGTTGTTCCGTATTGATCTTTTCTCATCTCATTTCTTCATTCCTAAATTCTCAAATCAAACACGCGCGACTTACATGTTTTTTTGTAGGAATCATCGTACAAATCAGTGTGTACAATAAGGCCAATGCTAATGGCTCGGTTGGTTGCCACCCCAACCGAGCACACGACTCTAACTTATTTCACTGTTATGGTTTGTCAGCCAACTGAACAATCGCACATCTCCCCATTTATTTTCTAGCCGTTGGGTGCAAAATCACAACCGCCCATCATTTATCTTTAAAAGAAAAATAAAATCTCAAAAAAACTACCCGATACCTCTCTAATGACATATTGACGACATGCTAAGATTATGTAACCTAGAAACAAAATCACACATATGAAGCGTTCGACATGCTGAGATATTGGTTATGCATTTGGTTCCAGATTTCATATCAAGAAGGATATGTTTTATCTTGTGATTGTGTTGTATAGTAGTTGGGATAAAGTTTGGATGTGAATAACAAGAAAAGTGGCTTCATATGTGGTGAATTTTTGAACAAGAAACGTGGCTTCATATGTGGTGATAAGGTTTATGTGGATATGGTTTGGGTGAAAATAAGAAGCACTACAAATCAAACTATTAGTTTAAGTTTTTATCGTAATGTTTTTTAGTTGCACTGTTAATGTAATGTTTTTTATTTTAGTTGAATTGTTATTATAATGTTTAGAATGAAATTTTAATTAAAAAAATAAAAAATTACGGTTGTTATTGTGGTCACCACTAGCAAGTTATGGTTGGGTGTAGTCTTGGAGAGAGAAAGTTGATGTGGCGCTGATATGGCAGAGGGTGACCGCAATATTTGTGGTTGTCATTAGCATTGGCCTAAGCATGAGAGATATGATAGACTGTAAAGATCAGTTATCTTTGTATTTGATTAGACGTTGTCGTTTTATAACCGCCGTGAGGAAAGGAATGAAACATATTACCATCTTAGATACTCAATCGAGGATATCTTGAGCTCCTCCAACCATTGCCTATAATAGTATAATGTATACCAAAAATCAAAACTGAATTTGTAACTTGAATGTTTCTTTTTCGTATCTGAATTAATTCTAACTGTTGACTCCAAGGCTGTTAAGATCGCGTGTAAACTCGTAGGATCATACGAGTTTACGTGTTTACTAGCTAAAACCGTGTAGGATCGTGGTAGGATCGCATATGTGGTAGGATCGTAAGTAAGATCGTAAGATCGCACGTAAGATCGTAGGATCGTCACGCGATAAGAGTTCACTTTTTTTTCTTTTTTTTTTTTTTTTTTTTAAAGTCCATCTCACTTGCTTAGGCCAAAAAACAAACGTGTGTTTTACTAATGTCTAATAAGTAAACCACTATTATTTCATTTTCTAAAAAGATTATAGTTTATACCTAGTTTTCTACTTTCTAAATATATTATAAAAATATTCAATAATTCAATTACTTTACTTCATTGCGATTAAACTAATCAAAGTGTATGTTTTGGAATGCCACTAATGACATGTTTGTTTCCTTGAAATCATGTAGATAGTTCGTATATTTTGAGACATTTAGGACTCATGTTAGGTTATATTATTTCGCTAAATCGTTAATTTAACGATTGAAACTTGATTTTTTTTGTATTTTATTATTACTTTGGTGTTTTCTTTGTCATTTTCATGAGAATATTATATGAATTTATCTTTGACGTTGAGTAGAAATGTAAAATATTTTGACTCGTTTATCATTTGTTTACAAGCTATGACAAATTGGTAGGATCGTAGGATCGCGATCCGATCCTACGATCTCGATCTTGTAAAGACAAAAACGATCCCACGTAGGATCGCGATCTTGACAGCCTTGGTTGACTTTACTTTTGTATGACTTTTCCTCTTCATATTCCATCTCCCACATGTTCAAGTTGCTTCAAAATAAGTTTAATCTTTAGATTCCATAGTTGTTTGATGGCATAATTAGTTTAATCAAATGATTGAAGATTAGTCAAAAGTTGACTATAAATAGATTAATATATTGCACCACAATATCATCTAAAATGGCATGAATTGCTTCAGGTTGCATATATATAGATATATACAGCCAACCGATTTGAGTCTCAAAATAAGGGAAATATCAAATATAGGTAGCAGGTGCATACAGAAAGGTAAGAAAAATTAATAGATTTTTTATTTTTTGTTCCGTTCTTATCTTACATGAGTAATTTGATAAATTACGTCTGATTTCATACACTAGTCAAGCTTTTAAGATACTTGATCATGCTTTAAGCATCCTAGCTAACTGAAACATAAATACAACTATTCTTGTTGGTTTGAGTGTAAGATTTTATTGATAACGGGGTGTTTGTATGCGCATCTTGAAAGTGTTTATTCCGATTAGAAGAGTCATTACTGGTTAATAAGTTTGACAAAATACAATTGTGTTTACAACTTCTTTTTGTTTATTTGATATCTGAGTATAATCAGAATAGCCAAAATACGAAAAAACTGATTATTGTGATTTCAAGTTGCATTTATGAGTTTGTAAACACATCCTAACCACTGTCCATCCCAGACACAGTGACTTTCATAGTATTTTTGTCACACCCCCAAATTACCTGTTTTGCAGCGGAATGGAATTCCTGGGGGTTGACTGTCATAGCATCACAATCACAGTTATATTGAACGACCTAAAGTGTCGTTTGAAAAGAACATCGTTTAATTTAATAAAACAATCAGAGTTTACAAAGTAGGTCCCAAATGAAAATCAATTTGTGCGGAAATAAGTTTGTTACAATTCAAGCGATGTTTTAAAGCACGTAAAACCCAAGTGAGACGCGTCGTCATCGCGACTCCATGATGTGTCCAAATGCATGCCATGAAGTGAATACGAGAATAAACATGCTAAAAGGTCAACACAAAGGTTGAGTGAAATCCATAGGTTTAAGTAATTCGTTTGAACACAATAATCGTAGTGTGAGTTAAATAGTTTCACACTCATCGTTAAAACAAAATCGTATTTATTTCACTAAGTTCATGACACCAAAGCGTAAACATCGCACCAATAAAAATTGGTAATCATCGTTTCATCGCCGCCTAATAGGTAATTTGCCAATTTACCTTAATGATTCAAATATAGTGCGCTCGATTTCCCTAAATGGGTCAATAGGAGCGGGAGTGTTAATTCAATAGGCCTATTCACAATATTCGCTCACCGCAAGTGACTAATGGTTCATGATGTAGGGACTTGAACATGGCAAATACTTAGTGACAATAAAACATTCGGATATAGCATCTGATTCAAAGCATATGTGTTCGATTAAAATGTAGCATGTATCTCCCCCAAAAGTTTGTAAATCAGTTAAAAGAGTAAAGGTGGGGCTATGAACTCACTTGGTAGACTGGTGTGATGACAAGAGTGAGTACACTGAGGTATATTGTGATGCGTTAACCGGGACCTATTATCAATGATATGATATGTCATGAATTGCAATGTAATGCTATGCATGCACTTCGTATGTTATTTATACCATTTACGGGTTTTTGAAAATATTACTCGTCGTCGAAAAATACTCTTTTGACGTCTTGACCCATCAAAAATGACTTTACGTGTTTTTACGTCAAAATGTCATCCTACAATGGTTTTATAATGATTTTTGGTGAAATTACCATTTTCGTCGCAAAACAATGTCGTCGGAAAATCATGAAATCAACAAAATGGCTCCGGAAAAGTAGTCGTAAAATGGTGTACGTCGATCGTTTGAGAACGAACTCGACGGTTTTGGAAAGTTTGTATCGATATCTAAAGTTTCAGTTCAGGAGTTTTTGTTCAAAAGGTCTCGATCATAAAGATATCCAAGGCTCAAGATGGTGGTTTTGTTAATTGTGTGTGAGAAAATGAGTTTGACCAATGTTTGAACATCCGTAAATAATTCACAATGACTCCGCTTGACAAACGGCTTTTGTTTTGAAAAATATGGCCGATGAACTTGATTTTACTAGAAGACACTTCGTTATAAAAGTTTCACATCATGGTTAAAACCGCCGCAAACATGGACGATATAGCTAATGAAATACTTGTTACGTCAAAATAATATAATTTTCGAAAATAATACTTACGGCAACTTTATGAAAAGCGGCCATATATTTGTCGTTTTAAATCCGTTTTCTCGTAAAATATGTCCTTAACCGTATCAAGTAAACTAATATATTTTTGACTAGTCGAAATAATTTGTGAAGCTTAAGGCTCGTTTTGACCGAAATATACAAAACTGCATGCTGTCTTTTCAGAAAATAATACTTTTCGTCAGTAAAACTTTAAAAATTCACCACGGCCGTTATAACTCCGTTTTATCCGTTCAAGCGCCACGGATTCGTTTTAAAGTATATTTTCTAATTATCAAGGCCAAAAGGTCGTACCATCAGTGGGTTTTCCAGAATTTCATTTTAAGGACAGAACGTAATATATAGTTTACGAAAATAGTTTTTCTCGGACAAAACCTATTCTAATCCCTTCAAATCAACTCCAAAGCTAATCTAATCCTACCATACACCTTCTTAGGGTGTCATGGGTTCCTAAACATCATCAAGACTAATATATAACAAGGGATAAATTATAGGATGACTTATATATGTATAACTCTAAAAACAATGAAAAAAAATGGTATAAATATCCATAAGTCTTGCATGCTTTGCTCAAAAATGATGAAATAGATATAAAATGATAATGAAAGATGCAAAATGAAAGTGATATGCTTACTAGTTACTTGATGAGGTTAATAGACAGAGGGTTTTTCCTAATCACTTGAGGTTTTTATTGCAAAACCTATACAACAAGTGATACTAGAGTGTTAAAATCTTTGTCTTGAAAATTTTTGATGCTTCCTTCCTATGTTTCTTGTGGCTGCCGGTTTGCAAGAGAGAAAAGAGAGGTTGGATATTTTTTTTTTTTACACTATGGATAATACTTGTGTGTGTATAATGTTTAATATAACATATGTGTATAAGTTAGAAGATATTTTACAAATTTTTGTGTTGAGTCATTGTGTTGGTCGACAACATAAAGAAAGAAAATAAATGACTTGGTGAAATTTGTTTAATTTAGTATATAAGTGTAGTAGTAAAAGTGTAGTTGTGTGAAAGACTTAATATTAAATGGTAAGTTGTAGCATTTGTAAATATTTAGGGTAGCGTTGAATAAAAATAAATTTTCACGGGTCAAGTTAAAATATTTTAGGTCATAAAATTATAAAAATACATTCCTTGCAAAATTTGAGTGATATAATAATAATCGTGTCGAATTTAAGAAAAAGCGTCGTAATTATATAAATACAACAATTTAGTTACAAAATAAATTTAAAACACTAGGTAAACTCATAATATTATTTTATAAACTTAATATGAGTATAAAAATATATCGGGATCATTTTTAGAAGTAACGGATTAAATGTTCAAAATAAAAACTCACGCGATAAAATTATTAAACATAAAAATTACGCGTTGAAGGGTGAAATGAAATGTCGTGAATGAACTAATGAAATGCACATGATGTCAATGAAATGTAGACTAATCATAGTCCATATGAAATGTACGTGATGTCATGATCATGAATTCGCCGCTAAACCTCAAGGTTACGCGATTTGAAACAAGTAAACCGAGTTTACTAAAATGTTGAAATAATGAGACATGAGCGGTGTCGAGAAATGACTGAAAGTACGGATTGTCACATTCGCCCATCAAAAGGAATTCAGTCCACAATTCAATCGTTGTTAGTCTATCGGGTTTAGGGTTTGATGTGGCAAACTTTCCCATTCCCGAGCAAAACCCTCAAAGACTTTTACCAACCAATTTTCACTTAATCTCACAACTCATCAAACAAGAACTGTCATGAGATTAGGCTAAATTGGTTTGAAGGAGGACTTTGAAAATTCGCTCGACACGGAATTGTTTACACATATAAGCCTCTACTCCCTTCATTGCATGATTCTTCTGAATTAGACATAGGTGATCGGGCTATGTATAATTTAGGAGTAACTATGCAATGCTTGGACTAATCGACTCATATGTTGTTTGGTGTTGAGTCAATCGATGTTAAAATTGTGATGAACTTGAGAAGAGAAGACATGGAGAAGTGTAGTTAAAATGATAGTTGAAGTAAAAAGAATTAAAATCCTCGTAAATGATAACAAATCGGAAAGAAAATAAAGTACGATAGATGAGAATATTTTACAACGAGTGGTTTATCAAGCGAAATACATCTTAGGTTATAAAGATTCGGATACGATGGAAAACATAAACTTAGTACGACATAGAACATAAGGAGAAATAAGATTGTTAGTTTCGAACTTCTTCGTCTTCCGCGTCGTTGATACTTTGACGAGCTCCTCCTCCTTCTAACATATATACATTCCCATGAGCACCTTCGACTTGTTGACCTTGGTTTTGAGGACATTGGTTTCTATAGTGTCCTTGCTCCCCAAATCCAAGCATGTGACTACGGCTTTACCTTTACAATCCTCGGCTAGATGTCCGGTGTTTGGCATTTGTGGCACTTGGCGGGGCAAGGACCCGAGTGATGAAAATTACATCGATTACATAGTGGGTGTGTTCAAAGATACCTCTACCTCTCATTAGTGCGTGACATAAACCATTCCCGCTTCTTGCCTTCTATTTTGTTGTTGTTGATGGTTAGTGTTGCGGTTTGGTTGTTGTTGTTATAACCTCCTTGGTTGTTTTCCCATTTTCTTTTGTTGTTGTTGATTTGGTTATCGTTGTTGTTGTTGTTTTGGTTATTGTGGTAGTTGGTGCGGTTGTTGGGGTTGTTGTTGTTTTGGTTGGTGTTGGTGTACTTACCTCTCTTCACTACACCGGCCATGAGCTTTTGAGTCACCCTAATAGCTTCCTCGATTGTTTGTGGATCAAACGAAGTCACATCTCCTTGAATCACCCGGAAGTCCCCAATGAAAGCCTCTAGCAACTTCTCATTATCGAAACCATGGACGGGCATAACGCGCCAATTCTTGGAATCTCGAATGTAAGTGTCAATATCATACCCAATGGTTACTAATTCATAGAACTCGGTCTCCAACTTTTGATTTTGCTCGAGGACAAAACTTCTTAGTCACCAAACCCTTAAATTGCTCCCAAGTAAGCTTGAAAGCATTCTCCATCCCAATCGGTTGAGCATAAGAATTCCACCACGATAATGCTCCATCGAGTAATGTGCTCGTAGCAAATTTGACCTTACTGTCATCCGGACAGTTACATAGCAAGAATACGGACTCCAATTTTTCAAACCATCGAACCATGGCGTGGCTCCTTGATCCCCTAAACTCGTGGGCTCACCACTTTTGAAATCCTTGTACGAACATTTCTTAACTCCGGATCCTCAAGCATTTCCAAAGAGAGTGACTAGCCTAGCGGCTTCAAGAAAGGCCTCCTCAAATGAGAAGCAAGCTGTTTTCTTTCGACTCTTAGAGCATTAGCAATGCTATCGTTCACCAACTTTTGAATTGTTTGCTTGGGTCATTTCAACTGTAGCTTTCTTGATTGCCATATCTTCTTCAAAACAAGAGGAAATGTGAGACGTAGCAAAATCCCATGTTAAAATATGCGCTCTAAAGAGAGGTGATAAGAAATGATAAGTTTGAGGTTATCTTTCAAAATAATCGACGGTTTCTAAGAAATGGGTTATGAGATGTCGTAAGTGCTTCAAATGTATGGTAGTTTAGTGACTTAATGCGAATAGCGTGTAACTCGACATGTTAGTGATGAAACAAAGGAGTGAGAGTGACTTTGCCCTACTTAAGGGTTTATCTCAAGATTCGACGTTATCGATGATGAGTCAATGGATGTAAAAATTTTGATAGGGATGACAAGGAATTCTCCACATTAGAGTATGAAGAAAGAATAATGGAATGGGCATTTAAAGGCATCCATGTGACAATCGATATGAAATGAAAGTGAATAACTCGAAAAATGTACATATAAATCGCACGCAGTGAACATGCACGTATGATGAAATGATGAGATGCTATGATGATGTAGTTATAGTCTAGGGTCAATGATGCAACCTAGTTCTCTATAATCAAGCTCGATGCCAATCTGTCACACCCCAAATTACACATTTTGCGTGGAATGGAATTCACGGGGTTGGTGTCATAGCATCACAATCACGATTATATTGAACGACCTAAAGTGTCGTTTGAAAAGAACATCGTTTAATTTAATAAAACAATCGAGTTTACAAAGTAGGTCCCAAATGAAAATCAATTTGTGCGGAAATAAGTTTGTTACAATTCAAACGATGTTTTAAAGCACGAAACCAAGTGAGACGCGTCGTCATCGCGACTCCATGATGTGTCCAAATGCATGCCATGAAGTGAATACGAGAATAAACATGCTAAAAGGTCAACACAAAGGTTGAGTGAAATCCATAGGTTTAAGTAATTCGTTTGAACACAATAATCGTAGTGTGAGTTAAATAGTTTCACACTCATCGTTAAAAACAAAATCGTATTTATTTCACTAAGTTCATGACACCAAAGCGTAAACATCGCACCAATAAAATTGGTAATCATCGCTTCATCGCCGCCCTAATAGGTAATTTGCCAATTTACCTTAATGATTCAAATATAGTGCGCTCGATTTCCCTAAATGGGTCAATAGAGCGGGAGTGTTAATTCAATAGGCCTATTCACAATATTCGCCACTCGCATAGTGACTAATGGTTCATGATGTAGGGACTTGAACATGGCAAATACTTAGTGACAATAAAACATTCGGATATAGCATACAGTTCAAAGCATATGTGTTCGATTAAAAATGTAGCATGTATCTCCCAAAAGTTTGTAAATCGCTTAAAAGAGTAAAGGTGGGGCTATGAACTCACTTGGTAGGCGGTGTGATGACAAGAGTGAGTACACCGAGGTATATTGTGATCGTTAACGGGACCTATTATCAATGATATGATATGTCATGAATTGCAATGTAATGCTATGCATGCACTTCGTATGTTATTTATACCATTTACGGGTTTTGAAAATATTACTGTCGTCGAAAAATACTCTTTTGACGCCTTGACCCATCAAAATGACTTTACGTGTTTTACGTCAAAATGTCATCCTACAATGGTTTTATAATGATTTTTGGTGAAATTACCATTTTCGTCGCAAAACAATGTCGTCGGAAAAATCATGAAATCAACAAAATGGCTCGGGAAAAAAGTAGTAAAATGGTGTCGTCGATCGTTAGAGAACGAACTCGACGGTTTTGGAAAGTTTGTATCGATATCTAAAAGTTTCATTCAGGAGTTTTTGTTCAAAGGTCTCGATCATAAAGATATCCAAGGCTCAAGATGGTGGTTTTGTTAATGTGTGCGTAAAATGAGTTTCGCCAATGTTTGAACATCCGTAAATAATTCACAATGACTCCGCTTGACAAACGGCTTTTGTTTTGAAAAATATGGCCGATGAACTTGATTTTACTAGAAGACACTTCGTTATAAAAGTTTCACATCATGGTTAAAACCGCCGCAAACATGGACGATATAGCTAATGAAATACTTGTTACGTCAAAATAATATAATTTTCGGAAAATAATACTTACGGCAACTTTATGAAAACGGCCATATATTTGTCGTTTTAAATCCGTTTTCACGTAAAATATGTCCTTAGCTTCGTATCAAGTAAACTAATATATTTTGACTAGTCGAAATAATTTGTGAAGCTTAAGGCTCGTTTTGACCGAAATATACAAAACTGCATGCTGTCTTTTTCGAAAATAATACTTTTCGTCAGTAAAACTTTAAAAATTCACCACGGCTTCGTTATAACTCCGTTTTATCCGTTCAAGCGCCACGGATTCGTTTTAAAGTATATTTTCTAATTATCAAGGCCAAAAGGTCGTACCATCAGTGGGTTTTCCAGAATTTCATTTTAAGGACAGAACGTAATATATAGTTTACGAAAATAGTTTTCTCGGACAAAACCTATTCTAATCCCTTCAAATCAACTCCAAAGCTAATCTAATCCTACCATACACCTTCTTAGGGTGTCATGGGTTCCTAAACATCATCAAGACTAATATATAACAAGGGATAAATTATAGGATGACTTATATATGTATAACTCTAAAACAATGAAAAAATGGTATAAATATCCATAAGTCTTGCATGCTTTGCTCAAAATGATGAAATAGATATAAAATGATAATGAAAGATGCAAAATGAAAGTGATATGCTTACTAGTTACTTGATGAGGTTAATAGACGGAGGGTTTTCCTAATCACTTGAGGTTTTATTGCAAAACCTATACAACAAGTGATACTAGAGTGTTAAAATCTTTGTCTTGAAAATTTTTGATGCTTCCTTCCTATGTTTCTTGTGGCTGCCGGTTTGCAAGAGAGAAAAGAGAGGTTGGATATTTTTTTTTACACTATGGATAATACTTGTGTGTGTATAATGTTTAATATAACATATGTGTATAAGTTAGAAGATATTTTACAAATTTTTGTGTTGAGTCATTGTGTTGGTCGACAACATAAAGAAAGAAAATAAATGACTTGGTGAAATTTGTTTAATTTAGTATATAAGTGTAGTAGTAAAAGTGTAGTTGTGTGAAAGACTTAATATTAAATGGTAAGTTGTAGCATTTGTAAATATTTAGGGTAGCGTTGAATAAAAATAAATTTTCACGGGTCAAGTTAAAATATTTTAGGTCATAAAATTATAAAATACATTCCTTGCAAAATTTGAGTGATATAATAATAATCGTGTCGAATTTAAGAAAAAGCGTCGTAATTATATAAATACAACAATTTAGTTACAAAATAAATTTAAAACACTAGGTAAACTCATAATATTATTTTATAAACTTAATATGAGTATAAAAATATATCGGGATCATTTTTAGAAGTAACGGATTAAATGTTCAAAATAAAAACTCACGCGATAAAATTATTAAACATAAAAATTACGCGTTGAAGGGTGAAATGAAATGTCGTGAATGAACTAATGAAATGCACATGATGTCAATGAAATGTAGACTAATCATAGTCCATATGAAATGTACGTGATGTCATGATCATGAATTCGCCGCTAAACCTCCAAGGTTACGCGAATTTGAAACAAGTAAACCGAGTTTACTAAAATGTTGAAATAATGAGACATGAACGGTGTCGAAATGACACGAAAGTACGGATTGTCACATTCGCCCATCAAAAAGGAATTCATCCACGAATTCAATCGTTGTTAGTCTATCGGGTTTAGGGTTTGATGTGGCAAACTTTCCCATTCCCGAGCAAAACCCTCAAAGACTTTTACCAACCAATTTTCACTTAATCTCACAACTCATCAAACAAGAACTGTCATGAGATTAGGCTAAATTGGTTTGAAGGAGGACTTTGAAAATTCGGCTCGATTACGGAATTGTTTACACATATAAGCCTACTACTCCCTTCATTGCATGATTCTTCTGAATTAGACATAGGTGATCGGGCTATGTATAATTTAGGAGTAACTATGCAATGCTTGGACTAATCGACTCATATGTTGTTTGGTGTTGAGTCAACTGATGTTAAAATTGTGATGAACTTGAGAGAGAAGACATGGAGAAGTGTAGTTAAAATGATAGTTGAAGTAAAAGAATTAAAATCCTCGTAAATGATAACAAATCGGAAAGAAAATAAAGTACGATAGATGAGAATATTTTACAACGAGTGGTTTATCAAATGTAAATACATCTTAGGTTATAAAGATTCGGATACGATGGAAAACATAAACTTAGTACGACATAGAACATAAGGAGAAATAAGACCGTTAGTTTCCGAACTTCTTGATCTTCCGTCGTTGATACTTTGACGAGCTCCTCCTCCTCCTTCTAACATATATACATTCCCATGAGCACCTTCGACTTGTTGACCTTGGTTTTGAGGACATTGGTTTCTATAGTGTCCTTGCTCCCCAAATCGAAGCATGTGACTACGGCTTTACCTTTACAATCCACGGCTAGATGTCCGGTGTTTGGCATTTGTGGCACTTGGCGAGGCAAGGACCCGAGTGATGAAAATTACATCGATTACATAGTGGGTGTGTTCCAGCATACCCTCTACCTCTCATTGGTGCAATGACATAAACCATTCCCGCTTCTTGCCTTCTATTTTGTTGTTGTTGATGGTTAGTGTTGCGGTTTTGGTTGTTGTTGTTATAACCTCCTTGGTTGTTTTCCATTTCTTTTGTTGTTGTTGATTTGGTTATAAATCGTTGTTGTTGTTGTTTTGGTTATTGTGGTAGTTGGTGCGGTTGTTGGGGTTGTTGTTGTTTTGGTTGGTGTTGGTGTACTTACCTCTTCACTACACCGGGCCATGAGCTTTTGAGTCACCCTAATAGCTTCCTCGATTGTTTGTGGATCAAACGAAGTCACATCTCCTTGAATCACCTCGGGAAGTCCCCCAATGAAAGCCTCTAGCAACTTCTCATTATCAGAAACCATGGACGGGCATAACGCGGCCAATTCTTGGAATCTCCGAATGTAAGTGTCAATATCATACCCAATGGTTACTAATTCATAGAACTCGGTCTCCAACTTTTTGATTTCTGTTCGAGGACAAAACTTCTTAGTCACCAAACCCTTAAATTGCTCCCAAGTAAGCTTGAAAGCATTCTCCATCCCAATCGGTTGAGCATAAGAATTCCACCACGATAATGCTCCATCGAGTAATGTGCTCGTAGCAAATTTGACCTTACTGTCATCCGGACAGTTACATAGCAAGAATACGGACTCCAATTTTTCAAACCATCGAACCATGGCGTGGCTCCTTGATCCCCTAAACTTCGTGGGCTCACCACTTTTGAAATCCTTATACGAACATTTCTTAACCCGGATCCTCCGGCATTTCCGAGATGGCGGCTAGCCTAGCGGCTTCAAAGAAGACAGCGGCCTCAGAAGCAGAAGCAACCATTTCTCTTTCGACTCTTAGAGCATTAGCAATGCTATCGTTCACCAACTTTTGAATTCTTTGCTTGGGTCATTTCAAGCGTAGCTTTCTTGATTGCCATATCTTCTTCAAAACAAGAGGAAATGTGAGACGTAGCAAAATCCCATGTTAAAAATATGCGCTCTAAAGAGAGGTGATAAGAAATGATAAGTTTGAGGTTATCTTTCAAAATAATCGACGGTTTCCTAAGAAATGGGTTATGAGATGTCGTAAGTGCTTCAAATGTATGGTAGTTTAGTGACTTAATGCGAATAGCGTGTAACTCGACATGTTAGTGATGAAACAAAGGAGTGAGAGTGACTTTGCCCTACTTAAGGGTTTATCTCAGCATTCGACGTTATCGATGATGAGTCAATGGATGTAAAAATTTTGATAGGGACTGACAAGGAATTCTCCACATTAGAGTATGAAGAAAGAATAATGGAATGGGCATTTAAAGGCATCCATGTGACAATCGATATGAAATGAAAGTGAATAACTCGAAAAATGTACATATAAATCGCACGCAAAGTGAACATGCACGTATGATGAAATGATGAGATGCTATGATGATGTAGTTATAGTCTAGGGTCAATGATGCAACCTAGTTCTCTATAATCAAGCTCGATGCCAATCATCACACCCCAAATTACATTTTGCAATGAATGGAATTCACGGGGTTGTTGTCATAGCATCACAATCACGATTATATTGAACGACCTAAAGTGTCGTTTGAAAAGAACATCGTTTAATTTAATAAAACAATCAGAGTTTACAAAGTAGGTCCCAAATGAAAATCAATTTGTGCGGAAATAAGTTTGTTACAATTCAAACGATGTTTTAAAGTACGTAAAACCCAAGTGAGACGCGTCGTCATCGCGACTCCATGATGTGTCCAAATGCATGCCATGAAGTGAATACCTGAGAATAAACATGCTAAAAAGGTCAACACAAAGGTTGAGTGAAATCCATAGGTTTAAGTAATTCGTTTGAACACAATAATCGTAGTGTGAGTTAAATAGTTTCACACTCATCGTTAAAAACAAAATCGTATTTATTTCACTAAGTTCATGACACCAAAGCGTAAACATCGCACCAATAAAAATTGGTAATCATCGTTTCATCGCCGCCCTAATAGGTAATTTGCCAATTTACCTTAATGATTCAAATATAGTGCGCTCGATTTCCCTAAATGGGTCAATAGGAGCGGGAGTGTTAATTCAATAGCCTATTCACAATATTCGCTCACCGCAAGTGACTAATGGTTCATGATGTAGGGACTTGAACATGGCAAATACTTAGTGACAATAAAACATTCGGATATAGCATACAGTTCAAAGCATATGTGTTCGATTAAAATGTAGCATGTATCTCCCCAAAAGTTTGTAATCGCTTAAAAGAGTAAAGGTGGGGCTATGAACTCACTTGGTAGGCGGTGTGATGACAAGAGTGAGTACACCGAGGTATATTGTGATGCGTTAACGGGACCTATTATCAATGATATGATATGTCATGAATTGCAATGTAATGCTATGCATGCACTTCAGTATGTTATTTATACCATTTACGGGTTTTGAAAATATTACTCGTCGTGAAAAATACTCTTTTGACGTCTTGACCCATCAAAAATGACTTTACGTGTTTTCGTCAAAATGTCATCCTACAATGGTTTTATAATGATTTTGGTGAAATTACCATTTTCGTCAGCAAAACAATGTCGTCGGAAAAATCATGAAATCAACAAAATGGCTCGGAAAAGTAAAAGTAAAATGGTGTACGTCGATCGTTAGAGAACGAACTCGACGGTTTTGGAAAGTTTGTATCGATATCTAAAAGTTTCAGTTCAGGAGTTTTTGTTCAAAAGGTCTCGATCATAAAGATATCCAAGGCTCAAGATGGTGGTTTTTGTTAATTGTGTGCGAAAATGAGTTTCGCCAATGTTTGAACATCCGTAAATAATTCACAATGACTCCGCTTGACAAACGGCTTTTGTTTTGAAAATATGGCCGATGAACTTGATTTTACTAGAAGACACTTCGTTATAAAAGTTTCACATCATGGTTAAAAGCCGCAAACATGGACGATATAGCTAATGAAATACTTGTTACGTCAAAAATAATATAATTTTCGGAAAATAATACTTACGGCAACTTTATGAAAACGGCCATATATTTGTCGTTTTAAATCCGTTTTCACGTAAAATATGTCCTTAGCTTCGTATCAAGTAAACTAATATATTTTGACTAGTCGAAATAATTTGTGAAGCTTAAGGCTCGTTTTGACCGAAATATACAAAACTGCATGCTGTCTTTTCAGAAAATAATACTTTTCGTCGTAAAACTTTAAAATTCACCACGGCTTCGTTATAACTCCGTTTTATCCGTTCAAGCCACGGATTCGTTTTAAAGTATATTTTCTAATTATCAAGGCCAAAAGGTCGTACCATCAGTGGGTTTTTCCAGAATTTCATTTTAAGGACAGAACGTAATATATAGTTTACGAAAATAGTTTTTCTCGGACAAAACCTATTCTAATCCCTTCAAATCAACTCCAAAGCTAATCTAATCCTACCATACACCTTCTTAGGGTGTCATGGGTTCCTAAACATCATCAAGACTAATATATAACAAGGGATAAATTATAGGATGACTTATATATGTATAACTCTAAAACAATGAAAAAATGGTATAAATATCCATAAGTCTTGCATGCTTTGCTCAAAATGATGAAATAGATATAAAATGATAATGAAAGATGCAAAATGAAAGTGATATGCTTACTAGTTACTTGATGAGGTTAATAGAACAGAGGGTTTTTCCTAATCACTTGAGGTTTTTATTGCAAAACCTATACAACAAGTGATACTAGAGTGTTAAAATCTTTGTCTTGAAAATTTTTGATGCTTCCTTCCTATGTTTCTTGTGGCTGCGGTTTGCAAGAGAGAAAGAGAGGTTGGATATTTTTTTTTTACACTATGGATAATACTTGTGTGTGTATAATGTTTAATATAACATATGTGTATAAGTTAGAAGATATTTTACAAATTTTTGTGTTGAGTCATTGTGTTGGTCGACAACATAAAGAAAGAAAATAAATGACTTGGTGAAATTTGTTTAATTTAGTATATAAGTGTAGTAGTAAAAGTGTAGTTGTGTGAAAGACTTAATATTAAATGGTAAGTTGTAGCATTTGTAAATATTTAGGGTAGCGTTGAATAAAAATAAATTTTCACGGGTCAAGTTAAAATATTTTAGGTCATAAAAATTATAAAAATACATTCCTTGCAAAATTTGAGTGATATAATAATAATCGTGTCGAATTTAAGAAAAACGTCGTAATTATATAAATACAACAATTTAGTTACAAAATAAATTTAAAACACTAGGTAAACTCATAATATTATTTTATAAACTTAATATGAGTATAAAAATATATCGGGATCATTTTTAGAAGTAACGGATTAAATGTTCAAAATAAAAACTCACGCGATAAAATTATTAAACATAAAAATTACGCGTTGAAGGGTGAAATGAAATGTCGTGAATGAACTAATGAAATGCACATGATGTCAATGAAATGTAGACTAATCATAGTCCATATGAAATGTACGTGATGTCATGATCATGAATTCGCCGCTAAACCTCCAAGGTTACGCGAATTTGAAACAAGTAAACCGAGTTTACTAAAATGTTGAAATAATGAGACATGAACGGTGTCGAGAAATGACCTGAAAGTACGGATTGTCACAATTTTAATTTCAGTGGCTCATTGCATCTTAATTCTTGAAATTAGTTCAAAGATACAACCACGGTAAGAAAGAGTTTCGACCTTTGGCTCATGGATATCTTTGAAGAATAGTCTCGTCAAATATAGAGAGATTCTCATTACCATCGATTTTTGCTTACATGTTTTTGGTATCTTACTATGTGCAGGCCGGTATCATTTTTTTTACTTGATTGGTTTGAACGGGATATTACTTTTGAATATACCTTAGACTTAATATCCATTTGATGGCACCATCGTCTTCACATATTGCTCCAAGTTGGAAATACGATGTCTTTGTTAGTTTCAGAGGTGAAGATATCCGTAAAACATTCGTTGATCATCTCTTCAGTGATTTCAAGAGAAAAGGTATATATGCTTTTAAGGATGATAAAAAGTTAAAGAGAGGAGAGGAGATATCATATGGACTCTATGAAGCGATTGAACAATCACGGTTTTTGATAGTTATATTCTCAAACGACTACGCTTCATCAACATGGTGTCTGAGGGAGCTTGTGAAGATCCTTGAGTGCAAGAAAATAAATGATAAGTATGAAGTTCGGGCACTCTTTTATAATGTCACACCCGAAGTGGTAAAAAATCAAAGTGGTCCCTACCTCGAAGCCTTCATGAAACATGAAGCTTCAAACAGAATAGAGGCACATGAATGGAAGAAAGCTCTAACCTTGGGTGCAAGTTTATCTGGTTGGAACCTCCAAGCTGGCAATGGGTATTTCCTCAACTTCACGCAATTAATTTCAAATTTAGTTTTATTAAAGTTTTCAATTCCAGGGTGTTTTTTCCCCAACATTCTTGGAGGACAAGAATTTTGATACAATGAATAAAGACTTGGGTTCCCTCTTCTGGTGTTTTTATAGTAGGATGATCTAGTTTTTGAATTTTTAGCTTTATTAAAAAATTTGCAATCAACAATGTCAAAGTTCTCCATTTCCTTTTTCTACTATAAAGTTGATATTGTTTTGTTGATGGTTATTGTGCTAACATACGTGGAACATGTATTCTTGCTTCATGACTTTCTCTGTAACTATCTTTGTTTGTAATCCTAATGTTGTTCTTATTTATGATTTTGCAGGAACGAGCCTAAGTTTATAGAAAGGATCTCAAATGAAATTTTTTATAAATTAACTAGTGGTGGGCCATTAGATGCTGGTGAGAACCTGGTAGGATTATACACCCGCGCAAAGCAAACGGACCTTTTGCAATTCATGGGCTCAAGAAAGGTTAATATGATAGGAATATGTGGTATTGGTGGTATAGGAAAGACGACCATTGCCAAAGCTATTTATAACTTACTTCATATACATTTCGAAGCATACAGTTTTTGTGAAGACATTAAAGGTGCTGAAACACGATATGGATTGGTCCATCTCCAGGAGAAGCTTCTTGAGGATCTGTTAAGTATACAAGCTCCTAAAATAGGTAGCAAAAGTGAAGGGATAAGCATACTGGAGAGCAGATTGTCAAGAAAAAAGGTACTCAAAGGAACTTAACTCTAGCTTATTGAACAAAATAGCAAGCATAACATATCATATCTCATATAAATTCATGGACTTATGCAATCGGTATCTATTTCAAGCATGAAACGTATTGTGGTTCCTGATCGAATTTTATTTTGTTAATAACACCCTTGCCTACTGTACTAATTATCGTAAGTTACATGAATCTAACAGGTACTTGTTGTATTAGATGGCATGGACAATTACAGCCAGTTTGAAGCTTTAGTTGGTTCACGTGCTTGGTTTGGGCAGGGAAGTGTTATTATTGTTACTGGTAGAGATAAACAATTGTTTAATGCTAAAGGGGTAGAGGAAATATATGAAGTTAAACTTTTAGATGATGATGAAGCTCTTGAGCTTTTTAGTCTTTACGCTTTTAGAAATAGACATCCGAAAGAAGAATTTAAAGTTCTTGCTAGCCAAGTAGTTGACTATGTCAAGGGACTCCCACTTGCTCTTAAGATTCTGGGCAGTTCTCTATTCGGCAAGACGGTAGAGGAATGGGAAAGTCAACTGAAGATGCTTCGCAAATTTCCTCACTCTGAGATACAGCAAGTTCTTCGAATGAGTTATGATGTGCTAGATATCGATCAACAAAACATCTTTCTTGATATTTCTTGTTTCTTCAAAGGGGAGAAGAGAGATTATGTAATGAAAGTGCTTGATGGTTGTGATTTGGATGCTGCAACGAATATCAGAGTTCTTATGGATATGTCCTTAATATCAATCCATTCTGATAGGATGCAAATGCATGATTTGGTACAAGAGATGGGCTGTCAAATTGTACACGAAGAATCTGAAGACCCTGGAAAGCGGAGCAGATTGTGGGTTTCGACAGATGTGCTTCATGTATTAAACAAGGATAAGGTGACTTCCTGACATTTCTTTCTCCCTTTTTATCCAGTTTTCCATCATCTTTTAGAACGGTGAGGGTCCTTGCAAATGATGCCGCTTATTATGTGCATGTTCAGCCAAAATTTCAAAATTATGTATGCCGAACTAAAACTTTGTAAGGTTGTACAGCATGTGATTGATGGAACATAACTTCTGATCTAATCTAATTTGCATCTAAAAAATATTAATAAATCAAGAAAGGGCTTGACATTTAAGGAAAAATGATAACTTCATCTTCAATCACATGATCGGATTTGGGACTAACGCTCAGATAAACTGCTGTAGATCTCCAGCCCAATGAGACTTTTGCCGGTCTCAGATCTGCGAATAGAAAACGCCATTGTTTTAAAAAAATTGTGTGTTTTCCCATGCAGTTTCCATGTTCTCACTTATAAGAATCGCCCATTGTGTTGTTATAAGTGTGTGGGCTATGATTTTTTTATCTGAGCTTTCCAAAATCTTGTTGATATTTTGATACATAACTAACTTTTCTTATCAAACTGTCCAGGGAACTGAATCCATTAAAGGCCTTGCTATGGATGTTTCAAGCTCGCATATAAATATTTATGGTAAAACCTTCGAAAAGTTGAATAGTCTTCGACTATTAAACCTTTATATTGGATCCTGGAATAACCTTAGAGATGTCAATGGAAAACTACGTGAAAACAAATTGGGGCTAGAAACCAAAGTGAATGCAATTTCTGGAAGGCTTGAATACTTGTCCTCTGAACTAAGGTTGTTTTGTTGGCATGGGTTCCCTTTCCCAGAATTACCATTGACATTCTACCCAGAGAACCTCGTGATACTTGATTTGTCGTATAGTTATATCAAAGAAATTTGGAGCGGAACAAAGGTATACCCGTAAAATTCTGTTATATATGTGAGTTTTAATGTGTTTTGGCATTATTCTCCAAGGTGTGCCAAAATTGTATCTGTAAGGTGCATTAAAACAATTTAAAAAACTTATAATAGGAATTTAGATTAGTAATGTATTGTAAATAGTTTTTGTAATTATATTTTATTTTAAAGGGACACTAATGTGTTTGCGAGTAAACCCAACCCGAAACTGCTTTGAACCCCATTAATGTTTGTGTTTTTGACCTGTTTTCCACCTCTACAATCTACAATGTCAAATGTAACATTTTATTTCATTTTGTATGCAGGGTTTCAAAAAGTTGATATCAATGAATCTTAGTTGCTGTCGTAACTTAATAAAGACACCAGATTTCACTGAAACTCCGAACCTTGAAGAACTAATACTAGATGGTTGTGAAAGTTTGACTGAAGTTCACCCATCGGTTGGAACTCTCACGAGTCTCATTATCTTAAATTTGAAAAATTGCACCAATCTTTTAAGTCCTCCTAACTGCACCGGATTGAAATATGTTCAAATTCTTAATCTTTCTGGTTGCAAGAATTTGAACAAATTTCCTGAAGATCTTGGAAACATGAAAGCTCTAATGGAGCTTCATGCTGACGGGACTCGAATTGATCAACTCCCTTATTCTTTATCCTCTCTTGGAAATCTTCAAGTTTTTACACTAGGTCAACGAGAAGAGATGCAAAATAAATCATGGGGTTCAGTCCTTTGGCCTTCATTCACACTGAGCACCATTGTCCATCCACCGAGTGCAGTATTTTCTTCTTTATCCAGCTTACGGTTTTTAACAGATATAGATGTTAGTCACTGCAACCTTATAGAAGCAAGCCTTGATGGAATTGAATGTTTATCGATGCTTAAATCACTAAACCTTAGTGGGAATGATTTCAGAAGTTTGCCAAGTTTTGGTAAACTTTTTAGACTTGAAACACTTGGTCTGGTTGGTTGCAAGAACATTGAAGTGTTGCCAGAACTTCCACCAAACATTCAATTGGTTGAGGCACAAGACTGCGTATCACTGCGGGAATTACCAACGAAATCAACCACCTATGAAAGTAGCATTCAGTGTTTTGACTTCACTAACTGTGCGAAAGTGCTCGACAATCAATCTGTGGAAAATCTGATTGCCGTGTTGCTGCCACAGGTTTTTTCTCTCAGTATTCACTTTTTAATACCTGCCATCAATTGCCCAGGTTTACTATTTTACAAATAGTAATTGAACATGCATAAGATAAGATAAATGGGACGAAAATTGATATTAAATTTTTAATGCACTGATCCATAAAAAAAGTTATTCTGACAAATGATAATGCGCTCATGACCTTTACTTTGTAGGGACGCATTGATCCATATAAAATGGTGAGCGTATTTCTTCCGGGAAGTAGCATTCCTGGGTGGTTTAGTCATCAAAATAATGGAGACTGCGTAAAAGTGGAGTTACCTACAGATTGGTGTTATGAAAAGTTCAAAGGAATAGCATTTTGTCTTGTTTTTAGTCCAAGAAGACGCAATGGGCGCAAGAGTAGCTATGGGTCAATTGGATATAGATTCAAGAACTTCGATGGTACTCCCATTTGGAATTCAACCATTCCAGATTCTATATTTCAATACGAAAACATAGGGATCAAGTCAGATCAGATGTGGTTGAGCTATCATCAATCAGAACTCGATTGGAAGAAAGCCAAGAACTTTATTACGGTTTCATTTGACATCTATGGAGCAGACTGTGTGGTAAAAGTGTGTGGTGCTAGATTGGTGTATGAGGATGATGAGCAACAACAAGAAGGTAGGCCTGGTTCAAGAATGATTCAATGGTTACCTCCACCTTCTGAGGCTGAAGATGAGCCACCGGTCAAGAAGAGACACGTTTCGCAGTCCTATTAGCTACATAATTCTGATAAGGTAGGAGAGAAATAATAAAGGGTTAGTGAAAGTTGTATTGTGTGACTTTTTTTTTGTCCAATGTGTGTGAGTCTTTAACAAACTTAGGTAGAATATCACATTTATTTTTTCACTCATAAAACAATATCAAAAGTTCTTTTAGCATGACATATATACTTGTTTATAAGTTTATATTTAAAATAGCCTGAAAACCCTCAAAGTAGCGAATAATCTTCAAAGCGTTTATGCTTTGTTGGTGATTTCTTGTTGTGGATGAGGATCTGTGTTAGTGGTGTAAGAGAGGGGATAGAAGCCTCGGAGATTGTTATTAGAATTTTGCCTTAGCCTCTATAGTTGATTCAATGTTTTAGATTCTTCTTACTTTCCTTATCTCTACTATATAAAGCATAAATGTTTTTATTAGAATAAAAAATTTATTTTACTTACTAAACTTTTCTCACTCATCCCCACCTTCATTTAAAAAAAAATTAATGACTGAGATTAAAAGCTTTTTATTATTTCAACTATTTTTTATATTTTAAACTAGCTTAAAGACCCGTGGATTCACGAGATTTTTATAGAAATATGAAAATGAAATAATAAGAAAAAACAAAAGTAAACATGTTCTATCAATATAAGCTACAAAATGAGACAATACATGAGTGAATACATGAGTTATACGACAATCAATTAAGTTACTAAGAATTAAATGAACAAACATGGATGTTGTTGTCGTGTCAAAATTTGATGGTCTTGAATAGCAAAGTACGTGTGTGAGCAATCACCAATTTGGTACGAAATGCCAATTCCATGCACACCTAACAATGCATACACAATATAAGTAAAATTATTTGATACATGATTTATAATGCATTATAATTTAAAATATGGGTACCAAAACATATAACTTGTACATACCTTTTAATCTTGTTCATAGGCCTTCAAGAACTTCTTTGTAAACGACATTCGTAGTGGTTTTACATATTTTCTTCTTCATCACAAACTACAACCTTTAAACCACTCTTGCTTTTAACTCTTGAGACAAAGAACGATAGTCGTCCATGAGTGAAAACAGTCGGGAGATACAACCCAACTTTTGATAACGATACCACGGCTTTTGTTAATTGTCATTGCGAATGAAAGTGAAATAGGAAATTGTTTCGACAATCTTAAGCGATGTAAACGCTATCGAAGGAGTTATTTTCAGCCTTGGTATGATTACGGTTTTCCCAAAGTTGGTTCCGTTAATGATTTTTGCATGAATAGAAGTTCTCGTTAATTTAAGAACTTGGAGTCTTGTCCCATTACACAATCCATTGGCTTGATCAATGTTTCGCAACAACATAATGGGGACTCCTACTTTTAAACAAATTCTATGGTTTGGAACACCTGAGAACTTCAATCCATTGATAAATTTAGGCGAGAAAACGGACTGATCAATAATGCCACCAGATTCACTTTTGTCAACACTGTCACAACTTAGGAAAACCATTTCTTCACCTAGAAACATGTCCAACATATGCTCATTTATGTTGTCCACCACTTCATTTGTTGGAGCAAGGATTGCCTTTTCTTGAAAGTAGGCAGGATCATGTATGTTATCCAAAAAGTTTGGATAAGTGCAGGCTATAATAGATTTAACCGGGTCATCAGCGACATCTATTAAAATTTCTTGTGGTAAATCTATAGAAACCTCTCCGTCATTCGGTTCTCCAAGGTCTCTGTCTCCGACTTTCAATATCCAATCTGCAAATTCTCATATCTCATTCACATCTTCAGGTCGTGATCCAACAGTAAGTCTCATGTTCGCAGTCAACTTAAGAACTTTGCAATAATCCCACATATATGATTTCCTCAACAAGCGGTAACAATGTCTTCCCGGATCCCTTTGGAATAACAGTAGAACTCGCCTAAAGTCGCCGCCAAAACCATGGTCATGTTTCCAAAGGCTCATCGGACATTTCATACCGGTCCCTAAGTATGTCTTTCAAAGACCGATCTAATGCTTCAAAACATAGCTTATTTGCCATTGGCGCTTCATCCCATATAATAAGTTTACATTTCTTTAACATTTTCCAAGATCGCTTTGAGGACTTATAGAGCAAGTAGAAGTCTCATCAACGTTGATAGGAATATGGAATCTTGAATGAGCAGTTCGGCCTCCCGACATTAACAAAGAAGCAATACCGCTGGATGCCACATTCAAAACTATATCACCCTTTCTTCTAATACCGGCAGCAAGAGTCTTCCATAAGAATGTCTTACCCATACCTCCGTAACCATAAACAAAGTAGACTCCTCCCGTTCCGGTGTCAACTGAGTGTATTATGGTGTCATGCCCACCCTTCTGTTCTGTGGTCAAAGAGCCGTACAGGCGTTCGTACTCAGTTTCCAACTCGACCGGATTATAATTAGTCTCATCGTGTATAAGTCGGTTACCAAATTCACTTATGTATCTATCATCCGGATAAGGCATATCACGCCAATTCCTCAATGTAGAGTTTCTTGATCTCAGCAGCTGCTCAATATAGAACAAAGCAACATTCTTTTTTTCCTCGTCACTGATAATCAAATCTGCATTAGACCATAGTAATGTAAGAACTTAATAAACTGATGAGTGATTAAAAAATTAGAAATAATATGGTTAAATAAACGTATAAGGAAACATAAGTAATATTTGATGAGTGTATAATTATAGATTATAGTCTACAAATATATCTTATGTATGTTACCTGGAATTTGCAAAATCTGCCTCCTCTTATGTTGAACATCTTGCGCAAGCAAATGCCATGTTTGTAACCAAACAGTAAAAGGCGTTGTAAGTTCATTTTACGAAAGCAATGTCACAAATAACTCACGAAGATGTTCAGGGCTTGCCCAATGAGCTGTGTCTTTAATACTTTCAACATACTCCTTGTCGTCCTCTAAAAGGCATGCTGCGTAGCAAGCATCTTTATAAGTTGGATACACTATACCATTAACCTTTCTAATGTCAGCGTATGTCTTGCATCCTTTTGCACTGTTTAGCAGCATTCTGCAATAGTAAGCGTCTCCGGTTGATAATGGAACGCTATGAATTCTTCCAATCGATCTTCCCTGCTTTTTAAGCGTCCAATTTCTATTTGGACCATTCCATACATATTTTGTAGGAAACTCGGCATACGTTAGCTCCCTTACCTCCGGAAACCTTCGATTCATTCTAAACCAACCTTCGAACATATCAGCACCAGCGGTCGGCTTCTCAACAGCTTTGAGATCAGCGTCTTCATCATACACAACCTGATGCTCGCCTTCAAGATGAAACGACAGCCTCTCAACAGAAGGTGTTCTATAATGAATCTCAAAACCAAATATCCTCCACGCTGCCTCGCAAGCAGATAGGTATCTGCAATCTAAGAAGGCCTTTATCTCGTCAATCGGTTTATCAATTTGTTGACCATCAGCAGTTGTAACCGGTTCATACAATTGGGCCGACACTCTATCCGGACCTTTGTTTATATACTTAAACAAATATTTTATTGATCCCGTTTGGTTGCACCATTCAACATTAATGTGGCATTGGTAACGTTTTAGCAGCTGAGCATTATAAGGGATGACATAACCGTAATGTAACTTATGGTCACTCTTTTCGACATATCTTCCATTGTCAGGTCTTCTATATATAGGGTAGCCATCCGCGTTGACTGAACTGCGGTGGGTGAATTTTTTTGGGAACTGTCTGGTACATTTACCGTCAGAACTGCAAACCTGATTTGGGTCATCCGCACCGCAAGGACCATGCGTCATGAAATCAGAAACTAACTTGAACAAATCTGGATCATTATCTTTATCTGGTATCTCGACAGATATGTATTTGTCAATCTGTTCAGCGTTTGGAACCTTGTCAACCCTATGCAAGAACAAACATACATGCGCGTGCGGAAGTCCTCTTTTTTGAAACTCAACCGTATACACAACTGCACATATTATAAACATTAGGTACATATAATAAAAACAATGTATATGCAGAAAGCTGGTTATGTAAGAAAAAATTTTAGTAAAATTTATGTATAGTACCTGCTTGAACGCGTCCAAATAAACGCAATTCTTTCAAATCAGTCATCAACTGGTCAAGTTTCATTTTAAAAACTCTTGTAAGCACATCAGGGCGATCCGAAGATGAAAGATTATGCTCTTGCATATATCTTGCAATCTACGGCCAATTTGGATTGCATGTTACTGTTATGAATAAGTCCGGACAACCGTACCATCCAACGCCATCGCATCCATATAGTTTTGCTTCATGTACCTTGGTCCTCCGGTAAATGTAGAAGGCAACACGACTGGCTTTCCAAGGACGGTTGGGTCTGTGTTTCCGGATGCAATGCTTGCACGTATATTTGAGTGGCTATCACACCTAAGTTTTGATTGTTTTGCTCGATTGAAATATAAACGCTTAGTCTCAACCATAGTGTAACCATCCACAAGAAACTGCTGAAACAAACGACCTCCACGCGTAAATAAATTTTCTTGATTAGGACGGTCCAGATTTGATAGGCAAACCACTGTTGCATTGTAACTGTTTTGTCCTTCTTATCTGTCACCGACCGCCGTGTTTCTTTCTTAGTGGAATTTCCAAATGATACCCATCTTACGACGTGGCATCAACAATGGGTACTGCAAGGAAGGTACATAGGATGAAAAATATTTATCGTTGCAACCCTTCACTATACTTGTCTATCACAATATCTCTTTGTTCCGTAAATGAATCGAAGTCGCCACAATAAGGCCGACCTCATTGGCGTGGGAAGATTGTAATTATGTCCATCTTTACCTCGCTTTGCAATAAGCTTTATTTTTATATTCTCGCCGCTATCTTGTATGTAAGAGTCACGCACCCTTCTAAATGTTTGTACCAAATCACTTGAAGTGTCTAATACTTGTCTTACGTCGTTGATAATGTTTCTATCGATAGGATGGTTAGACTTGAAGGAGCGGAGGATGACTTAGAGTTCTTGCATGTTATAATTTGAGCAGATAAAGCGAAATTCGTAATGATGCACAACTCATTCTTAAAAACATGTTATTGACGTAAATGGAAATAAAGAAAAGTTATTATACCTTAATGCTCGCTCTCTATTCTCATTTTTGTTTTCTGTCATATATATACAATGGGCAAATTTGGTCGAGCACACGGTTCAGAAGCAAACTACAATACTATGGTATGTTTGTCCATGCAAGCGAAAAACATATGGAGCACGACCTAAATTCATTAATTTAATCGTCGACCTTTCCACCCATTGATTTAAAAGCAAACATGCTATTGTATGTTCGAATGTCGCTTTTTGAAATTCGCTTTTTGCATCCGTATTATAAAACAAATCGTAACGGCTTAGGAGCGAAGCGGTTGTTTAATAGAAACTTTTCCTCGCTACTGAGATAAAGTATAAGGTTTGTTTGTTGGATCACTGTATCCTTTACTGCCTTCCGCTTTCCAGAGCAAAGCATGACATTCTGTGCACTCAAAACACGGATCACCTTGGTCATAGTTGTCTGCAAATTTATGTTTAAAAGTTATTCATTGATGTTTAAGGATTACTATTATCCTGTTTAATTGAATGTACACCTAACTTATAGAATTACCTTATGATATACCACTGAACTTGTCGTATACTTTTCTGACAGTTCCATCGTCGTCATTAAGATTAAATCTAACTGGCGATGGTCGTTGCAAAGCAGTTCTCTTAGATCTTTTAGGTTGCGTTGATGACTCACCCACTTGGTACATTGAATTCTGTGTTATTATAGCTGGAGTGGTGGTTCTAACACCAGACGTAGATGTATTGTTAGTACGTTCATAAACGTGAGGAATCTCGGGCGTTTGGAAACAAACTGAAAACAAATCATTATAAGAATAATGGAAACACATTGACATGTAACGATGCTGAAAACATGATCATATTTCTGATATTCAAAATTTACCGTTGGAAAGATCAGGCAATAGAGATTGTCCTTTGCGTGTCGTTGGAACTGGAGTTGTTTGGGGATTAATTGTTGGCACATATTTACGTCTTGTTCTACTACGATTAACACTGGTAACTGTGTTTATAGGAAGTGGAGTTTGCAACACCATAGAAAACCTCAAATCAGTTATAAAGAGTGTTAATGTGACAAAACATACGTATGTTGCAAAGTTTTTGGGGCCAATATGCTGTTTCTGGCATGTCAAAATGATTATAATTGTATATACTTTAAAAAAATGTGATTTTGAAACTGTTGTTGAATTACGGATATTGATACATAACATAATATTGGTTTCCCAATAGTAACGTCTGTAAGTGGTGTGTTAAAGGAACACTTTTTAGGCCGTCCTACACTCCGGGAAATTGGTCCTAAAAAGAAAATGTAAAATAATAGGAAAATCAAGGAAATGGCATCACACTTTCTATTTTGAATTAATAAAAAGAGTAGAATAAGTATCCTGTATAACATATTTAAAGTTCTGATCAAACCTTTACGGTTTTCTGCATCTGTGGACAATGAATTGCTTGACTGTGATGTAGGCAACGTTGCTGAGAGAGGATCATCTAATAGAAAAGAAAAAAAAAGTGACAGTTTTCATATGAAATAACGGTTATAGTAGGTTCTTCTGTATACATAGACAAACATACATGTCAGTAACTCTGCCAAAGAAACTCTTTTGTTAGAAGGTGGTGTGACTGTTGTTGATGCTTGCATCGGTATATATTGGTTGTTAGTAAGTAAGCCCGAGGAAGTCGCAGTTGTCTTGAACGCATTAGAAGATGCGTGTTTGAAACATTTTTTGGTTGATTCGATGTAATTGAAACTGGACATGCGGCAACTGTAATGAAACATGGTTTTGGATGAATAACTCTCTTACCAATATAAACTACAACTAAAAACATTGTACTTTTGACGTAGAATGTATAATAAGATATGAGAGTTCCCAGAAGTACCTTTTGAAATGTCATTCAAAGAATGTTGCCGTTTGCGTGTTGCAGCAACTGAAGCTGCTTGGTTATCACTTGTTGGAATAGAATGAGGCGAAAGTGAACCAAGAGTTTCATTCGTAATAGTGTTGCAAAAAACAGTCCTTTGAGATACTATAAAAGAATAACATAAACGTGTTATAAAGAACGGATGTTATGTATGCAAGAAGTATAATAAATATATAGTATAGATATATATATAGATATATGGCTCTAACCACTTTAAATGGCTGAATTTGGAGTTTGTAAAAACCCAAGAGCATTAGAAGATGTAGCCAAAGTTGTTTGTTGTTGTGGTACACGTGAAACACAGCCTGTATATTTTGAGTTAACATTTGTAGGTTGCGTAAAATTTGTAGTTACACTCCGACTCAACGGTGACAATCGAGTTTGTAACGTCAGAAGAGTATTGTTGCCAAATATGGGGTTGGTTGTCTGTGAATTTGCTCCTAAATGTATAATAAAACAGTTTAGCGATGTTCATGTAGGTATAAACATAAATCGCTATAATCTTGATAGGTCATGACTTCAAAATACAGTCTAACGTACATAATCTTGAAACTGGATACCTTGAAAAATAGGTGAACCAAAAAATGTTGTCGAGTTACCAATATTGTGTAGGACATTTAAACTTGGTCGAATAGCTGTGTAACATTAAAGAATGAAAAGTTTCAAAAACTGATACGAAGTACTAATACTGATAAGAAGTTATAAAATAGATTGTTTTTCAGATGTGATTATGTAAGTAACTCACATTTAGTAACATCTGCAAGCGGTAGTCTATTAGTAGCTCCTGGTTTCGATCTTATCCTTTGCGCAACTGAAGGTAACAAATATAAAAAAATATATATAATATGACCTTGAAACGACATGGCAAAAGAGATTATAGATTTACTTAATGAAAACACATGTTACAACAATCATTCTAATTTCAGTTAAAGTTGCAATCAAACCTTGTGTTGGAATCACTCCTAAACAGTATTTCAAGTATTTATATTTCATATGTAATAGGTAGCTTTATTATGGCCTTTATGTTTGTTTAAGGTCAAGCTTATGTAGAAGGCCCATAAGCTTGATCGAAGCCCAATAAGTAATAGGGAAGGAGAGGGAGTGTTGCCCTAGCTCCTTGCCTATAAATACATTGTAATAACCTTCATTTGAAGGTTGGCTATTCAAGTTATTCTTTCACTCATACATTACGCCTAACCGTTTCATACTATCGTGTGTGTGTGTAGCTTGTTCATCCGCCTTTCTTCTCTATCTCTTTCATATAAGCTTGTGTTGTAAAACTAGTGACCTAACGGTGGTATCAATCGCCAAATAGTTGGGTGTACTCGTTTGTTTTGAAGTTTCGGTTTTGGATCTTACGCGTAGAGATAACGATTCTTTGGTTATCCTAAAACTCGCTTTTTACACTTTTAATCCAAGATTCTTGTACTTTCAATGTTTTGAGGTGTTAAAATACTTGTTTTGGCAAAAGTTTCAAACTTTACGCGTGGATTTACATTTTTAAGCTTGTTTTTGTTCGTGGGTGTCGTTCTACGCGTAACCCGTTTAGTTGTTTGGTACATCAAAATTCACACTTTTGTGTTCTTTTGATACTATTGAAGCTATTCCATAACAAAAACGGTTTAGAAACACATTTGGGCAGTAATCAGTTACGAGTAATCCCACGCGTATCAAAACCCTAATATTACGCGTAAGATTTTTCCTTGGTTTGATCTTCAATTTTACGGTCTAATCCGTGTTTTCTTACTTGGATAAGTCCGAAAATCGTCGACTTTGGATATCTTTTGCACCGTGAAGTGTAAAGATCATTTGGGCAAAACCCTAAAATTACGCATAAGCATAAAGCTTACGCGTAGAAATTCTACGATAAGATTCACTTTACGCGTAAACTAAGATCTACGATAAGGTAATCCCTCGCGCAACTTTCACGCCTAACTTTTGTCCGCGCTAACTTTAGTGCTTTTATCCTACTTACGCGTAGCTAAAATCTACGTGTAACTCCTCGTTGTTACGCCGTAACTTTTGGTGTTTTACGCATAAGTGCTACTTGGTTCTTGTTTTTTCTACGCCTAAGGATACTTCATCAACAACGGTTCATTCGACTACAAAGATCCATTATTACCACACAAGTTTATCATCATGTCTCAACCACCATACTCTAACTATTTCCCTCACACTTATAATCATCAACAACAACAACAATTAACTCCACAACATCAACAATGGAATCAACAACAAGCCATTTATCAACAACAATTTAATCAGCAACATACTCCACAACTTGGGGCAATTCCACAACCACCAATGGTTCAACCACCACCAAGTCTTCAAACTCTACCCTACACAAACGATTTCAATCAACATCCATCACGAAGCACTATGAAGGAAGCCACTTGGTTTGCAAAGATGTGTGAAGCTTTAAGCGACCAACAATCAATTCATGAAGTTGGATCACTTGATAGACCTCCAATGCTCACTCCAGAAACTACGATCAATGGGTGATAAGGTTCTTTAGGTTCGTGATCCGAAGAAGCCACATGGAAAGTTCTTAAAGAAGGTTATCTTGAAGGTCCATTTGAGATGCCTACCGTCATTGTACCCGGAGATCCAACTGCTTTGTTCCACCAAGAGATGAACAAACCAACATTGCTATCATTGCGATTTAAATCCTACGTAACTTCTACACTATGAAGTCGATGAACTTGCAATGGAATACATCCTCTTAGGATTACCAAACCCATTCTTCGTAGTATTGATGCTCAAAAGACGCACAAAAATGTGGGATCATATTCGCCTTCTTATGGAAGGATCCATACTCAATCGGGAGGATTTGGAATCCAAAATTTACTTGGCTTATGAACACTTCATGATTGAACTGGTGAGACACTAGAGTCCTATCATCATCGATTTTGAGACATCATCAATGATTTGGATAAACACAACATCATCATGCCAAGAATTGCGTTAATACTAAGTTCCTGAGTAGTCTTGGTCCGAATGGGACAAGTATGTCATTTTCTCCGTCTGCGAAGAATATGCATCATTCTACTTATGGATTGTTGTACGATTACTTGAAGCCTCATGAAAAGGAAGTTGATCGAAAGGATTCTCCGTGCTCAAATTGCTAAACAATACAACCGGACAATCAACAACTTGCCTTGTATGCTCAATGAATTATCCTCTCAAACAAAGAACTCAACCAAGCGCTTCCAACACACCTTCACAAAGAATAACCTCAACCTCAACAAAATCAATTGGTTCCATACAAGCAACAATGCTCAAGCATATGTCGGTGAAGCTACCGAGGAAACAGATCCGTTCGAAGCATTGCAACAAGGATTTGTGATGATTGCTAATGCTTTTGGCGTTACACCAACAAATCCAACAATCGATTCGCTCCTCATCTAACACACGGACTCAAGCTGTTGTGAACAATGGACGGTTGAAGTTCGTAATCGTGATTATGGTCGCCGATGGGCGGTGGTCAAGGGTTTAATCTTGTGGTAGGAATAACAAATGAGCTCAAGTGGTGGAACAGGAAATGCTCAAAATCGGTTGAATGGTCTTAGATGCTACAACCGCAATGAGAAGGACACAGCTAATGCATGCCCAAAGCCAAGGACTAGGGGCGATGCTTATTTCAAAGAGGCCTTACTTTTGGCTCTTAAGGATGAAGTGGTGGATCTCTTATAGACAAAGAACGAGCTTTATGGCGATCTGCACTGAGATGATGATATGGAGGACTTGCAAAGGCTAATGCATTTGTTATGTTGATGGCTAATATGCATGAGCCGCATATGAGTGATACTGGGCCAGTATGACATCGATGGCTTGTCTCGGTGCACCGAACAAACCATCATCATATCGAACTAATATCTCCGCTAATATCTCGAATCCCAAGACGGATCGATTCGCTCAAAATAAGTCTTCTACATCTTCTTGATGATTTTCAAGTTAACCTCAGAAGTTACATTTGACGCATCAAGATGACCTTATGGTCTCCTTTGATAATCAAATTGACTCCGTGGTCGTACTTGAGGATCTAAAGAATGATCATGTTGAGACTCACGTTGAACAAGATGATCATTGCCTCATCCGGATTTTGCTCGGTTAATTCAAGACCATAAAATCAAAATGGAGGAATGCTATGCATTAAATCAATCCTTAAAAAGTAAAATGCATCTTTAACCAAGGATTTTGAATGTTTACAAATGCAACTCAACTTTTTCAAAACTCAAGAAAACAGTGAAAAAGGTTTTGAAGCCGCTTTGCAAAATCTCATCAAAACGAAAAATATTTAGAGACAGATCGTGATCTAGCCGCCTCGAAGAATGCTTTGTTGTCCGAATTAGAACAATCAAACATGATCATAAAAACAAATTAACGCTCTCACCTTGGAAAATCAAAAGCTAAGGTCGGTGTTAAATTGTCAAAAACATTCTCGCATACAAAAGCATTCAACGAATCGGGTAGATGACCTTCTTGAAGAAATCATCGCTTGCAAAACAAACTTAAAGAGTTTAAAACTGTTGTTTACAAACATGGTGAATCCGTGTGACTATTGAAAAGTTTACCTTAAAACCCAATCCAAAAGGATATGGAAAAAATCTAGGCGATTACAAACCAAAGCTTTCACTAAAAACATTCAAACCAACTCCTCAAGTTTCCGGTCAGAATACAAATTGATAATCTTGTCATGAGTGTTGTTGAATATCATCGTCAAGAGGAATTAGATGCAGCAGACGAGAGTCGATCAAAATTAAAAATGTTGTTTACAACAAACCTTTAATTATAAAAACGCGGTCACTTTCGTCACACCAACGGAATCTACTAACACACCAAGGGTTATCATCAAAACACCCGAGTCTTCTCTGTTAATCCCAAAACAGACTTTGCACAAACTTATGGTCTTTTACCTTCCATTAGTGAAGTAAACTCAAAACACGAAAATCGAAAAATCCCCGATATTTTGACATTTTCATGGTCGACCTCAAAATTTTACAACATGAGATAGAATATCGATCCGAAATCAAAGTTGAACATTTTCAATCGCCTCGGCGCGAGAACAAAGAGACATTTTCGTAAAAATCTTTTACCTAATGTTAAAAACTTGAAAAGTTGTGCAATTGCTCGGGAAAAGGATTTTCATAAGAACTTGGGGTAATGAAAACGTTTCGAAAGCAGAAACATCTATTACTAACACAAAGCAAAAAGAAACTGTTGAGAAAGATGTTGATCGACTCTTGGAAGATGTTATCTGTACGATATCCATAATGTTGTGCTATTCTATTCGTTGCCATATGCATCCGATCATATCTCTGCGATATTGTTGAAAATGTTGTAATCATTGAGAACACCGATAATGTGCTTGATTGAGTCTTTAAAAGTCGAAAATAAACGATTACACGAAATTAACAATGCAAAACGTCGTCTTCATTGGTGTGAAAAGATATTCACAACCATCAACTCGGTTTTCAAAAGAAAATCGCTCAATTGAGTGCCAAATCTTACGATCATAAAATTGAGCAACTGGATGATCAAACGTGTCTTTGAAAAGTCAAATCTCAAAATATGAACAAGAACTTTAAAAGTTAAACAGAATATGGTGTCATATTTGATTTACTCAAAAGACTCGACTTGAAGCATCTAATGAACTTGATCACTATCTTGCTCACACTAGAGATGTCATGAATTTTCTTGGTAATATTCGCTCGAAAATCAAGATCGATTCACACCATCTCTAAGTTACGGAAATGTTAGGAAAGTATGAACGACTCCCGCCATCGTGATTAAGAGATTAGCACCGGTCACACTTAGTAATCGTGAACCTAGAATTCCCACTGCCAAATCACAAGTTGCTAATGTGTTTCCTTCATCAAGCAGAATAGTTGCATCTTTCCAAGCGTCGCACTTCACGCCCTAGGAGCACTCAATCGAAGAATAGGAAGTTGCGACCTAAGAAAAGATCAATAAAGAATGCTAAAGTGAAGAACACCCTAGGACTCGAATAAAATCATGTTGCTTCCACTATAGATGTCACGTATGGCAAATGTAATACAAATAGTGATGTAACAAATGCTAAACCGTTAAGTACTTTTGATATTCGATCGATGCACCTTGTGGTATTTGTCAAAAGAGTATGAATTCGATTGTCATGACAAATGTGTTGCTAAAGCTATAATCTCTAGATTACGGAATCTAAGAATCGGAATACCTCTAGGCCCACTAATCATTCTAAGTCCGTGCTTGGTCAACCACCTTCTTTAGATTCTAAGGCAACCATTGCTATCACGGTGAGCTCCCTTCACCTCCTAAGAATGTAGTACCACCTAGTGTTTTCACTAAGAATAAAGCAAAGAGTAGTTATAGATGGCGAAATGGATATATAACACACTTGGATTTAAATGGATGCCTAAAATTGTCAATGTGTGTATGTCTAACATACGCTTGAACCTCTAACATTTCGGGTTCCACATCTACTTCTATTCCATCCGTGTCGCCCTGTGTAATGCAGGTGATCTGAGATCATTCTCGATTGTTGATAGTGGATGTTCCGGACACATGAGAGCAACCTTAAAGCGTTATCAAACTTTATTGCAAAGTTCATTGGCTTTGTCAGTTCGGAGCGATCACTTGCGCACCATCATGGGCTACGGAGATTATGTTAATGGGAACATAGAAATCGAGGGTTTACTATGTGGAAGGCCTCGGTCACAACTGTCTTTCGGTGGGTCAATTTTGTGATGGAGATTTGGAGGTTGCTTTCGGGAGAAAACTTGTTTCATTCGTGATCTACATGGAAATGACCTTATGTCCGCTCACAAATTCTAGTCTATACACTATCTCTATGCAAGACATGGTTGCTTCCTCGCCCATTTGCTTACTTTCAAAGGCAACATCTACAAAATCAGCTATGGCACCGCTGCCTCTCACATCTAAACTTTCAAACCATCACCAACCTTGCTCGACACAAACTAGTTAAAGGACTCCCACGATTCCGGTATTCAAAAGATCACCTTTGCTCGACTGTGAACAAGGGAAAAGCACTGTGCTCATTTTCCTTCAAAGGTGGAACATGCCTCAAAGCATGTGCTTCATCTTCTTCACATGGTTTGTGTGGCCCGATCGTGTGCAAGCGATCAACGGTAAACGCTACATCTTAGTAATTGTTGATGACTTCTCACGATGGACTTGGGTCTACTTTCTTCGTAGCAAAGACCAAGCTCCACAAATGATCATCACCTTTCTCACAAAGATACTGAGTTCGGCTCCGCAACACCGTCGGAATCATCGAGCGGACAAAGGAACCGAATTTGTTAACAAAACCCTTCGTGAATTTTATGAGAAAGTGGGAATTGACATCAAACATCTATTGCACGTACACCGAACAAAACGGAGTTGTTGAAAGACTAAACCGAGCGTTAGTGGAAGCGCAAGAACAATGTTGATCAATGCTAAACTTCAGTTACTTATGGGCGTGTCGTATCCATCGCATGCTATACTCAAACCGTTCTATGATCACAAACGCCACAACAAAACACCTTTTGAGCTTGTCCACAACTATAAACCGAACCTCGAACACTTTCATGTATTTGGATCCTTTGCTATCCAAATAATGATCGTGATGATTTTGGAAAGCTAAAAGCCAAAGTCGATATTGGAGTCTTTATTGGATCTTGTGACAATTCTAAAGGTTTCCGAATCTGGAATCGTCGAACTAAGGAGGTAATGGAAGCGATTCATGCTCATTTCGATGAACTCACGGATATGGCTTCGAGTATAACGACTTAGAACCCGGTCACAACCGTTTAAACTTCCTCAAACCCCATCATCGGTCAAGAAAGCCCTCACTAACTCGTCAACAAATGGAAAGGTTATTTGCTCCTACGCTGCGTGACGATATTGATGAACGTGCTCTCGTGTATCCGCCGCATCTCCATTGCACAACCCGATAATATTCCTATACCAAATACACTGCTACAACAACTCTCGTTGAAGATGCACCTACACCAATTGACTCAAGACAACAGATTGAACACACCGCTCCAACAATGATGAACCGGTGATGATATTACGAATGAAGTACCCCACCTGCAGATTTTGATCCAAATCGTTCTTCAATCCGTTTGCAAATGAGATCGCTGCACGGATGTCGCAGAATCTTCCACAAACCATTTGAATCCTCAAAATCTACACAACATATACCAACATCAACCTCTACACATAGATGGACAAAAGACCATCCTCGGCTAACATTATTGGCAACCCGAATCAAGCGATCGTTATAAGACAACGTCTTCACTCAGACAGTGAACATTGCATTTATGCACTCACCGTCTGCCGATCTGAACCTAAAACATTAAGGATGCAATGACAAAAGACAAGCGGATTGAATCCATGCGGGAAGAACTCAACCAATTCAAGCGTCTTGAAGTATGGGCTGGTTGAAAGACCAACAGAGTCTATGTCATTGGTCTAAAATGGATTTGGAAAAACAAATTGGATCTTTGAAGGGCGTCATCCGAAACAAGTCACGTCTAGTTGCTAAGGGTTATCGTCAGGAAGAAGGAATAGACTTTGAAGAATCTTTTGCTCCGGTTGCTCGTCTTGAGGCTGTTCGGATATTCCTCGCGTTCGCAGCTCATATGAATATGACGGTCTATCAGATGGATGTCAAAACAGTGTTTCTCAATGGACAACTTAAAGAAACGGTCTATGTCACCCAACCAGATGGATTCGTTGATCCTGAGTTCCCGAACCATGTCTACAAACTGAACAAAGCCCTTTACGGTCTCAAACAAGCCCCTCGGGCATGGTACGATAAGCTATCATCTTTCCTCATTGCCAATAATTTCACCAAAGGCTCGGTTGACCCAACTCTTTTTATACAATATCACGGGCACACATCTTAATTGTTCAAATTTACGTGGATGACATCATTTTGGGTCAACACATAAAACGTTTTCAATCGCTTTGCAAAACTATTGAAGAAAAATTTTGAAATGTCCATGATGGGTGAACTTAAGTTCTTTCTAGGACTGCAAGTTCATCAATCACCCGTGGTATTTTACGAGTCGGTCAAATATGCCCTTGAATTGTTAAACAAATTTGGAATGAATACATGATACTTATGCCACACCAATGGCTCATACCAAGAAATTAGATCTTCGATTTACATGGGAAATTGGTTGACCCTACCAAATACCAAGTATCATTGGTGTCTCATGTATCTAACAACCAGCGAGACACGATATTGTCTTTGCCGTTTATCTATGCTCCCGTTATCGATCGCGACCAAGCGAAACCCACCTCTACGAGGCTAAAGGATTCGGTTTTGAACTAATCGCTTTTCGAGATGACGATCACGCAGGATGCTTAGACTCAAGGAAAAGTACTTGAGGCTCTACAATTTCTGGTGATAAGCGGTGTCTTGGCAATCAAAGCGGGATTGTACATCGTCATCAATCGAAGCAGAATATGTAGCCATGTCCGCGTGTTGTGCTCAAGTCATCTGGATGAGAACACAACTCAAAGACTATGGTTACGTGTTTGATGAATCCGATGTATTGCGACAATCGAGTGCCATTGCAATCTCGTGCAACTCGCTCAAAGACTCGAAATCAAAGCACATCGATCTACGCTATCATTTCATCAAGGACCACGTGGAGCAGTGTACCGTTGAATTATACTTTGTGGTCAGAATACCAATTGGCGGATCTTCTCACCAAAGCCTTGCCTCCCGCTAGGTTTAATGAGTTGGTCCACGAATTGGTATGAGGTGTTGACTCAAGAGGAATTGGATGACCTCTTAAAACATCTTAAAAACCCATCAAACACCAAAACATCTTTTGTAAATAAATTTTCAAAAACAAAATACAAAAATATAAAATCCGATAAAACAACAAAAATATTCTTCTAATCTATATTTCTTTCAACATGGCAAGTACATTTCTTCCGTCAACACTTCAATCTTTAAAAATTCAGTATTTTTCCGATCAAGTGTTGAGGGGGAGAAAATTAACTCTTAATTGTTTTCAAACATCTGTGTACTTGCATGTTATCATATCTCGGTTGATTCTTTTACAAATGGTGGTACATTTCCTGGTTCAAAGACACTCCTCGGACGTTAATTAATAACCTTTCATTATTTTCTCAAGTCAAGAGGGAGTGTCGTCAAATTTCTTTCCAAAAATCTTCATTTGGTAACAAATAATGGAAGTTAAAATGCTTTGGATGAAAATGGAAAAGGTGGAGGGACCAAAACTGTCAAAATGGTAAAGTCTATTTTAATAAAACTCTCCACCTAACTCTTATCCATCACATTTAATACACCAAACCTAACAAGATCCTACGCATATAATTCGTTCATCATATCCGTGAATTTGATCATCATTCTGTAAGTAGATTAATGTTTCTAACGTGTTTTCAAACATGGGTCTTGAATTTTAAATGAATCCAACGGTCAAATCTATGGATATGAGTGATTTTGTGTTCTTCGCATGCGTAAGAACACTGATCATGTGTTTGGTGTTTGTGGCTTAAATGTTAATGTCAAAATGCTTTAAAAACATCCTTGATATGTGTTCTATCACCAAAACAAACCCGAAACACGATTTGATGAATATTGAATTAGGGTTTATGTGTCAAATTGGGCATTTTTGAATGTGATGTGTCTTGGTTAAAAGATTGTTGTTTTATGCTCTTGAGTTGTTAAATTGATGATTTCCAAAGTCTATAGCCACCGAAACACGAATTGATCATCAATTGAAACTAGGGTTTAAAGCTCATAAACTTTGGGTATTTTGATTCTCAACAAATTAAGTGTTACAACTTGGCTTACATACTCACAACATATCTTTGAACTACGGATAAAGTTTAGTGCATAATCTATGGCTAGAATCCATACAGCGTAGATTTAGGGTTTAGACTACGCGTATGCAATTCTACGATAAGCATGTAACATATGTTATTGCCATGATACATTGTTAAAATGTATCTATGTATTAATATTGATGATTTGATGGATTTATTTGGGCCTTTGCTACACGTAATATTGAGAATCAAGGTGGTTACTAATCTACGCATAAGGATCACCTTACGCGTAGCTTGTTATCGTAAGACTTGTCTTCTGGCGTAGCTTCACGCATAAGGTTCTACAATGGACTCTGGCGTATCACGTGAAGGATATCGTAAACGATGACCTCACGCATAAGGCCAACTCTTACGAGTAGCCTTACGCGTAAGGTAAATATATCCCCACGCATAAACTCACGCATAAGGTCTCCTTATCCTCGCGTAACATTTCTTACGCCGTAAGATGAGATTCTACGCGTAAGTTTACGCCTAAGCATATATCATTCACTCTCACGCATAACTTTGCCAAAACTACGCTTATCCCTGGATTGACCTTCATGATGATTTGTTACGTGTACAAACTTGTAAATAAACTAATCATAACGTCACGAATCCAATATTGTCACTAATAAACTTAATCGTCTAATATGCTGTGAACAATAAGTGATAACATAAACTTTAAAACTTAAAGTTAACTAACTCACGAAACATTTCACGACATCATTGAACTATTGAACATACAAGTGACTTAGGACTCGTAACAATCATTATCACTATACATTCAATAACTAGACAATACGACCTTCTATTGACTAACATTATGTCTTTCGATATGTTGGTTCTTTTGGCTAATGTTATTTCGAGATCACGACATGGTGAACAAATGAATGTGGATGCACCAAGTTCTCTCCATTGTCGATATCTATCCTCATGGTTATCCAATGAAGATAGGAAAGAATAATCTCCGTGTTGACTTTGACACCCTCACTTGCGAATCTTCATGTTTAATTGCTATTGATATTCGAGGACTCATCCATATCGAACATGCTTACTCACTCGCAACTATTCACGAGATCTACATCCAACGATTCAGAACACCATGGAAAGGTCGAAGGACAAGCTAACATGACGGTGACTCGAATCACAAACAAGTCACCATTACACTGCAGACTTGAGGGTCGTTCTTCTAATTCACGATGTTGATCGACCAAACTATATGCCACACTTTGAAGAGCTCACTCTCCATTCTTAACCAATATCGGTTATGACATGGCTACGGAATAATCACCAAGCATTCTCACGTAGAGCTTAAGAGTATTCCTCAACCACGGAGAACTCTCACATAATCATCACCAAGTCATTTCGAGTCGTCGCACATGACTATGAGCACCTAAGCTCATGGAGCGCAAATATTCAGGCATTGGTCAACAAGAAACACATCGCTATCGAAGCTACGATTTGGGATAACATGATGTCATTTCTCAACAAACTTGGATCAAAGATTCCCTACATCGGATATACTAAATTGTTGATCCGAGAGCACTTGGACTTCACCGACATTCCAAAGAGGCTCAATGACCCGATAATCATGACATGTTGACGGAACCCATTCTCACTATTAGAATCAAGGAAACGTCTACAAAGAAACAAGGTGATGTCTTTGCCAGATTTCTTCTAGCGAAGATGTCGAAAGCTAGAATCGTACAAAGGTATCCGGAAGCGGTCGAGACAAGGCAAAGTTGGTCACCTCGACGATAAAACTTACGGAACACCGGTAAGGAGAACCGAGAAGGAAGTCTTTGGAAGTATCACAAGTCAGAGAGTCAAAGGAATGTTCAGAAGAAGAAACCTATTCAAGAAATCCACCCTAAGAAGAAAGTTCCTTCTCGAGGAAGCAACTCCGATCCTTTCACTTGAACCGCAAAGACAACTCGGGGCGAGGACTGCGAGGCTCGACACGAGATGAAGAGTTCACATACTCACGAAGCGCAAGGATGAAAATCCCTCGTGCTAAAACCTCCAAGTCCTCAAAATATTAAAGGAAAAGGAAGACTCTGCTCTTGTGTCACGGGATGATAGCTCGTACGAAGAAGAAGAAGAGCAATTGGATAAATCATGCGGAAGAAGTTTCACAACGTCGAGACACATTCAAAGGCGAAGAATTTGCTAAAGATCAAATGGGTGGCCCCGGAGGATCAAGTGGAGCTTGACTCCTCTCCGGATCCGATGCGGTTAATCGACCCGATAAGGGATCGGTGCCACCACTCTTGTGCAACTACAACACTGTGGAAGACACTATTGTGTTTGATTTTGAGAAACAGAGCCGAGAAAGAAAAGTCTAGAGATGACGAGGATGATTATACAAAGTTTCTTCTAGACAGTCCAACACACTCAAAGGGAAAACCTCGAAACTCCTAAGGACATGAAGTCTCCTCATGTCTCGCATCATCAGTTCTTCATCTCATTCATCACTACCATCATCAACAAAGTCAACGGATCATCATCCAAATCGGTGAAGAAACCACCAAAATCTTGGATCTCTCGGTCTCATAAAAGGATTGTAAAAGCTGTCCAACAAATCGAGAAGAAGGACATAACTTACAGAAAAATGAATTGGTTTGCCGACCAAATTCAGTCCTTAAATGATGAGATAGACAAGATGGAGAAAAAAGGAAATTTGTTCGAGGCGTTCATGAAGAGTCATCGACAAGAGGCCGAGCGAAATGATTGAAGGTTACACTAACAAGTACCTTGGGATATTGTTCCTAAGTCCAAATGGAACGGAGAAGGCGAAGAAGAGATCACACTCACAAGTTTCTTCTCGACACTTGTCCCCGGTGTGACAAAAGTATTTTCCGGACAACTCACCCCTAACATTGTAGCATTGGTTAAACATACAATGGCCAAAGAAGCCGATTTCTCGAATCGGGTTAATCGCTAAACTTGTGATGCAAATGTCAAAGAGATGCGGAGCGTTTACTTGGATGAAGCTAAATTTTTGAAATCCTACTTGACTATCAACTCGGATCATCATGCAAGGAGTCGGCCGATCAATCCAAAAGACCAAGAGATGGCGATGATAAGGATAAGGACTCGCACCTAAGCGTCGAAGCGGTGCGGTAAATCTACTTCTATGCCACATCCTTCACTCGGACTTCTTCTCAACATAAGTCTCCACAACCTCGGTCTTCTCTTGATAAACCTCGGGACGATTCGAGTTACCACCCCGACTCATAAAGCGGTGATTACTCCGAGTATACGGGTGGTGGCGATGAAGAGGTCCTTGAGCCCCGACAACAACCCACTCACCCAAACAAGTGCAAAACCGGTATCATCATCAAGGCCTTCTAAAAGAAGCGGAAGCGACTCGACTGGGTTGTATCATGGCTAGATGACGATAAAACCGAAGGTTTGAATAGTTCTCCACACTTGTCAATCAAACTCCTACCCGGATGATGGTCGGGGAATTGGTAGACGGTTCAACATTGGAGCATGCAAAGCTTTGCAAGAAAAGTTCCATGTGAAGAAAATGGCGAAATCAATTGAAGCGAATCAAGAATGAAGCATTCCAACTTCTAACGACTGACGAAAGCGCCCTCGGTCGAATATCATCTTGAGAACATCGCTCGAGCTATGTCTAACAACATGGATTGGCTCAATCCGAAGCAAACCTTGACTTCACACAAAGGGACAACCTCGATACTACATCGATTGGACCAAACCTCTACCAACCATTGGCGGCGGACGAACCACGGATTCCCTTGGATATTTCTTCAACAAAGACACGAATTTCTTCTCCATGGTGGCGATGGTTCAAGAAAATACGCTACATCATTAACTCTTCCATTCCAGACTATTTACTCAAAGCGCATAGCTATCGAGGAACGTGCAAATCACTTGTTTTCGACAGCGTGCAAGCATACGACCAAGATGCATTGTATGGGATTCATCATTGGCCCGAACGCCAAGAATCTACTCTGATTTGCACGGTTGAAGTCTCAACATGAAGTGTATTGCTCAAAGGACATCGTGGCCATCAAACACATTGATCTCAAGTCTAAGTGGGACTATACATTCTTGAAGAATATCATAGTCAAACGACAAGATGAACAGGACTATGAATTCTCGAGGTGACTTTGAGAACTTGTCCTCAACGACATCGAAGAAATGTACCTTGCCAAAGTGCTGTGGTCGTATGAGACAATTCTCGATTGAAGTTCAACGTGAATTTATCAAGTCGGTGCTCATCTTCATTAGACGATCGTGATCAAAGAACGTGTCGAAGATATCCGGATGGGCTGTTGAATCATATCGAAGCGTGTAAACTTCACTCCACCACGCCTTGATCTTCTCGACATCAACCAGCTCACACAACTTACGCTCATCGACAAACCTTTCGGCATTGTTTACCGCAGTGAACTTGAAGAAAGCGCTTAATGGCGTGTAGTGAGCTTCACAAATTCGGGGATCATACCTTGAAGATGGTTAGGGATGGATTGGCGTCTGAGGTTGAAGGATATCGCTGAAAGTTGGGAATTCTAAGCTGGAACTCTCGGGAAAAGAGGGATGTGAGGCGTATCATCACCATGATTGATGAGCGGTTGTTCGAAGGATCGATTCGAGACGATTGGAAAGCTATGTTGGTGGTGACCGGAGAAACATCACCGCTTTCAACGCCTGTGCACTCACAGGAACATCACTGCACTTCTGGTACCCCTTGAATTGTTTCCTTCATATAATTTTGGATGTATGATTTTATATGTGAATGGCTTGTGCACAAATAACGATGTACAACCCGTAATGGTCAAGAAAGGACCACGTGGTACGCCTCGGTGCCACAATCCTTATAAAAGGAGCGAAAGCTTCTTATTTTTGAGTAAAACCTATCAAACCTTTCATTTTCAAGGCTTTGCTCAAAAGACAAGTACTTCCCATATGATTTTAAAACCTCAACCGTTTATATCACTAGTTGAGGGGAGTATTTGAATTAAAACTTTGTTCACAAATTGTTCACAGATGGTCACTCTTCCATAAAACTCAAAATGGTCATACTTATTCTCAAGCGTTCAAAATAACATTTTATATGCCATTTTGAGGGAGAAAATTGTGTGATAAGAAATATGTTGTACAAAATGCAAATGAATCATGTACCTCGGACTTAACCTACGAATTGACGGTACTAAACTGTTAGTAACTCGAAAAGACTTGTCACAGACGGGTAATAATTTCAAGCTAGTTCGCTAGTGATGTAGCGTGTCTCGCAAAGGACTTGTCCAAGTAGAAAGTACCATTCGAGAAACTCTTGATAGACATGAACTCGTGGTATGACAACCTTTCGAGGTTTGTCTACACCTTCAAGATAGTTATTAGAGCTAGTTGTCACCTAAAAGCCGACAATGTAACTCTTTAACTATACAACGTAACCGTGTCTCATGGGGATTGTCTATCTTGATGAATCAATTCATAAAGTGCGCTCTTTCCTCACATGCATTTAACCATTAAAACTATTAAGCACATGTGGAAGGGAGTATTTATGCAAAAACTTATCTCTCACGATGGTTCAAACATGTTTTCATTTACAAACCCTTTGAGAGATATTTTCACATCTGATGGTTTTAATGGCAAACATAGGTTAGTCATGGGTTATAAGGTGACTAAGGTTAGGAATAACAGTCCTATGATCCGCTTGAACAGGAGGGATCTACCCAAGGACACTACCATTAGTTAGTGTTAGAAGTCCTTAGGAATGATTATAAAAGAAGAAAATGAGAATCGGAGAAAGAAGGAGTTGAAGAATCAAAAGAAATGTAAAGTAAAGGGTGAAAAGTAATAGCCCTCCAGATTATTCAACTTAGGGCAGACACAGGGTTCAATTCATATACTCTTGGTTGTCACATAGTGACACCGGTATTGAAGATTAAAAGTCGTCATGGACCCAAAGGATGGCGCATGCGAAACCTTCTTAGCCACTCAAGTTTCTCTCAGCGAAGCTTGTTTCATTCTCACAGGAACCCTACATAAACTATTAGCTTTCTCTTAGAGATCATTTGGTATTGAAGAAGGAGACCCTCCTTTGTCTCCGCTCGAGAAAACCAAAACGCACTATTGAGTCTAGAGCCACGAGATTCATCAAAGATCTCTTAGGTACACTTGACATTTAATCACTTGATGATCAACAATAAGATCATCGATGGTTCATATCGAGTCCTTCGCAGATCTTAGCAATCGTCGAGAACATTTATGAGAGGTTCACATCTGTGATCCTCGGTGATTGAATGGAAACTCTGCGGGGTCAACATCTACTGACACGGCAAAGAGTCACTTCGGTAACTCCCGTGGATTACGCGGAGTGTATCTCAAGCGATCTGATCGTGAGGTGATGCCTCGGTGTACCTCAATGACTCATCGAATCGTAGATGTACTTCGGTACATCATGTTATCTCACTTGTGGGACTCGGTTGGGAGCGGCCCTTGTAAGAATTAGAGTTGTGTCTTCACACTATGTTGTTGACACTCTCGAAGTTCAAACTTGTAAGTGCCGGAAACCGCTTATTACTAACCGTTTGAAATGTTTTCCTCTTATGGAAGCTCCGGAGCGGGATGATCGTCTTGATTCTTCTCATGTTCACGCCAACATCATCACTAATGGAAGTTCTATCAATGCAACACAACGATCAAAATGATTCTTCATCTACTCAAAGAATCTACAAAGTCAAAGACTTAAAGAACTTCATCAATATTGATTTCCAACGTCAAAGGCGTGTGAGCATGTTGAAGAATGACGTGGACACTTTGGGCGTGAAGCGAGACACTGAAGCGGACTAATGCGGAACAACAACATACTATCACTTTCACCACAAAGAACAATGATCAAAGAACAAAGTTAAAGAAGGCGTCAAAGCATAGCTGTTCAAAGATAACGATCTCTACACCGGGAGATTGTTCGAATCAAGACAATTCCTCTCACAAGAAAGAAGAATGTCGAAGGCGACGACTACTATTACATCAACGCCTTCACCGTTTACATTCATATATACTTGAGGGGAGATTGTTGGAATCACTCTAACAAGATTTCAAGTATTTATATTTCATATGTAATAGGTAGCTTTATTATGGCCTTTATGTTTGTTTAAGGTCAAGCTTATGTAGAAGGCCCATAAGCTTGATCCAAGCCCAATAAGTAATAGGGAAGGAGAGGGAGTGTTGCCCTAGCTCCTTGCCTATAAATACATTGTAATAACCTTCATTTGAAGGTTGGTTGTTCAAGTTATTCTTTCACTCATACATTACGCCTAACCGTTTCATACTATCGTGTGTGTGTGTAGCTTGTTCATCCGCCTTTATTCTCTATCTCTTTCATATAAGCTTGTGTTGTAAAACTAGTGACCTAACACCTTGAAGATTTTCTGCTTGTTTTGAAGACGAATTCGTTGACTGTGATGAAGGCAATGTTGCAGTCAGAGGATCATCTAATAGATAGAAACATAAAAATTTAAAATAAGATATGAAATAATGTTATAGCAGGTTCTTATTAATACATAGAAACACATACATGTAAGAATCTCTGCCAAAGAAACTCTTGTGTTAGAAGGTGGCGTGAATGTTTCGACAAAGGAGTCTTTGGTTGAAGGTTGAGGTTTTTATTGTTTGACACCGTTTCATACGCTTTCTGGGAAGTCTTTCATTGTTTTCATCCATGGTAATAGAGTTTTATGAGTATTGGTGATTTTTGGAAGACAAAGAAAGTTTATAAGTGTGATGTCAAAGGCATGATAATCAGGAGGCTACTGATTGGTTATCAATGGTATGTTATGATGTGTAAATGTTTTTTTTTGAAATTTGAATTTATATAGAAACTTCTTTAACCACCATGTAAACATTTATAACTGATATGCAATCTTTTTTATTAATGCTAAAATTGAATGCCATTTAACATTGAGATTTTCATTAATGGTAATATTGATTGAGATAATATTGATTGATATTAAATGCAGATTGAATACTAACTTAAAGTCATTTGTGTTCCTAAAAACGTTTCATAAGACATTAAACAAAATATCATTCAAAGATCGTCAAAGATCGTGTTACATAAACGTAAGTGATGAAACAAATTTCGTTGGCGAATACATTTTTATTGAAAACTAAAGACAGTAAACTTGAAGAATAGTGTCATGAGGATTTTTCAACCTTCATCGCTAAAGAAGTTCAAATCTACAACGTACTCATCAGTTAACTCATGACCCATTGAACGCATTTCATTGATCATAGCATCTGTTTTTTGGATCTTCGACTTAACGCCGTTGAGAACTTGTTGACACTCTTGAGGATCTCCAACATTTATTTTAAGCCAGTTGAGAAGAATCATCTCGTCTAACTCATCTATTAAACAAAAACAACATGCATGAAAAGATAATCTTAATATGAAAACATATTTCGTATATAAAACATTGTATAAATCTTATATGCGATACCTTTATTGTTTTGAGAAGGTGAACCTTCTTCAATCATCAAGCAAGAAACCTCGATGCTTCATCGACTTTGGTTTTTGTATCTTTCTTGGTGGATCACGTACTCTATCCTTGTTCTTTGGTTGAGTCAAATTTGGTCTCTCGTCAACGAACTGATGGTCGACTTTGAATCGAGTTCACTGATTGTAGTTTCGGCTTCAAAGGTTTTAGGGTTTGATGAAGCCATTTGAAGATGATATGTTGTAATAGGTTTCCCAACTTCGCATTATAATGTGGTTGTGATTATTGATTGGGCTTTCTTACTTGGTTAATGGACATATTTTCATGGGCCATGTTTTATGTACACTAAACTAAGTTGGGTTTTTAAATTTTACTCTAAGTTGTAATTGCTTGTACTTGACTTGTACGGGAGAGGACACATTTTTGATTATTAGTTATTGTTATTAAATATGTAAACAGAAAAATTTGCCGTGGAAAAATGCAATGATCCACATTTTAATTATTCAAAATTTATTTTGTTAACAAATTTGACTTAAAATGATAAAGTTTTACAATACTTTAAAAATAAAGTATATATACTATAAATACAAATAAAATAACAAAACAACCAACGGTATCGGAATTCATCTATAATTCTTATACAAAAGAAAGAGACACGATGTGTTATTAAAATGTGTATAAATACTTGATCAAATAAAGCGTTTTGTTAAAAAAATGATAAGGACCGCGAAATCACAAACAATAACATATTTCATAATGGTTTAAAACAAAAATGTACTAAATCATAAACAAATAGGATTGAAAAAAAATAAATGACGTTGAATGAAGATATTGGCACATTTCAATCATCATCTGTAGATTTATCATCGGTAGAATAATAACCTTCAGATCCGTCGTTAATGAAACTGTCTAAGTCTTCTTCGGCTTCATCATCAATATCCGAATCTTGTAACTCTTCTTCGGATTGATCATCAATGTCCGAATCTTCTAATACTTCTTCGGCTTCATCAGGCACCGATGAGGCGCTATGGATATCAATTTTGAAAGTCTTCATCGGCTTCATCAACAATGTATGTGTTAGAATAATGAACATCAAGAGAAGCGTAATCAAGATCATTAATATTAGTCCAAACACCATCTTCACTGTAATATTCTTGTTATCAAGATCTTCATCGGTCTCTTCATCAATGAGAGCGTACTTGTTTTTTGTGGTTCCCGAAGTGTGTTGTTCATTAAGTAAAGGTATGTCATCAACCAAGTCATCCAAATGAAAATTCATATCCGGAGATTGATGGACCGGTATTTTATCATCTTGTTCAACTTTTTTGCCTTTATCATCCACGTCATCCGTGGTTTCATCAATAACTGCAAAACGCCTTTTTTTGGAAATGGAAGATTGTGCAGTGTTGTTGGTGCGCTTAAACCTAATAGGGCTTTCATCATCCAATTCCTATTTCAATATTGAACATAAAGGACATGAAAGTTTAACAAACATGGTACGAAATTCCTCTTATTAAAGAAGGCACAAAACAAATAACTATAAAAGTAATAAGCATATGCCTCCATACCAAATTTTTGGAGTTTTGAACATGATCGTCAACTATTTCCTTATTTGGTAATGGTACAACGTCATCATCATCTGAAGAAACATAATAAACAACATTTCTATTTACAACGTCATCATTTTGGTTTGTAGCAATTTTGTTTTTTTTGTTGATGGTGAAATCCTGTAGGTATAGGTTAGAAAGCAATGTTAGTGAAAAACACAATATGTTGTAACGAATTTTTAAACTTTATGACCAACTACCGAATCATCATCAGATATCTCAATAACGTTTGTATCTTTTCCGGTCAGATCCAAGGAATTCAATGGTTTACTGTCTTCTTTTTCTTTGGTTACCTACATTAAAACTAAATTATTTAGAAACTAAAACTAACTTATAAATCAAATTAAATTCATAATGACATTCAAAAGTACAAATGAATTTAGCGAGTAGTTGGAGCTTACAAATAAAACATGACATAAAACGAACCTTGGGTGATTTGATGTTCTTCATAATGTTATAACTTTAATCTTTGCTTATGATGATGAAATTTTTGAAACCCGCAAACACAAATAATGAAGATATATTATGTTTGTTTTAATAGAAAATAAAGTACAAAATATATTAGGTAGTACAAAATCTTTTACTAATATGTTAGGGTGGTTAATTTTTAGGTGATTCTACAAAATATTTTTATACATACAATATATTCTAAACACTTCTTCAATTTAAGAAAATCTTCATCTTAAAATTGAAAGTAAAACATTTACAAAACATGACAATATTAGATATATATATATATATATATATATATATATATATATATATATATATATATATATATATATATATATATATATATATATATATATATATATATATATATATATATATATATATAACGTTAGAAACGTATTAAACTTTTAACATGAGAATTAATTATATTTACAACTTGGGTGACTTGTAGTAGGAGTAGTAGCTACTAAAAGAATGATTACAAAAAGACACTTGTGTTGATATATGTGATAATACAGCTTGAAAGAGACATACAATTACTTCCGGTCAACAATTTTTTCATCTTCTGAACACACCATCATCATCAGGTAATGTTAAATTTTAGTTTTTTTTTTTTTTTTTCAAAACCGATCATTGTAGTTGTAAACTGATTGAAGTGCATGTTTATGATATTAGTTTGGTTACAAATGCATGTTTGATATTTTTTTTTCAATGCTTACAATATCCTGAAGGCTATTTTTTACTTTGATCACACTGTAACACTAGTTCGACTTGCTTATACACGATTTGATTCTTTATTATATTGTGTGACATATAAGTATAGGCTGATTTGAATATTAAGAATCAAAGATATTTGTCTTGATTTTAGGGATACTTAATTAAACATGTTTAGAATTGATTTGAAGATATGTATTTCCTGATATTTGAACTTTAAATAGTTACATAGGCTATAACTACTGTAGAAGAAAGAAAAAGATTAAAACCGTTTCAGTTCCTTGCCAATAGCGGATTGGGAGTAGATGTTTAGTCTATTTATAAAGTTATTTTGAGTGTCTTAACTTATTACACATAGAATGATCATACTCATAAAATGTTTTTTTAGTATAAATAGTAGCTAATCCTTGAAGAGAAATATGTTATGTTTAATGGAATAATCTAAAAAGGATGATGATGTTACTAAGATAAGTAATTACATGGTGGTTAATGTTACGATTCTTAGTATAAAGAACATGTCTAATGCAAAGTATAATAGTTGTTACATAAGTTAGGATTGATTTATTGCTATTTCGTTTAGTAGTTAAGCAATAACGTGTTAAGCATATTAATACAAAAAGCCTTTTATGTTAGTAAAAAATATTGATAGAAGGTTGGTTTGGTAGATTGTAGATTAGTTGTTAATCGTTAAAAACGCTTTACATAGTATAAGATGGTAAACTTCAATGACAATACAGATACATACTCTAAAACAACTAAATGATTGTAGGTGTGTTCAAACACTTCTATATGAGTTCATAAAATGTGTCAACAAATTTATGTATCTATTGTTGTTGATGATCCAATTATTTACAAATATATATAAATTCATGTCAAAAACGTATTCACCATTTACACGTTTGTGGTTTTCTGAAATAGAATAACGCTGCAAGTATTGGTGGAGGCAAACAAAAAGAACATTCGGACACTACAGGTACTTACTATCTAAAAGACATATATAAATTATCATTGTATTCAAAAAAATTAACATTAATACATGCACTAAATGTATGAATTTCAGATTCTTCCTAATGTGTTTACGGAGATGTGGAAACCTAAGAAGAATTGGCTGTACTTAATCCACAATAAAGGAACAAAACATAAGGTGTACATAAATCCGGTGGAGGAATCATTTAGTATGTGGATGCGAATTGCGCGAATTTTAGATGTCGACAAATACACGAACATATCGACATTCCATTTCATCCGACGGAAGAAGGCGCTACTACGTAACAACGTACAACAATTACGGATATGAATGCAATGGATACGATCTCGCTCAAGTAGTCTCTGAGACGGTAGATGCTTGCTTACTTTGGAACAGCTCGACCAATCCCCGGTAATTACGAAACTATACAGTTTACATTGTATTACTTTATTACAAATCTTTTGAAAACCAATGAATTTGATTTAATTTTTTTATGTTAATAACAAATAACTGTTTCGTAGGATATTCCTTGCGGTTTCCTGACATCAACAGAGAATCCTAAATTCCGTGTTTATGTGAGTGGCACCCTGATATCAACAGTCACTCACCATGAGATTAAGCTTGTGGATGAAGACAAACATGTTCTTGTGTTTGGAGGAATGGGATGGCATATTTTGGTTGAAGTTCAAAAGCTCATTGCTGGAAAAAGAGTGGTTTTCACAAACTTGCTAAACAATTCAGTATCCATGATGCCATTTTATTCGTGTGGTTTGGAGATGCGTCATGATGTGGTAGAATGTATGGTATTGAACTGCAGAAAGCCATTCTAGAAAAGCCCTTAGAAGGAGGTATGTTAATCATAGTATACGCATAATGTATTTAGTTATTGTTGAGAAACATTAACGTTTGCACATGATATACTTTTATGAAATTTGTTTTACACGATTTATGCAGATAAAAGAATGTCACACATGTGTGAGTGGACTGACCATCTGAGCATCGGGATGAGAAGAATTGTTTTTATGCGCCAATTCTTGCGTATGTGACAGAAAGAAGTCGTTTGGTAAGCGGTCCATTCAAATTTTCATTTCTGTTATTAGTTAGATAAATTGATGGAGATATGTAATGCACGTGAGTTTAAAGTATTTTGTATAGAAAGTATATGTTGATATATCTTAAGACATAAACGCGACTATTATGAGTATGAAATGTTTATGGTAGTGATAGACTAGTTAACGATAAGACTTCAGTTTTGAAAAGTAGGAACTGCGATTAGTTTCTAAGAACATCCCTTTCACCGTATTGTTTTTAAGAAAGGATCCACGAATGGCATGGAAACAGTGCAGTTCGCTACTAACTAATCTATTTGGTATGCTTAGTATAAATGATCTTAGGCATAACTACATATTACGTATAGTAAAAAATACGTTCGTATTGTATAGACCAAGTTTTGATTAACATTATATGGTAGGAGTCTTTCTTGACTTTTGATTTCATATGTCTGAGAACATACCGCATGACTTTGTGAAGGCACGTAAAATGTGGAAATACCATAATGCAATTCTGCGATACGTTGGAGGTATGGAGTTCTATGTCGATGTTGAAATCGAACACCACAGTGACAGACCAAAGAGCAAAAACCATGTAACAATGAAATGCAGGTGGAAGGACGTTGTTCATGACTGTCAATGGAACGACAATAAAATGGTGCGGTTCAAGCTCATTAATCGTGTGCCAGACATCCGTGCTTTGTTGGCTTCCAGAAAGAAAGTTGTAATCCCTGTATTTCACATGTGCTAAGACATCAGAAAAATGCAACATGGTTTCAGCCTATGTTTATGACTATTAAGTGGTATGGTTGGACATGTTTAAGACTATCTATTAGGAGTTTGATATTTTGTGTTTTGTAATAAAGATTTAGCCTGGCCTTAGATGGCATAGAACAATATTATATAATAGTATGTTATTAAGCTAATGTTATAACTAAAACGTCGTTATGAAGTTAATTATAAGCGTTTTTTGTGACGTGAATGTTAAAAATATAGTGTAGAACAAAGAGATATTCGTGACTTGTTTACAAACTTATTCATCGGAGGCTTTAAAGTTGTTTATAGTTAGTATAATTTCGTTTTTCTTTTTAAAGTATAAGTATAAACATTTAACAAAAACATTTGAGTGTAAATATGTTGAAAGTATAAGTGTAAAATATAGTGTAGTGGTATATATACTGTTAAACTTATTTACATAACTAAATTAGTAGTAGTACTAAATATAGTGCCAACGTTTTGAGACTTGTTTACAAAACAGTTATTAGTTTCTTTATGATCATGTTTTTTTTAACTAAAAAGTCATAACTACAAATATAGTGTAAAAAAGGGTTTTGTGACATGTTTATAAACGTATGGTTCGGAGACTTAAACCAATATAATCACAAATAAAACATAAACACAGTCTATGGGTCATGTAGTATCTCATGATACAAAACTTGTAAACTTTACGATCATGTTTTTTTAGCCACTGTTATTTTACACTATATTTGTAGTTATGACATTTTAGTTAATACAACATGATCATAAAAAAGGGTTTTTTTATGATCATATTTTTTTCACTAAACTGTCAAAACTAAAAATATAGTATAAACAAATGGTTTTGTGACATGTTTATAAATGTATGGTTGGGAGACTTAAAACAATATAATCACATACAAAACATAAAGACATGTCTTTAACTCATGTAGTATCTCATGATACAAAACTTGTAAACTTTACAATCATGTTTTTTTAACCACTGTTATTTTACACTATATTTGTAGTTATGACAGTTTAGTTAAAAAAATGATCATAAAAAAGGGTTTTTTTATGATCATGTTTTTTTAACTAAACTGTCATAACTGCAAAAATAGTGTAAAAAAAGGTTTTGTGACATGTGGTTATCTTCATGATACAAAACTTGTAAATTTTACACTCGCAATATTTTACTAATGAATAGTGGAATTTGTATTCTACTTGTATATTACGCATCATTTTGTAAGTTACAAAATACTACTCAACTTTAAAAGATGTATTTGTGTTATTAGTGTATGTTTTAAAACAATGGTACATAATACTCAAAAGAATATATATTTCTGCTATCAATGCATATATAAGATGATATTCGTGTAGAAGAAAGATTATGGCTATGATACTACTTTTCATTATAGACCAAGACTTTTCGTTTACTCACTCTCCATCACACCTACTTCTTTCTTCTGGAAGAAACACTCAATAACAGGTTAGGTTTTTTTGACCATCTCCGCATATGTTTCTTTTTTGTAGTTTTTATGTTGTTGTTCATTATCAGTACTATTACTTGATCTATCAGTTCATCTTCAGATTATAGCGCCTTTAGAATAAATATGAATATGATCTTGAAACTGCGGAATATGTGCCGATTGAGAATGCATGTGTAGTATAGGAATAAATTTAAAGAAGTTAGTTATCATATTTGTGCCTACTCCTCAAGAAACAGGGTTTTTCGTTGATATTATGATTTGTTTATAACAACTTGTTTACTTTAGTATATAATTTTAGTTCAAGCAAAATATCTTTTGAATGAAAATCAATTAGTGGCGAAATTACATTTCTTATTAGTATCATCAGATGATGAAACATGTTTAATGAGTTAATGATTATGTTAATGGTGTTAGTAAGTATAGCACATTGTTTGTATTATAGAAGGTTGTTGCATAATTACCTTTTGCGATAGGCTTCGACAGCTTTGAATTCCTCTTTATCAATGGCTTCACAGGCATTGAAAAGAAACCGTTTTGTTCCATGATAGCCGTTTTGGACACACATTTTACATGTCCAATACCAGAAAATACATGAATTAGACTTGCTATTATATATTAAATGGATAATATTCTACTACAGATGATAGGAATTGTTACCGTCCCAAACTTTCATCATTGCCAACTGAAGTACAATCATGATTTTACCATGATCTTTGTTAGCTTTTAAAAAATCATTAAACTGTTGTGCAAATAAGCCCCATAGCGTACAGTTAAGCTCATTCCCCCTACATAATATATGCATATATGAAATCAGATTAAATTGTACTAATAACAACTTAAGAGAGTTATTTGTAAACATAATCAACCAATGATTTGATTTGGTACTTACTCAGCATCATTAAGAGTCAACGGTTTCTTTTTTCCCTTGTTCCTGTTCTTATCATAATTATCCAACTCTTCACAGGCAGTGACATGACCAACAACATCTGATAACATTCAAAGATGATATTCGATTAATAGTACTAAATATGCCTGCTAAGAAATCCATTTGATCAATTTTTATATTTAGCAATTTTAACATTATGCCAAAAGGATGAATCCAAGTACATACCAAACTGACCATCTTCTTCTATCTGTAAATCATTAATGGATTTGTAGTTTCTAAAATCAAATCCATATACTGACCCACCAAAATCAGTACATGGTTCAACCATTGTATTGCTCAAGAAACTGAGACGTAGAGCATTGTTAACCATCCTATATTTGGGTTGAATTTCCCCAAGAGAGTATCTTTCAATCGTGACGGTTACGCCTTCAACCAACTTATGCTTAAATTGATTGACCAATGCCATCCTGCATGTGGCCTGCATTTTCGTATCCTGCAACAACAAAAATGTTCCAACTGTCAATTACATATGCAACAGCAGAAGAACACAAACTGTTTCTTAATCAAACCTACTACTTACAGTTTCATCCATAAGTATCATTTCCAGATTTTTAACATGAGGTTTATTGTACAATTCTTGAATCCAAGCTCTTAAAACTCAGACTCTCAAACTAATGTTATCTTTGACAGCGGATAGATCTTTGATATATCCTGAAACAAAGACAGCCATAGCTTGGTGAATTAGAATGAGACAGAGAAGAAAGAAGGGGTTGATGTGTGTTTCGAAAACCTAATCCATGGCATTATATAGGCTGAACAAACCGTGTTATCATTCATAAACCCTAATTTAAATCAGGCAATTCATAAATAATTAACAATTACAAAAAATTAACAATAACCTAATACAAATTATGATTATGATACTTACATAGTTGTATTTGACCCAATTAGGTCAAATCTATACCCAAAAATAACATGAAACGCTCCAAGACATCACTGGAACTTCTCATAACCGATTGAATCATAATTGCTGCACACTCCTCTTTACAAAAATAAAAAAAAATTCTTTCTTGGATGAGAATACAAAGTCCGCAACTTTAATGGGAGTGAATACCTTACAAAAATAAATCAAAAGAGGAGCGTATTTCAAATGATTTGAGATGCGTTTTGAATTGAGAGGAGCGTGCAGCAATTAAAGTTATTAAGAGTAACCTAAAATAAGGTTGAAGACGACTTTTCAATGTTGACTTTGTGTGTGTGTCGTGTAGGTGTTTGTGTGTGTGTCATTTAATGTCCAATGGTGCTTTAGGGTGTTGTATCTTGGGGCTAAATAAGGTAGTGTTTTTAATAATAAAATTTAATGCTCTACTTTAAGGAGCTTGTACAAAACCTTGTTTTATTAGTTAAAATAGATATCTCTTAAACCGTTAATCGTTAAGCGAAAACAATTAAACCATCGCCACGAGCATTAAATTATCTTCAGAAAGGAAAAAAAATCGTTTTTTCACGTTTTTCGTCTTTTTTCGGGTTTTTTTTTTCGAATATAAGATTTGCATGAACAAATCACATGTGATTAAACACTAATTTGAATATCACATGTGATATTAGTGTTTAATCACATATGATTTTTTTCATGCAAATTTCAGTAACGAAAAATAAACGAAAAAAATGCAAAAAAAGGTGAAAAACACAAGGAAAAAAAATTTGTCGAAAGTATATCAAAATGCCTATCTATAGAAAGGTAATTAAATATTTGTCGTAATGGTATATTTTTTTCGCTTAATGATTAACGGTTTGAAAGATATTAATATTTAAAAAAAAAAGAAAAAAAATGAAAGTGGATTTTTTAAATTGTTGGGATTAATCTCATTCATTGGATCAAATAAAGATGAAGCAAAGATGGAGGGTGGAGATTGATCCCTTGGTATGTAAATAATGTTTTCTCCTCAAATGATCTTAAATCTAAAACTTAAATCCTTAAACATGAGTAATGTTGAATCCCTAAAATACCCTAAAACTTAAATTTCAATCATTTGTTTAATTTTTCACATAAAAAATCGAACAATGTTGCATTAATAAAATAATTTTCTTAAAAATGTTCCCACTAAAAATTTAAAAAAGACTAAAATACACCGTTGGTCCCTAAACTTGGCAGGACGGATCTCGATGGGACAAAACTCGGCCTTTTCATCGCCACAGGTCCAAACCTTGGCCCTTAAATGCCAGATTCGTCCCTTGACCAATAACGGCGTTGTCAACGTTCAGTTATAGGCAACAAAAACCCGTAATCATGTTACTGTTGAGGGTACAATAGTCATTTTGTTTTATTTACTGTAGCAGTTGTCTTGTCCAATTTCCCGCTATTATGTACAATATAACAAAACTGTGTACTCATTGCTCATCCCTAAACTTGTTTTGGAAGCCTACCCAAAAAACCTTAATGCAATGTCTATCATCAAATCAAATAATCGAGTAAGAAAATAACAAACAACCACCTTGGATTTACTCGTGGGTAGTAAGGAATATCCTTCATATGATGATCGTGAAAGCAGAGGAAAGAGTGCAATCATGAGATATTATAAGTCTTTTTGGTTAGAGCCTATTACAATCATATGTTAGTAAGATTGATTAAGTTATTCCCTTTTAGGTAACTTTAGCTTAACATTGTTTTGTACATTTTTATCTGATGGGTGAACCTCGATCGTTTAGCATGATGTTCCATTATGAAGGTACATTCAAATACTTTCCAGGTAGGATATATCAAGGAGGCAAGAAATGCCTTGTTGATCTTGTGGAAATAAAAGAGGTATCCGTTGAAGAAATGGATGCTCTCATGACCCAAATCGGTTATGAGACTGGACAAACCAATTATTTCTACTTTCTTAAGCCTGGTTGTACATTAGACGACGGTTTGTTTTCTTTGCGTGAAGCTGCTAATGTAGACTTGTTGAAAGATGTTGTCATAGAGCATAAGCTGATAGACGTATATGTTGAAATAGGAAGACTATATTAGAACTTTCGAAATGTCCCCACGGTCAATTAAGGCGTGTTTTGGGAGATGGATGAAGATAGGAGAAAAGTTGCTCTGTGGCTATTCAATCCTATTGTAGACGGTTGGTGTTAGATGATATAGATAATGAACCTGCCCTAGATCCGTGTATCCAACTTACACAATTTCCTGTGGACGTCAATGATATTGGTGAATCTAGCAATTAGCCAAACATTGAGCCACTCTTTTCCACCTTAGACTGCTCATTTGCTAGCCAACCTGTTCATAACAGTGAGCGTGCTTTAGTAGTTATTGATGAGGAGAATGCTATATAGGAGCCTGATAATGTCGAGGTTAACCTGTTTAGAGTGAGTCAGGGGAAGCACTTAGACAAAGTTGGAACAACACTAGTTGATGTCAATAACAGCTTTGAGGAGCCTGAAAATTTTGAGGTTAATCTGTTTCAATTGACTCAGGAGAAGCATTTACACAAAGCAGGCAGAGCACTAGTTGATGTCAATAGCAGGTTTGAGGAGCCTGATGTGGATGTAACTCTGTTTCAATTGACTCTGGATAATATGGAAGAGGATCCTATTTTTGATGTAACTCTGTTACAAGCGAGTGACACTAGTGACTTTGGCAATGCAGTTGAACCAAATGAAGAGAACACTTGTCAAGAGAATGATGCACAACTTGGTATGGTACAAGTAGGTCGAGTAATGATTTAGGTGAAGAAGGAACAACCAAGAATATAAGTGATGACGGCGGTTGGTAAATGATTTACTGTGATGGTTGATGATGTATTTTGCGGTGACCATGTTAGTTTCCAACACGCAGAATTTGCTAATGGCGTCTATACCACTTTTTTATCTTGGTCGGGAGTTTGGTGCTCGCAGGAAGTAAAAACCTAGTAAGAGAGCATTCAATAGAAACTAGGAGGAGTTGTTTTTGTGAAGAATGACAAAACAAGAATAAGGGTCGGTGTAGGGGTTGTGTTCCACTTTCGAGCCCAATGAAGGTTCTGATGGATATAGGCCCATCTAGAAGTCCATTAAGCGGAAGGGTATAAATGCATTGCTTTACGGCAAAAGGAACCTTCACAAATACCGCCCATGGCTATTGTTTGTCGGCAGGAATGGTGAGGCAGTATCTGGTCGGTCGAGAACATATAATGAGCAACACACTTGTTTGCAATCAAGGAAGTCGAGCTTTGACCTTCGCTATATCTCCCGAAAATTACGGACAAGTTGAAACAAATCCACGACTTCTGTCAGTGCGTGCATAATCAACTTACCAACCAATACGACCTTCAAGTGTCCTCGAGAAGGTTTTAAGGGCCAAAACCTAGCAATACGACCATCGTGGGTCAATTCAAGCTACAATTTACCATGTTAAGAGATTTTGTTCAAGAGTTGTAGAAGACAAACCCTAATACAACAGTGGTGATGAATGTGGAACGACCTCTAGATGAGTCTCTTCCAACCAGAGAAGACTGTATGTTTGTTTAGGTGAACTGAATCAAGGATTTAAAGATTGTGGGAGATCGTTGTTGGGGCTGGCTGCTTTTCCAATTCGTGGTCCTTTCAATGGTCAACTGATGACAGCTGTGGGAATTGATAGCAACAATGGTATATACCCTTTCGCTTATTGGTAAGGTTTTAAAATGTACCTTTTTGAGGGGTTGTTTAAGCCCTTATTTGATCACTTTTGTATCCGTGATTACTTAATATCGTTCCTTTTCACTTTTTAGGTCTCTTGAAGGCAAATTGCTAGAATGGCATTTATTGGGACGAAAAGGCGCGGATATACAAAGAAAATGGCCAAAGTCAAGAATCGAGACACTCAAGCTTTGGGCCCAAGGGGACGGCGTCGGATGTTATCTGCTGCGCCGTCGCATCACTTTGTGATGGCTCGGTAGCCAAATTGCTTATTTACAAGTGGCGGTGTCGGGCTTTAATAGAGTAGGTCGTCGCAACTCAAACAGCCTAGATTTGATCCAGACACGTCGGAGGATGAAGAGACGCGTCACAAGCATAAGGTGACGCCGTCGCAAGGTTAACGTGGCCAAGACGAAACCACATGACGGCGCACCGACGGCTTCACAAATCATAAGGTGGCGCCGTCATGAATGTAATCTTATATATAGAATCGAATTTTTAGTTTTCAGTGTGTAGTCTTTTGGAGTAAAAACCTAAACCGAACCAAGGCTATCTTGTACAGTATTTTAGGGTTCTAAACCCTATCTTACACCAAGATAAGAGTTTTACTTCATTAATTCAATTATGTCTTCAATTATTTGTGTGTATGCTTGCATGTTCTCCATGTCCGGTTAATTTACTTGTGTGTTTGCTTTGGGAATATGAAACTTAACTATTGAATATTGATTGGTTGTCTCTTATCTTAATTGTTATTGATCTAGTAATGCGATAGGTCATTCGTTGTGTAGTTAATGCTTGATTAATCTTTGTGAACCTTAGACTATAACACCTAGAGTAGTTGTAGGCTAAACCATCCAAAGAGTACCTTAGAGTTAGAGTTTATAATTCATAGAGATTTTGTAGACGAGACCCTTTGATAGTTTCAAAGAGTTAGGGACAAATGCATACCCTACTACCTTAGACACACAACGCGATTAAGAATAAGGACGTGACAATTCAACCATCAATAGGATATAATTAAGGAGTAATAAAACCTAAGTAAACACATCTTTAAACCATCATACGAGCACACAATAATTAGACATAGACTACATACACCTTAGATTATATAATTAGAAATCCAAACCCCGAGATTCGTACCTTTCCATTTCCTAAAAATATAAAAAGATAAAAAATAATCTTCCTCAACCCCAACCTTTGCGTAGTAACTTCTCACTAGCATTCCTATTCCCCTAGAGAACGATATCAATACCCGTGGCTTACCCTAATACTACACTACAACGATTAGGTTCTTGCCTAGGGTGTTATAAAACTTGCTCGAAGAAAAGGAAGTTCCTTTGACCCCGAGCAGCGTGTAGCGTTATCAAGTTTTTGGCGCTACCGCGAGGAATAGAATAACTAGTTAGTAGTCCACCTCGTTTAGGTTTCTTTGCTCAAGTAAATTGTTTCTCAATTTTAGCTTCCTCGTAGTCTATCCCCCTTTTTCGTGACCTTTGTTCTTAACCCCATCACTTTTCATCATGGAAGGTGATAACCAACCACCATTCATCAACCTACCACCAAATGACCCGCCAAGAGCCCGTACTCTTGGTGAATACTCGAGACCAAGCCACCTAGGCTATAGGAACACCATTGAGCTTCCCGACCAAGCCCAAACTACGGCCCAGCGATCCGACACCATCCGGTTGGTGCAAAACGGATATGCATTCCATGGACTTCGTTCCGAAGATCCTAATCAGCATCTTAAGGATTTCCTTAAAATTGTCGATTCCATCGACCTTGATGCTACTACTCGGGAGACCACGCGTCTGCGTCTCTTCCAATTCTCCCTACGGGATCAAGCTAGTAATTGGCTTGAGCGACTTCCCGCCGGCTCCATCTCAAGTTGGGATGATCTCACCCTCGCTTCCTTGCTCAATTTTTCCCACGGGAGAACCACTAAGCTTAGGAATGACATCTTGATGTTCCAACAATGTCAAGGTGAATCTCTCTACGAAGCATGGACTCGATTCAAGGACTTACTTCATAAAGTCATCACGGCATTGATCTTTGGCTCCAAGTCCAACTTTTCTATGATCATGTCAACTTCCCCACCAAGCGATCCATTAACCAAGCGGCCGGTGGAAAACTTAGTGATCTCACCGCGGAAGAATCATGGGGTATAATAGAGGACCTTGCTCTCTATGACAACGAAAGTTGGAATGACCCCCGTGAGTTGCCCAAAACCGTTAAGGAAATGTCCTTGCCTCCCATTGACTCACAACCTTCCGACCGTAGGATGCTCGAACTTGAAGATCAAGTCAAATTCCTAATGAGTTCCTACAAAAATCCTAAGTCTTCACGCCATGTGAACAAAGTCCCTTCCTCGTGTGAGCCGTGTAGTGATCCTCATAACACGCGCACTTGAACCCGATTCCCCGAACATGCTTCCGTTGACTATGCATCTTCGCGTATTAATGGAACGGGAGGAAGATTCCATACAACACCCGGACCTAGGACTTTCAATGATACCCGAGAAGCATGGAAGGGCAAGCCCGACTTCTATTGGGGACAAACCAAAGAATTCACTTCCAATGATTTTTCATGGCCCCCATCTCATGGTCCTAACCAACAAAACATTTAGGGGATGTTGCAACACCTAGTCGCATCCCAAGAAGCTCAAATAGCTAAGCTCTCGGACCGTTTTAACCAACAACAATCCGAGATGGATAGGAAGATAGATAACATCTTGAAAGCCATGACCAATAGTGATAGGAAGGTTAATGCTATCTCAACTCCGAGCCTTCGGTGTAGAGATTAAGGACCCAGTAAGTTAGCTAAACACGTCCAATTCGTCAATACCATCACCTTAGTGAAACAAATGACGAAGAGGACCATGAAACTATACTTGAGGATAATGAAACAACCGAGGAAGTTGATGAAGTAGACAATGACTATTTCAATAAATTTCCTACGAAAGAAGAGCTATCTCGCCACCCTCACTTAGTGCGTGACCTCCATCACATGTATGTTTGGAAAAGCCCTAGAATCAAGTTTGGGAACCCTTGGAATCTTAACATACCATGTTGTATAGGACACCTTTTCGTGGCAAAGGCCTACATTGACCGCAAATCACCAATAAACATAATGACTAGCACCTACTATAATTGGGTAATGAAGAAGCCTATCCCAACTAGGCAAGACCCCGATAATCCTAGGGTTAGGTGCAATTTTCTTGGTAAAATTAAGGGATTACCCGTTTATGTAGGTAGTTTCACATTTCCTACGGACTTCATAATTGTGGATGATATTAGTACGGCCATAGATCCTAGCTTGTCCTACATTATTCTAGGAAAACCTTTCATAGAAAAAACCGGGATGACTTATGATCCCTCATTAGGAATAGTGCGATTCAAGGATGAGACCGATGATGTAGCTTACCAAATGCCATTTAAGATTGAAAAGTTTTCATCACTCTCCAATGATGAAAAGGGACTTAAACTATCGGTCTATTATAGGAATGATGAGGATAAGGAAAAAAGAGTAGATTATATAAAACCGATTGGGGAGAGGACGACCTCTTAGAAAGGTGCATCATAGGGCACTTTTACAACATGGAATCCCCCAATAGAGAGCGTCATGAGGAAGGAGATGACGGTAATGAAGTCACGTAAGGGTACGACTACGAGTCTAGCTACAAGACTCATAAATAAAGAAAAGCGCTTCGTGGGAGGCAACCCATGCTTAATTGTTTGCTTGTTTGTGTCATATATCTTTTATTGATTGTCTATTCTCATGTTTAAATTTGTAAAAAATGCTTTATTTTGTTTTTAACCTCGTCTTAATCACATATAAAGGTATTTTACATAAAGGATAAGTGTAGGGAGGATTACACACTGATAATTCGTTTTCATACAGATATATATTTTCCGAAGAAATACAAAGGTATGTATTTTCCCGGGTCGTTTACCCAGCGAGGGATGAATGGAGTTTAACAACTCACGTTGCGTGATTCGGGATTCGAATGGATAATAAGGATTTTTGAGGATTTCTAAACTACGGAATAAGCAATAGTAAATGGAAGCAATAAAATCGACTAAATCTATGATGTAAACAAGGGAATTTAAACTAATAATGCAATTTATAACTAAAAATGCGAATAACGTAATTATAAAACGCGAATTAAAATGCAAACTAAACTATTTTAACCCATAAAAATGAACTACTATTTTTCTACAGCTAAAAATGAAATTTGAAAATTATTTGAAATTTAAAACTAATTTTTTTGGTTTTTCTTGATTTATTTTGAATTAAAAACTAATTTTAAACATTTAAAATAGACTAAAAATGCTATAAATTATGAAAACACGCAAGAAAATTACAAACTATTTTTTAAAAATCAGAATTAACTGAAAAGAATTTTAAAAACTACAATCACATTTTTTGATGTTTTCTCTATTTATTATGAAATTTTAACTATTTAAAACTAATTAAAATGCTAGAAAATCTATTTTAACTAAGAAAATTCAGGAAAAATACTTTTTATGACTTTATGAATATTCTAAAACTAAGAAAATTGAAATTGTATTTTTCTGAGCTTTTTCTAATTTATTTGAATAAAATGCTATTTAAAAATGCTAGAAAATGAATAAAAATGCAGAAAAATAGAAAATGAAAAGGGAAAAATATGAAAACTTCCAGATAAGTATAAAATGCTACTGAGAATCCATGAAAAATAACAGAAACAACTAACTATGGCAGATTAAGCAAATGGGCATGAAACAGATGAAATAAGCACATGAAAATAAGCAATAAGCTACTATAAGCTACCTCAGTATAAAACTAACTTAGACTAACTTAACTAACCCTACTGCAACTGATTAGAACCTAAAAGCACAAGCTAGAGATATTTAAGCTACAAAACATGATTAAACCATACAATGCCAAACAGCCCCTAAAGTACCAACTTTAAGCCCCTATTAAGCTAGCTAGAAAAAATCACAAAAATTAACTAAAAATACCTATGAATAGAAAACCAACCAGAGAGCTAGCATCCAAAATTTCAGCTAATTAGGACTTAAAATGAGAGAATTAAAATTCAAAAACCAAAGGTGAATGGGACAATATGAAGCTGATGCAGAACAGGCATAAAGGGAAAAAAGAAGCTATTTGCAAACTTGAATTTGAGTACCTAAATAAGCTAAAGAGGACTTCCAAAGTGAATTCATTCAGAACCTATGCTACTAATAGTGACCACTGCAACCAAGATTGAGCACTAAATGGACTTCTATCTTAACTATCTGATCTAATCCAAACATCCTAAATCCTAACTGATGTGAGACTAAATGCAACAAAACTTAAATCTACACCATAACTAACTACAACTCAGATTCAACTAACTAATTAACATCTAATAGAAGAAATTTAAACAACGATATAACTCAGAAATCTCAACTACCAACTTATGAAGTCTACAACTGATAGGTATGCAGATTGCGGAATTAAGCTTAAAAAACTAAGTACCAATCATATAAGCAACTTAATAATGACAAAAGCTAAATTTAACACAAATAAAATGCAACTTGCTCATCTATACTACTGAACTGAAAGTGATGATAAAATGAAACTTACAAAAGGTCCAAGCCAATGCTACAATTAACTGAGATCATTAAAACTAATCAACTCCCATATAAGAACCTTACCATACTCAAATCAACCCCAATCCACTATCTAATCCAATCTTCTACCCAAATCAGCTTCCATGATTCCTGTTGACTTCGTTGACTTATTTAAAAAATGAGTAAAGACCAATTCAATTTAGGAATAAGCTCACATAAGCTTATGTGAGCTTGATGAGTAACAAGCAAAGCTTCAAAACAAAGTTGAAAAGAAATTGCTGATAATTCAATTTGACAAGAATTTAAATGAAAACTTGATTGGCATTAATAAGATGAAATTACAATTTGATTTGAAAATACAATTATCTAACTAATGAAAACCATAAAGTATGACAGAAATTAAATTGATCAAAATTCTCCTAATACATGAAGAATTGGACAAATGGAGCTTTGTGAAGATGGGTCTTTAAATAGATGCTGGGAAGAGCTTGGGATGCCTTTCATAAGCTCCTAGACGTTTAATCTCAGCCATTGATCTATTGCATCATCACTCCAATCATTTGTGGCCTTTGGATCAACTTGGTGACATGTCTCAACCAATGAGGATGCTCCTTTCTGCAACTTTGGCAATCCATACGTGCACACCTCTGACACGTGTGTCAGATGATTCTAGAAGGTGATTAAGTATGGGTAACTTTGGTGGGAAGCATGGTAAATGGGAGTGAAAGTGATAAACAGTAACTGGTGGTTACTTTGGGCGCGTATTGGGTGAAGGGTGGGATTTTTATTATTTATTTGACTGGAAGTGGACTTTGACCGAGGGTTTAATAGGTTATGTTTGACCGGGTTTTTGACTTGGGTAATTATTTGGGGTTTAATGTTATACGAGTATAGGTAAAATGGATGGATTGGGCTACGGGTTTAAATAGGCTTGCAAGGGCTTTTGGTTTAGTTTTATGTACCAAATATTTCAACAAGGATCATTTATGTAATATGCATAATTATTGGGACCAATGGTGTAGATGTGAACAGGTTTAGGTACAAATGGGTGATTGGATAAAATGAGAGATGAAAGGTATATTGTGTAAATATGGGTAAGTTGAGGGTGAAAAGTGAAAAACTCCAAATCTCGATCCAGAATTCCGTAAAATAAATCTTTGAGCATTCAAATCCCATAAAATAGCATCCGGCACGGCTTTTGCTCTCTTCTCTCGGTGCTCGGTTTTCTTGGTTTTGGCTTTTTTGTCTGCTTTCATCATATCCGTACTGCACATGCATAAACTCAAGCAACACGCAAATATTAGGCATTAACGGCTCTTTCTTGGTTATTTTGGGTCGATTTTGATAAAGAAATGATATGTGTTTTGCACATATCAAAATACCCAGACGAGACCATTGTCGTGTCCCACGCATAATGCAATCAACTCACGCTTCTAAAACCAAGGATTTCAATCTCTTTCTACTAAACCTATGAAGAAGTAGCAAAGATTCCTCAAAAGAGATTAAGAACCCTTAATTCTAAAAACGCCTTGTTTACCTTTTATTTCACATATAGATATTACGATTAAGCACATTCCAATTATGAGTGACGGTTTGTTGAACTTTCATGTCGATCAATAACTCCAACATTTTTCAAACGACACGTTAGGATCACGGAGTAGGAAACACAACACAGCGTGAAGTGACCATACGGATAGAATACATCGTCCCTGATTTTTCAAAAGTCCCCAAACTAAGCGTAAAATCGAAATCATTGTTAAATATGATTCTAGATGCTAACATTACCCATGGAAGTTACTTGTGTAGTTACCGTTTGTTCCCATTTTCCTATTTTCCTCTAGATTTTTTTATTTTTGTGAGAAATGAATTTCTTCAAATTTCCCATTTCGATAACTTTTATTCCGATAAAGATACAAAGCTAAGTCGCTAATTTGTTATCCATCTTCTCTCAAGAACCATTGTCTCAAAAATGAGGTCCACATCAAGGAATTTTTATTCACTTATATTTCGATTTTCCTCCTTTTTTTTTTTTTTTTTCATCATCATTTTTTTTTCTTTTTTCTTTTCACTTATACTTTTTACTTATATGAGCTATGAACTACGGAGCTTCACGGGGTAATTCTGAGACTATAGGCTTCATGAAATGAGGATCTAGTTGGTTAGACCAAGAACCTCACCCAATCCTGGCTAAAGATCCAAGGGTCCGATCTCGAACTGCAGCTCATAACTTTACTTATTACTTATTACTTATTACGAGTCCTTGATGTGTACCCAATTTTTAAAACAAAGATTCTTTTAAGAAGATAAAGAACTAACTATCGCCAAAAACTCAACATCTCTAATTATTTATTAACAGATATGGGGTGAAACAATTTTGTGGGAACAAAAGCCATAAGTACCTTCGATAGGCTCTAAAGAGAACCAACTACTCCACGCTTAGCATCTAAACTCATAAGTAACTCTATCATTTCTCGATCTCCGCAAATTTAAAATCCCAAATAATGAGATCCATGGATGTTTAGCCGATAATTTTTAGATTACCTATGGTTAAGGGAACAAGCTAGGGCAACACGCTTTGGTCAAGTCGAATTCTATTCCTACTCTCACCAGTGGAAAGTCAACAAGGTGTCAAAACATATATTAACTTAGCTAATGCTTCGTCGAATAATCTCAAGTCTCGCATTTTTAAAGTTACTTATAAGAAACTCGCAAATTCTTGTTTAAGCTTCGCATATGTAAAATCACTTAGGGAGACTTGCAAATTCTTGGCCTTGTGAGCTAGAATCGCATTTTATAGCCTCTTGTCTAAGCAATTAGCAAAGACTATTTCAAGAAAAAACGCATATTTAAAGAAACTTCCAAGAGACTAGCAAGAACTTTTCGATCATAAAACTAACAAAAGCTTACAAAAAATTTTAAATTTTCTCATTTTTGCACAATTTTGCATTTTCTAAGGAAAAACGGGGTTACGAGAGTACACGACAAAAAATAAGCAAGTGCGGTCAAATCAAATCGAAGATTACCCACCCCAGACTAAAACGAAACATTGTCCTCAATGTTTAAAGGTAAGGGTATCAACGAAAATCTAAAAGCTGTTTATTAAGTATGCTCAAAGATAAACGTTAGTCGATAAGATTAGGATATAGGATTTCCTTCAGCATCGATCATGAAACTCGAGTGGAGAAAAGACAAACTTCGAGCACGAGAGTCTTCATATCGGGAAAATCCTACACACAACATCACAAACAACCAAACACGAGAAATCGAAGAGGCTAACCCCCTCGCGTCACTTATTAGAAAACATAAATAAGATAAAAGGATAAGCATGGGGTGCCTCCCACGAAGCTCTTGTTTTTGATTCACCGAGTCGCTAGCCTGACTCGTCCCTGAATTCATTTGTCCTTGGGGAAACAAGCGGAAGGGATACCCGGATCAAAGATGGTATCCTCATTCCTGAGGGAAAGAGAATGGGTGGGTTGGGAGGGAAAGAAAATGTCGGGCTCAAGCACATAAGAGATAACTTATCCCAAACTTACATAAGGTATATCAAGAAATAATGATCCATCATCCGGTGGTTTTGCGGGTGGACGAAAGGATGATGGAGAGATAAGAGAATACTCCAAAGAAGATGGAAGCTCATGGTAAAGGATAAGAGGTGTAGGCTCAATACTGAAGGCATCCGTCGGAGGATCCTTATCTCGGAACATGATTTTAACAAAAAGCTCATCTATGAATATCCCGGGTTTAAAGATTTTGTCTTCACATGTAGGCTCAACGGGATAAAGGATGGTGGACTCATGAGGGAGAGGAGAGTCAAGAAAACCATCAAGAACAACCATATCCCACTCGGGATCATTCACGACATCCTCAATACCCGGTGGTATTGGGTCATCAATAGCAAGAAATGAGTCGGCGTCCTCAATGATTGGGTCATTTGTCGGAATATCGGAAATATCGTTCGAAACTTTGCTCACATCAACATCAAAGTAGAACCGCTCAAGAATTGGAGGATAAACATCGGTAGTGGGACTGCCACTAATCTCTTCATCAAATCGGAAAGTCTCAAGCTCGGGAGAGAAATCACTATCTTTAACGGAGATAGGATGCGAACTCGAATTATCGTTAAGGGCTTCAATCTTAGAAATGAGAAGATTAACATTCAACAATGTTTCACGCAGTGCTTCATCCTCGATCTGAATATCATCAGGCTCAATCTCTTCATCTTCCGGCTCAAAATCGTTTACTTCTTCTATGTGAACGTGGTCAGAAGGTAAATCGTCGATAAAATCGATGTCTCCATAAGAATCGTTATCGGAATCGGAGAACATCTCAACATGATCGTTCGAATTATCAAGAGAAGGCTCATCACAAATATCATCAACAACCTCGGACTCTCTTGGGATTGGGACAAGGATCTCAGCACTAGACGGTTCCGTTTCTGGAATAGTACTAAGATGCTCATCCCCCATTATGAGAGAGTCAACGGGTTCAACGATTTTTGAAGAAATAGAATCATCGACCTCTTCCAAAGAACGTCACTTCTCTCAACCGCGTGAGGAAGGGAAGAGTCGGAAATGAAAGGCTCGAGAGATGAAAGAGGATCGATTTTGAAGATTCCGAGATGGGACAAATGGTGTGCTCGAGAGCTAGCAAGTTCCACCACTCCGTTGTGGTCTCCGGTTCTTTCGCTTAGAAATCGTTTAAGCTCATAATTTCGTTTCGTTTTGTTGTAACTCGACAAACTCGTAATAAATGAATCGTGAAAAGAAGGATCGATTCTAGAATTCTTCGGATTAGAGTCGAGAGTACAAACGGAATCACCTCGGTTCGAAACATGTTCCATCTCCTCACCGAGAGGAGTAGGAATCAAGGTTCATCAAGCTTATATTTCAAAATTTTCGAAAAGGCTTCAAGTTTTCAATGTTGTTAAGAAAATCACGACGCTCAAAGAAATCGCCTTCGTGACCCTCGGTGGGTTCTTTGGGTAGCTCTGAAATGGTGTGATCGTCTTCCATAGCTTGAACGGGTTCTGCATTAATACTTTGTTGAGCTTGCCATTGATTGAAGAATGTTTGAAGCATATTCTTAAATTCGATTGTTTGTTTCTCAAACATGTCGTGAATCCAGGAAAAATCATCCTCGACACCCCCGGTGGGTTCTTCAATCATGGAATCATTATTCACAATCGGAACGGGTTCTTCATAATTAGAATGTATCTCGGGCATACACCGTAAACAACGAAAATCGTTCGACGAGTCCACCATATCTCCACAACCATAACCATAACAATAATATGGATCAAACGAAGATATTTCGGGCTGTGGAGGGTAGTTGGAAAAATTTTGAGGATTATTGAAAGAATTGGGGCACATATGATTATAACACTGATAATCATATCCCAAACGTGAATTACAACATTGACAGAAATAGTCGAAGGAGTCCATAACAATCAAATATAAGAGGGATAAAGGAAAGAATTGTCAAATCAGAGGGTAAAGAAGAATATTTTTGGGTTTTTAAAACAAATTTTGAAAAGGAAAATCTTTTTGGGTTTTTGAAAAAGATATATTTACAAAAACAACGATAACTTCACTCGGGGAAGGATCTTCAAATGCACGCGAATTGAGACGAAATCGGAAACTCACTACATGCCCTTCCCCGGCAGCGGCGCCATTTTGATAATTCGTTTTCGTACAGATATATATTTTCCGAAGAAATACAAAGGTATGTATTTTCCCAGGTCGTTTTCCCAGCGAGGGATGAATGGAGTTTAACAACTCACGTCGCGTGATTCGGGATTCGAATGGGTAATAAGGATTTTTGAGGATTTCTAAACTACGGAATAAGCAATAGTAAAGGGAAGCAATAAAATCGACTAAATCTATGATGTAAACAAGGGAATTTAAACTAATAATGCAATTTATAACTAAAAATGCGAATAACGTAATTATAAAACACGAATTAAAATGCAAACTAAACTATTTTAACCCATAAAAATGAACTACTATTTTTCTACAGCTAAAAATGAAATTTGAAAATTATTTGAAATTTAAAACTAATTTTTTTGGTTTTTCTTGATTTATTTTGAATTAAAAACTAATTTTAAACATTTAAAATAGACTAAAAAGGCTAGAAATTATGAAAACACGCAAGAAAATTACAAAACTATTTTTGAAAATCGAATTAATTGAAAAGAATTTTAAAAACATCAATCACATTTTTTTGATGTTTTCTCTATTTATTATGAAATTTTAACTATTTAAAACTAATTAAAATGCTAGAAAATCTATTTTAACTAAGAAAATTCAGGAAAAATACTTTTTATGACTTTTTGAATATTCTAAAACTAAGAATATTGAAATTGTATTTTTCTGAGCTTTTTCGAATTTATTTGAATAAAATGCTAGAAAATGAATAAAAATACAGAAAAATAGAAAATGAAAAGGGAAAAATATGAAAACTTCCAGATAAGTATAAAATGCTACTGAGAATCCATGAAAAATAACAGAAACAGCTAACTATGGCAGATTAAGCAAAAGGGCATGAAACTGATGAAATAAGCACATGAAAATAAGCAATAAGCTACCTATAAGCTACCTCAGTATAAAACTAACTTAGACTAACTTAACTAAGCCTACTGCAACTGATTAGAACCTAAAAGCACAAGCTAGAGGTATTTAAGCTACAAAACAGGATTAAGCCATACAATGCCAAACAGCCCCTAAAGTACCAACTTTAAGCCCCTATTAAGCTAGCTAGAAAAAATCACAAAATTAACTAAAATACCTATGAATAGAAAACCAACCGGAGAGCTAGCATCCAAAATTTCATTAATTAGGACTTAAAATGAGAGAATTAAAATTCAAAACCAAAGGTGAATGGGACAATATGAAGTCGATGCGAGCAGGCATAAAGGGAAAAAGAAGCTATTTGCGAGACTTGAATTTGAGTACTTAAATAAGCTAAAGAGGACTTCCAAAGTGAATTCATTCGAACCTATGCTACTAATAGTGACCACTGCAACCAAGATTGAGCACTAAATGGACTTACCTTAACTATCGATCTAATCCAAACATCCTAAATCCTAAGCGATGTGAGACTAAATGCAACAAAACTTAAATCTACACCATAACTAACTACAACTCAGATTCAACTAACTAATTAACATCTAATAGAAGAAATTTAAACAACAATATAATTCAGAAATCTCAACTACCAACTTATGCAGTCTACAACAGATAGGTATGCAGATTGCGGAATTAAGCTTAAACAAACTAAGTACCAATCATATAAGCAACTTAATAATGACAAAAGTTAAATTTAACACAAATAAAATGCAACTTGTTGATCTATACTACTGAACTGAAAGTGATGATAAAATGAAACTTACAAAAGGTCCAAGCCAATGCTACAATTAACTGAGATCATTAAAACTAATCAACTCCCATATCAGAACCTTACCATACTCAAATCAACCCCAATCCACTATCTAATCCAATCTTCTACCCAAATCATCTTCCATGATTCCTGTTGACTTTCGTTGACTTATTTAAGAAAATGAGTAAAAGACCAATTCAATTTAGAAATAAGCTCACATAAGCTTATGTGAGCTTGATGAGTAACAAACAAAGCTTCAAAACAGGTTGAAAAGAAATTGCACAGTAATTCAATTTGACAAGAATTTAAATGAAAACTTGATTGGCATTAATAAGATGAAATTACAGAATTTGATTTGAAAATACAATTATCTAACTAATGAAAACCATAAAGTATGAAAGAAATTAAATTGATCAAAATTCTCCTAATACATGAAGAATTGGACAAATGGAGCTTTGTGAAGATGGGTCTTTAAATAGATGTTGGGAAGAGCTTGGGATGCCTTTCAGAAGCTCCTAGACGTTTAATCTCAGCCATTGATCTATTGCATCATCACTCCAATCATTTGTGGCCTTTGGATCAACTTGGTGACATGTCTCAACCAATGAGGATGCTCCTTTCTGCCACTTTGGCAATCCATACGTGCACACCTCTGACACGTGTGTCAGATGATTCTAGAAGGTGATTAAGTATGGGTAACTTTGGTGGGAAGCATGGTAAATGGGAGTGAAAGTGATAAACAGTAACTGGTGGTTACTTTGGGCGCGTATTGGGTGAAGGGTGGGATTTTTATTATTTATTTGACTGGAAGTGGACTTTAACCGAGGGTTTAATGGGTTATGTTTGACCGGGTTTTTGACTTGGGTAATTATTTGGGGTTTAATGTTATACGAGTATAGGTAAAATGGATGGATTGGGCTACGGGTTTAAATAGGCTTGCAAGGGCTTTTGGTTTAGTTTTATGTACCAAATATTTCAACAAGGATCATTTATGTAATATGCATGATTATAGGGACCAATGGTATAGATGTGAAAAGGTTTAGGTACAAATGGGTGATTGGATAAAATGAGAGATGAAGGGTATATTGTGTAAATATGGGTAAGTTGAGGGTGAAAAGTGAAAAACTCCAAATCTCGATCCAGAATTCCGTAAAATAAATCTTTGAGCATTCAAATCCCATAAAATAGCATCTCGGCACCGGCTTTTGCTCTCTTCTCTCTCGTGCTCGGTTTTCTTCGGTTTTGGCTTTCTTTTGTCTGTTTTCATCATATCCGTACCTGCACATGCATAAACTCAAGAAACACGCAAATATTAGGCATTAACGGCTCTTTCTTGGTTATTTTAGGTCTGATTTTGATAAAGAAATGATATGTGTTTTTGCACATATCACACACGTTTTCAAAAGAAATGTAAACATGAGAATAACAATTAATTAAAAGATATGCATGTGTGTTTATTCGAGTCAAATGCTTGTATCGAGTCATAATGGATGTTTTGCAGAAATTTTTCCGATTCTAAAGATGTAAATTTTACGAATTTTTCCGAAAATTGAGACCGCTTTTGTCGGGATAACTGACCATGTCAGATCGCAACCGATGGCATCGGAAGGAGTAAAACAACAGATTACTTTTTCGTTTTTCGAGCTACTTATAATTTTTGGAATTTTCCGTGTCTTAATTTTCCGTAAATTGCTAACATCCATTCCAAAAGCATTATATCCTAGTTTAGTAGAGTCTTATATATATTATTACCGCCGATTTTTCGTGAATGTTTCGTTTGTTTTCTTCAAGTGTCCAGGTTTAATTTATCAAGAAGGATATACACAAGATGAGAAGGAGCTTTTCACGCAAACGTTCTTCTTGAAGAAAAATATAACCACCACTTTACATGGATCCTACCGAGCAAATCAAGGGAGTATTAGTTTCTTTCGTTTTAATTACCTTCTATTATCATAACTTTGATACTTCGGGAACATTGGGGACAATGTTCGGTTTAAGTGTATGGAGGAAAATAAAGCGGAACTTTGAAACTATGCTTATCCTTGATTATTTGCTTTGTCCAATTGTATTTGTGTAATAAACCACGAGAAAATGTCGGTTAGGGTAATTTTGGCACCAAATTTAAAATTTTTCATGACATACGAGGTGGGCCATTAGTCTTAACAAAAGCGTCTCACGGATAGGAAGTTATATGACTAGCACAAAACCATTTACCACTTAAATTCCACCCAAAATGTGAGGATCGCCCTTAGATTAGTAGGAATTAAAGCATTCATCTTTAATGCTTAGTGTGTGAACCGGTAGTATATTAGATTCTAGAACTTGTTTGTGATGCATCCCGAGATCGCTAGTAAGACTACACTTGTGTAGTTAGGAATAACTAAATGATAAGAGGCATTAGGATAACCCTTGTTTGATACCGTAATATAATTACTTCTTCCACATCGCTTGAGTAATTCCCCACACCTTTGCGTTGTACTCATCTTTAGTACATGATACCCTAGTTAACCCCTCGAGCCTATCCTTTTCGCGGTTCTCGTGATGTTTCGGTTTTCCGGAATATCAATGAAAACATTGTTTACACCCCACCCCAAATGTACACCCAAATCGCCTTAGCCTACCTTGTATGCACTCACTTTAGTGCATTATTGTTATCACACTAAACCCTTAGTTCAATTATCTAGTTGCTTGCATAAGTTGCTAAGTCGAGTCATATCCTTTGTACACGGTTTTGGGACGATTGGGACTCATGGGAAAAGTTAAAGTTTATGAAATGACGGAAGGAACGTTAAATTCAAATTCCTTTATTTGCGTAATAATGTACTCCAAGTGTTTTGATCTTTTCAATTCGGGTCAAATTAGTGTTAGAGTAATAAAAACTCAAGTGTAGGGATGTGCCTATAAATCCCTATCATTTTGATGTTATCGTAGAGGATGTGCCTATAAATCCCTATCATTTTTATGTTTGTTTGTTTCAGTTATCTAAAGTCTAGAGTGTCGAGTCTTGGCTTAGCAACGCCATTCTTCGCATGCTTGTAACAAAAAGATTTTTGACTTGCCACCACTAAATAGCCTATCCCACCAAACCATTTGTTTCCCTACCGTAAGCCTAACATTACAACCCTTTAAAAGACCTCTTTGATAGTCTTTCCTAGGTGCTTATGCCAAAGCGATGGAGGTTTGATCTATTCTCAAGCCTATGCTAATCTATGTACTAGGACCGGTTAATGAGTGTTTATCTTCCATTTCCAACTTGTTATATTTCATATACACCCGAGAGATTTGAGTACCCAAACACCCCATGTGAGGTGCTAGTATATAATTTCCGTGCTTGTTATGACTTTTACGGGGCTTATATGTGTTGTGGATTGTTTTAAACCAATGCTTCATGACCTCTAACTAATAAATTAATTGGCTAAAAGCACATTTGCTTGAGGACAAGCAAATACCAAGTGTAGGGATATTTGATAAGGTTTTAAAATGTATCTTTTTGAGGGGTCGTATAAGCCCTTATTTGATCACTTTTGTATCCGTTATTACTTAATATCGTTCCTTTTCATTTTTTAGGTCATTTGAAGGCAAATTGCTGGAATGGCATTTATTGGGACGAAAAGGCGCGGATATACGAAGAAAATGGCCAAAGTCAAGAATCAAGACACTCAAGCTGCTGGCACTGAAGGGGACGGCGTCTGGTGTTATCTCATGAAGTCGTCACGTCACTTTTGTGACGGCTCAAGAGCCAAATTGCTTATTTACAAGTGACGGTGTCGAGCTTTAATAAGTAGGTCGTCGCAACTCGGGCGGCCTAGATTTGATCCAGACGGCGTCCGAGGTCAAGAGGACGGCGTCACAAGCATAAGGTGACGCGCCGCAAGGTTAACGTGGCCAAGACAAAACCCTAATGACGGCGACCCAAGCGTCACAAATCATAAGGTGACGCCGTCGCGAATGTAATCTTATATATAGAATCGAATTTTTAGTTTTCGGTGTGTAGTCTTTTGGAGTAAAACCTAAACCGAACCAAGGCTGTCTTGTACAAGATTTTAGGGTTCTAAACCCTATCTTACACCAAGATAAGCATTTTACTTCATTGATTCAATTATGTCTTCATTTATTGTGTGTATGCTTGCATGTTCTCCATGTCCGCTAATTTACTTGTGTGTTTGCTTAGGAAATATGAAACTTAACTATTGAATATTGATTGGTTGTCTCTTATCTTAATTGTTAATGATCTAGTAATGCGACAGGTCATTCGTTGTGTAGTTAATGCTTGATTAATCTTTGTGAACCTTAGACTATAACACCAAGAGTAGTTGTTAGCTAAACCATCCAAAGAGTACCTTAGAGTTAGAGTTTATAATTTCTAGAGATTTTGTAGACGAGCCCTTTGGTAGTTTCAAAGAGTTAGGGACAAACGCATACCTACGACCTTAGACACACAACGTGATTAAGAATAAGGACGTGACAATTCAACCATCAATAGGATATAATTAAGGAGTAATAAAACCTAAGTAAAAACATCTTTAAACCATCATATGAGCACACAATAATTAGACATAGACTACATACACCTTAGATTAGATAATTAGATGAGTAGATTAATCGGTAGAAATACCAACCCCCAAATCCAAACCCCGAGATTTGTACCTTTCCATTTCCTAAAAATATAAAAAGATAAAAATAATCTTCCTCAACCCCAACCTTAGCGTAGTAACTTCTCACTAGCATTCCTATTCCCAGAGAACGATATCAATACCGTGGCTTACCCCGATACTACACTACAACGATTAGGTTCATTGCCTAGGGTGTTATAAAACTTGCTCAAGAAAAGGAAGTTCCTTTGACCCCGAGCGACGCGTGTAGCGTTATCACTTATGCTTTTGTTGATTCAGATAACATAGGATCATGGACTTGGTTTCTTCATTGTTTATCCGATGATATAGCACTTGGGCCAATTTCAAGCATCACTTTTATTACCGACATGAATAAGGTACTCTCTTACTCTATTCATGAATTTAAGTCTCCTTGTTTGAAGCGGATAGTAAACATATTTGATTTTGTGCGGGATATAAGTAGAGCTTTAGCGAAGTTTTCAAAGTGCGAACACTGATTTTGTATTAGAAGCATTCATGAGAAAATGAAGCGCAATGGAAAGGTAGGGCCTACAAAGACCATCTGTGGAAATGTGCAACATACCTTAACTGTTGTCTGAGTTTAAAGCTATGGTGATCTCAAGAAACTTAATCACCAGACCCATGATTGGTTAAGTAAGATACCACCGATCCATTGGTCAAGGTCACATTTTTCATGTAAGTGATCTATCTGTTTCACTTACTTTTGTATTCGTAAATGCAAGATAAGCAGTTATAATTAATACATGTTTATTACTTGTCATATTTAGGGAGAGCTACTTCGATGTGTTACTTAATAACATGTGTCAAGTGTTTCATGAGAAAATAAAGAGGTTTAAGCAAACCAATTATTACGACCTTAGAATACATCGAGAATCTTGTATGAAAAGGATAATGCATGTTTTATGGTGATTGAGAAGAGTGATGGGCCACTAACACCAACCGCACAACACATGCTAGAGGCTATTAAGAAAGAGGTCATTAAGTATAATGTTTTATGGAATGGGGATCTAAGTTTCGAGTTAGTGGACCATGGGGTGACCAATGTGTAGTTAATATTGTACACAAGACTTGTACTTGCGAACATGGGAGATAACAGGTTTACCATGTAAACATCTTTGTTGCTACCAATTGAATATGGCTTTAAATGGCCAACAAGTAGGAGTCAGAGAAACATGGGCTCATCCTTGTTACTATCTTCTCACTTGGGAGGCTACCTACAAACACCATGTCCAGCCTATAACTAGCGATGTACATTGGGAAAAATCAACTATGCCAACAACAATTGTTCCACGAAATCCGAAACAAACCCGCCTACCGCAAGAGGTAGAAAAGAGTTAGGATAGCTCACCAAACCGAAGAGATTGTGAAGGATGGTAAGTCGTCAAGGGCTTGGAAGAGTGTTAAGTGTAGTATTTGTGGCATTGTTGGACACAACAAGGTAACATGCCTAGGGTATCTTTGGAGCGCAAGTAGTGGAAGCGCCAATAAGGGAAATGTCAAACAGTGCCTACTAAAGTCAGCGGAAAAAGAAACATCCTATAGGAAAAAGGTAGCAAGAGATAAAGAAGTCAAGGTACAGTGTTGTTGTTGAAAGCCGTTAGTGCGTTCAAGGAAGTGGTGTTCAATCGAAAATTAAGAGCCATCAATGAAGATCCCATCATACATGATGCATCCAGTCACAATCCCAACAACATCAAGATGAAGCAATTGTCGATGAGCAACATGATCAATCCTAGTCGATTCTCGGATGCGGTCAAGCGATGTTCAAGCGATTCGCTTCAACCCACCGCTACGAAGAATGACTAGGCGCAGTCGCACTGGAAAGAATGATGGCCTCACCATAGGTCAAATCTGTTATGCTAATTATCTAGACGATGTTTCATCTATGTTATTTCCTATGGACAAGTTATGTACTCTAAAAACATATGTGTGTGTCTAACTGTAGTTCTCATGCTTTGAAGAGTATGCAATTTTATGCAGTTGGAATTATATTTATTTGCATTAACTATGGAACCATGTCATTATTGTGTATTTTTTTAGATTGACTAAGCTTGATGTATGAATAATTTGCATCAAAAGTAACCAAAGCTAAATAGAACCGCATAAGAATGTTGACATTTAAAGTCAACCCTAAACAAATTGCTAAGCATCTGCATACCCATAAGGCATTGAAAATCAGAAACAAACAAAACTGAATACTTCATAACAAGGTTACTGCAATTCAAGATACAGAACATTAACCAACTAGCCTCATTACATAAAAGGTTAAAAGTTATCCCAATGCATAAACAATCAAGAACAACATCCAACTTAGCACCGGTAAATCTTCCACTTCCACACATCACCTGAGCGACTACTAATCTTGCCTCAAGCTCATTTCTCCCTCAAAAGGCCTGGTATGATCATTCTCGAACGAGCACGATTTCGGGATCATACCATCTTATCCACCGACAAAGAAGACCCCTATTGATGATTATGACAAGTCATTAAACAACCACCATTGTTACAAACTTACACAAGAAATATTAAGATGCACTTACTTGAGCAGGATAACCAAAGAATCGGCGCCTGGTTTGGCGGATGTCCACGAAGTGCGAATAATATCTTGCTTACCACACCGACAACGTACCATCTTGAAACAATTATCGCTTTGAATAAGACCGGTTTTCAAGGATAGTTTAGGGAGGGTGATAAATGTAGACCAAACCGTGTTACACACATATACTAGCTACTGAGAACAATCGCACAACGGTTTTATTTAGTACGTTATGGTGAAAGACGGTTTTCCTCACCATCATAACGTTGACAATGGCATTATTGGTCAAGGGACTAATCGGCATTTAATGGCCAACGTTTGGACCTGTGGCGATGAAAAGGCCGAGTTTTGTCCCATCGCAATGCGGCCTGCCAAGTTTAGGGACCAACCGTGTATTTTAGCCTTTAAAAAATATGCATGACATCTTTTGACAACTTTCTTTGAATGTAGTTTCTAAAAAGGGGGTTTAGGTCGTAAAATAGTCATGTACTTACCCATGTCCCGCCTTAGTACCTAAACTAAAAAGTGTTCTATTTTTAGATACAAACTTTCAATGCACACTGTAACTTTTTTACCATATACATTTTCTTTTTTTACCTATTTACCGTCCACATCATCATTTTTATCTTATGTGGCATCCACATCATGTGTTTAACTGATACATCATTCTATAAATAAAAATAACATAAAAATTTATTAATTTTAACAAATTTTAAAGTTAAAGTGTGAAAACCGGATAACATACTAGGGTTAACTAAAATCAACAAAATAAAATAAAAAAAATCATAAATACTGACAAAAAATGGTAAAGAGAAATAAATGTATATGGTAAAAAGACAATATGGGCAGTAAATAGGTAAAAATGAAAAAATTTTATATGGTAAAAAAATTACACTGTGCATATCAGAACAAAATTTGAAAGTTTGTAACAAAAAATGAACCACTTTTTATTTCGAGTATTAAGGTGGGACATGGCGGTAGGTACTTGACTACTTAATCTCAAGATTAATAATTTCTAAAAATGTATTCACGAACTTTACCATATAAGGCTTCATATTACAACCTTTTTTTTTATTGTGTTAGTGCATAATTAATGAAAATGAATGATCAAAAAGATGTTGGTGTTGTTGTTGAACAAGTTTCAAACTAAAATGAGGTTAATATAATTGTGATCTTTTATTTATTTCATTTTTTGTTTTAATTATCTGTATCCATTTTTTTCTTCGTATTTTACAAATTCATCTCATTCATGCTTTCAATCTCGATCTGTATTTCAATCCCAATGTCACAAATATAAATGTTTGCCGTTATAAAATCCTGTTGCAATTATTAAGGAATCTACTCATTAATTGTATTAATTGTATTATTGTATTTCCTTTTCATCTTTAGCTATATTTAGATGATTATTGTGTCTGTATTATTTACCATAGAATTAGCCTTAGATCAATCATTTCCAGTTGTAGTCATATTGTAAATGGCTATTTATAGCCTTTGTATTCTGTCAAATAAAGTATCAATTTTCCATCCACATTCAAGCTCTTATCTGGTTACAGAGCGACTAATCTCAAAAGAGAATTCATCCACTGCACCTGCTTCATCCTTTTTCCGATTAAACACTCTCTCCGATCATTTCATGGAACCAATCACTGTGATTCAACTCACTGCCTCCACCCATTTTAACATCACCCTCACCAGTGACAACTTTCCGGTATGGCGTAAACACGTCCAGTCAACCCTAATTGGTCTCGATCTCATTCACTTCATCACCAGAACCAAACAAACTCCGACGAAATTCCTAGACAACGACATCACCAAACCAAACCCGGATTACTATCCATGGTTCCGACAGGATCAAATCATTCTGGCGGGTCTTCTAGGCAGTTGCTCACCCACCATCCAACCGATGATTGCATCGGCCGACACTGCTCGGGAAGCTAGGGAACAGTTGGTAACTAGTTATGCAAACTCATCTCGGTCTCGTGTCATATCACTAAAATCCAAACTTGCATACAATCCCAAAGGCACTCGCACCGTCACGGAATATCTACGTGACATGAAGTCAATCTCTGACGAATTAGCACTTGTTTAAAACCCGGTGAGCGACGAGGATCTTATGGTCCATATTCTCTGTCAATTGGGCGATGAATTCAAAAATGTTGCACAATCACTTCGACTACTTGATTCAAAAATCACATTCCCATAATTATTTGAGAAACTTGTTGATTTTGAAAGGGAACTTCAACAAACCATTGTTAACCCACCTCTCATGGCTACAGCCAACTTCACCCAAAAACACTCGAGGAACAACACAAAATCCGCACCCGACCGACGCAACACGCAAAGCAACTTCAATACCAGACTATCACGCAATCAGTGGTCCAATGGACCCAACTCCAATAACGGTAACCGTGATACCCGTACCAATACGTGTTATCAATATTGTAACTTTGCAGGGCATGAAGCAAAGGATTGTCGAAAACTTGCCCGGTTTCTTCGTGAAAATCATGTTACCACGGGAAACTCTATAACCCAAAGCAAGACTTCACCAATTGCTAATGTCACAACATCCTCCTATAAGTTTGATACAGGAGCTTCCAATCATGTTGATCCAGATCGCGCATCTTTTCACTCCATCTTCGAGTATGGCGGACCGGATGAAATTGTTCTTGGCAATGGTAACACCCTTTCTATAACCCATATTGGTCAGATACACCTTCATACATCTAACGGCTCTCTTGCCTTAAAAGATGTTTTGTGTGTTCCTCAATTCAAAAATAAACTTATTTCCGTTGCAATATTGTGTAAAACTAACCAAGTTTCTGTGGAATTTTTTCCCACTCATTTTTTTGTCAAGGATCTTCGAACGGGGGCACGAATCATGCGGGGTGAGAATTACCTTGATGTTTACTGTGCGAACCTTCCATCTCAGCCTCAAATAAATGCGGTATCCACCATATCGCCTCTTGATTGGCATCACAAACTCGGTCATCCTTCTATTCGGATTCTTAAAAAAATAGCTAAATGTTTAGGTTTACATTTTAATCTACACAATTTTCATTGTAACTCGTGTTCCATCAATAAAAGTCACAAGGATTCTTTTGGCATGAACTCTTTTACTACTACCAAACCCTTACAATTAATCTATTCAGATGTTTGGGGACCAGTAGAAAAATCGATTGATGGTTTCACTTACTATGTGATTTTTGTAGACTTTCACACAAAGTACATTTGGCTATATCCAATGAAAAACAAATCCGATATTTCCACCTTATTTCCACAATTCAGATTGCTAGTCGAAAAATTCTTTCAAACACCCTTAATTTCTCTCTTCACTGACAATGGTGGAGAATATATTGGACTTACCGCATATCTTAAATCTCAAGGTATTTCTCATTTCACCACCCCACCGCATACCCCGGAACAAAACGGTATTGCCGAGCGGCGTCATCGACACATTGTGGAAACCGGTTTATCACTCCTCCACTATGCCCAACTTCCTCTCTCATTTTGGACACATGCTTTTCAAACCGCCGTTTATCTCATAAACTGTCTACCCACTCCAATCCTTAATCTCAACTGTCCATACTCCATTCTCTACAAACAAGAACCAACCTACACCAAACTCAAACCCTTTGGATGCTTATGCTATCCGTGGCTTCGCCCATATGCAACATCCAAACTTCACCCTCGGTCAGAAAAATGTGTATTCTTGGGCTACTCATCTTCCAAATCAGCCTACAAATGTTATGATTACACCAACCGACGACTATACCACTCCCGACACATGGAATTAATTGAAACTATATTCCCCTTAAAATCTCAAAGTTACAACTCGACAAAAATTCCTACTGTGGACAAATTTTTTGGTACTCCACCACCCGAGCCCACTCACACCTCTCCTTCATCAACTCATTCTATCAATCTGGCCCAAGTCATACACATCCCACCATCACTCGATCCACCTATACCAACCCAACCTTACTCTCCTAGTTCACCAGTACACTCCACCACCTCCTTCCCTGACGACACCACTGAATCCAACACTCCTACCAATTCTCAAAACGTCACTGAATCTCACACCACTTCCTCAACCACCTCATCTTCATCGCCATCCCTCTCTACATCTCTAGCCACTTCTCAATCAGACTCATCTGAATCCTCACCAACACCCTCCCCGCTACCCCCGTGCACCCGCAAACGAAATTCCAAGTATTATAACTCCAAATTTGTTAACCAGACTACCATCCATCCAATCTCTTCAACACTTGAACCAACAACTCACAAGCAAGCATTAACAGATCCTGAGTAGCGAAAAGAGATGGATAATGAGTTCAATGCTCTTCTACAAAATGCCACATGGGAACTTGTCCCTCCATCGCAACACAAACCTATCGGCTGCAAGTGGGTATTTCGCATCAAACGGCGTCCCGACGGGTCTGTTGAGAAATACAAGGCTCGTCTAGTTGCCAAGGGGTTCCTTCAAGAATATGGCAAGGATTACTTTGAAACGTTCAGCCCGGTCACTAAACCTGTAACAATCCGTATGGTTCTCGCCATTGCCTTATCTCAAAACTGGTCCATTCGCCAACTTGATGTTAACAATGCCTTCTTACATGGCACTCTACATGAGGATGTTTACATGTCTCAACCACCCGGCTATGTCAATCCTGATTTTCCAAAGCACCTTTTTCATCTTCGGAAATCTCTCTACGGGCTCAAGCAAGCACCGCGGGCATGGTACATGGAACTTGCCACATTCCTTCTTGAACTTTGTTTTCGCAAATCCTTGGCTGACCCATCTCTGTTCATCTATAACCGGGATGGAATTATCACCTATTTCTTAGTGTATGTTGATGATATAGTCTTAACCGGCAACAAAAATCTATTCATTCAACATATCATTCGTGCATTATCCCAAAAATTTTCCATTAAAGACCTTGGCATGCTACACCACTTTCTTGCTATAGAAGTTATTAACACAACTACTGGTTTATTTATATCCCAAAATGCCCATGTGCAAAATTTACTCACCAAGTTTAAAATGGATGGAGCTAAAGCATTTGCCACGCCACTTAGCTACCGATTCACTCTCCCTTGTTGATGGTTCGCCTATCATTGAACCTACCCCGTATCGCCAACTGGTGGGATCCCTCCAATATCTTGCTTTCACTCGACCAAATGTTTCCTACGCGGTCAACAAGCTCTCTCAATACATGCATGCACCAACTCAACTCCATTGGCAAGCCTTAAAGCAGGTTCTCGATACTTGAAAGGCACTATTCATCATGGATTATTTCTAAACCACGGCTCTCCCATGGCACTTACTGCATTTACCGATTCTGATTGCGGTGGAATTACCAACGGGGGGCGTTCCAAAACTGCCTATATTATCTACCTCGGCTCCAACATTATCTCGTGGCGTTCATCGCGTCAAAAATCGGTTTCTCGTTCTTCAACCGAGGCGGAGTACATGGCATTAGCAAACGGTGCATCTGAACTATCTTGGGTACAGAATCTACTATTAGAGCTTGGCCTATCAGTAACTAAACCTCCTACATTATTTTGCGACAATGCTGGTGCTACCTATCTGTGTGCCAACCCGGTCTATCATTCACGTATGAAGCACGTGGCACTCGATTATCACTTTGTTCGGGAAAAGGTAACTAATGGTTCATTACGGGTTCTACACATCCATTCCGCTGATCAACTTGCTGATGTTCTCACTAAAGCTCTAGGTCGGGGTCCTTTTCACCGCCTTAGGTCCAAGATTGGAGTCTCCGACGGATCCTCCATCTTGCGGGGGCATATTAAGGAATCTACTCATTAATTGTATTAATTGTATTATTGTATTTCCTTTTCATCTTTAGCTATATTTAGATGATTATTGTGTCTGTTATTGTTGGGTTCAGAAAATATCCAAACCCCTTAATCTAGGATTTGAATAGAAAATAGCCTAAGTACTCATACCGTTAAACATAATCAAGTAGCTGAGTGCATAGTCTCTCAGTGAGTCATCTTCAGGATACTCAGTATGTACGAGGCGATGAAGAAGTCACTCCACTTAGTAAGGCGGAACTTAAAGGGTGAAGACTGAGTCAAGAAGAAGATGATGGATTCAGTGAGTGATGACAATAACTCACTGAATCCCTAAGACTCCTCTCCAACTTCTTACATCAAGACAAACAAGTAGAAGGCGAAGGACTTAAAGATCGAAGAAAGAGCGGGACAAGGCGGGATAAGTTTGAATCGATAAGAAGAAGTCCTTATCAACATAAGTCAACTTTCCCTGAATGGCTAACTTACAAGCTCAGTGTCATCACTGAGTTATGGAAAACAGCCTTGTCCTTTACTTAGAATAGTCTTTGTAAGCAGATACAAAATGCATCAGTATTTGGTCCTCTGTATGATGTCAGTTTTGTCACTTAGGAAAAGAGTTAAAACTCACAAATGTATAAATAGCATAAGAGATGGAGTGAAAAGATTCAAGCTTGTGAATTGTAAAAACACACATACACGCAAGCCATCTTTTCACTCCTCCAAATATGACTTAGTTCCTGAGATAGCTCAGTGAGCTCTAAGATTTGTGCTCAGACTTAGCCTGAGCTTAGAGGAGTCACCAAACTTTGTCATTTCAATCCCAAGTACTATTCCGCAAGTACTTGGGTAACGTATTCTTTGTTGATTTCTTTCTAATAAGAATATGATGTTGAAAATTATCTCGTGTGTTTTACGTATGTTAATTTCAGTCATAGTTCACTAGTTACTTGTTTTATATTCTTAAACTGTTTCAAACAATAGTGAACGTGGAACAACAAGTGGTATCAGAGCAAGGCTAATTATAAAACTCGTTTTTAGGCCACTCTAAAAGTTTTAAATTAGGATCCTAAATGGTGAAATTGATGTACCCCAACTAAAAGGGTGGAGCTTATTCACCGTTGTTCCCTAGACTTGAAGTTGGTAAATTCAACAAATGGAAAAGGCGTATGCTTTGCTATTTGATTGGGATGGAACCTTATTATATCAAGTGTATAAATGAAGGCCCATTTGTCCCAAAGCTGCGAAGGTTTGCCTAAACACAAGCTCGATGGACTCGAGGATGAGAGAAGAGTGGTCAACCGGGACCAAAGACTCAAAAGTATCATCATATCATGTCTTCCGATGATATTATGGAGTTCGTTATAGTCGTAGTACGTACCAAACAAACCAGGATGACCTTGTTCATAGCCATGAAGGTCCATCGATACCAAGGAAAATAGGATAATGGACCTAAAACTTGAGTACAACACCTTCATGGCTAAGGATTCAGAAACTCTGTCTCAAACTTACACCCTGTACAAAACTCTTTTAAATGAACTTTCAAATGATGGTGTTAAGTTGTCCAAACATGAAATCAATGTTGGTTTTGTCAATAGTCTCCCTGAGAAGTAGTTAAATTTCTCTCAGGGACTTAGGAATGCTAATCATATCCATAATCTTGAACTTCCTAAAATTTATGGGAAATTTGTCTATGAGAAAAACCTCATTAGCAGACGATACCCTGACTTAAAGAAGTCTCAGGAAGTCAAGAAGTCCCTGACCACCACCTTAGCACCCATTTCAACTACTTTCTTCTCTAACAATGTGGTTCAAGATTTTCAAGAAAATTCAGATGATGAGCTTGATGAGAGATCAAGTGAGGAGTACCTAAACGACCTGAACACTGAGTTTCAGGAAAGGGCACTCCTCGCTAACTCTCGAAGGTTTATAAAAAGAAACAAAGGTTTTCTAGTGCTAAAGCAAATGAGGAAATTGAATGCTTTAAGTGTCACAAAAGGGTCATTTTGCAAAAGCGCTTTTTAAAACAATTTGAGAACCTCTTATAAACCATCGTGTTCAAATCGGTCCTCGTGCTTTAGCAAATTTCAACCAAAAATGTATCGGTCTCATCAAAATTTTCAAAACAAATCTGATAATAACAAAACCATTGATTATGAAGCCAAATATAAGAAAGCTAAAGCTAAGCTTGCGTTACTTGAGGCCAGTCCCTCAGAAACAACAACAAGTGTTAAAACTGTGCAGGGCAAAAACAAAGGTCTAGTTGCTAAACTGAGATGAAGAGCCAGTCTCATCTGATGATGAAATGGTACATGTCAGTGCACTGATGGCCCTCTCAGAAGAGGACAAGCTGGTTGTTGGGAAGAATCATGCTAGGAACGGGGAATGGGTCAACATCACAATGAAGAAGGTAAACATTTTACTTTCTATGGATGATTACTCTGATTGGCATTCTTATATGAATTATCTAAATGTAGACCTTAAGTTTGTTTAAGGACAAAGACCGAATCTTTTTCTAAGTACAACAAGTTAAGTTTTGAATTGAATAAGTGTAGGATGAATTGCTTATTTTAAAACAAGCTAAGCTTGAGGTGTCACTTTGCAAATTCAAAACACCGAACTAGTTAAAAGAAATCGTAATCTTCAAGATGAACTTAAAAAGGCAAATGATATTCTTAATAGTTGGATCGCTAAGAATCCTGTGGTCTTTGACTTGTGGGAGCCCATGAGTAAGAAGAGAGTCATAGGTGAAGATCATCTCCCGGCTCTCTCAACAAAGACCGATCTCCTAAGCCATTTGTGTCTAGTGGCATGATTACCAATATGTTGGTGATCCCAAGCCCAGTGAATGGATTGAACGGGTTAATCCTAAGAGTAAGCTTCCAAACTTCGATTCGGAAGGATTCTAGAGCACGGAAGTCAAGCTCTAAAGAGCATGCTTGGACTCCACGATGTGCCCGAGTACCGAACACATCTCGAGTTAAGCGAATCTCAAGCACCGCTTCCACCACCGAAACCCCTTCGGTGTTGCTCCAAGATCCGAGCTTACTCCACTACAATTCAATCCTCATTCACCAAAAGAAAGGTCCGGACTTGGTAGAACCATCCCGAAAAGACCAACAAAACCAATCCAACAAGAGTCTACTCCTCTCGAGACTTCAACATCCTCTCGTCCCATCGAAGTCGACCAAATTCGAAGAATCGGTGAGCTTGTGAGAAAGCTGATCGAAAAGATGGAATCCATGAAAAGACTCGATTCAATCAAGGAAGCTAAGTCGGTCTCATCTAGCTCATCAAAGTCAAAATCCACCAACAAATCCAAGCGAAGTGTGAATCGTGTCAATATACCGATCATACCACTAACAACTGCTATAGAATCCTCTTTGTATGATCCGCAAAAGGATGATCACAGACTACGAGATCACTTACGGTATGTAAGCTCATCGCTGAAGCAAACTATACCAAAGTTGGTCATCAAGATGCTTCATCCTCCAAAATCGCTCACAAGAATGAGCAAAACCCTTTCCTCTTTGTCCTCTTTGTGGGTTTAATGATCATCATCAGGATGATTGTCTTATGAATACATGCTATGAGATTTGCGGAAATCCAGCTCATGAGACATCCCAGCATGACAGTGTCATCCATGCAAGGAGAAATTCCAAACAACCCAGAGTCACTGAGTCATCCTCAGCCTCTAAATGCAAAACCTGTGGTAGCACAATGCACACAACCACTGACCATGAATCGATTGCCAATTTCAAAAAGACCTTGAGACCCAAGCCCACTAGTAAGTGGGTCACTAAGAGAAACTAATTCAGTTTACTACTTGTGCAAAGACATACCATGGAGCCTATATCGCATCTAGACAGTGGATGCTCAAGAAGCATGACTGGTGTGAAGGAATATCTGCATAAGTATGTAAATGAACCAGGACCCAAGGTAGCATTTGGTGATAATTCATCATGTCCCACTGAAGGTTATGGTTCAGTAAACTGCAATGGAATAGTTTTCTCTAGAATTGCCTATGTCAATGGTCTCAAATACAATCTCATCAGTGTCAGTCAACTATGTGATGCTAAATACATTGTACAATTCAATGACAAACAAGGTACCATTTTCAATGCCAACAAGGAAGTTGTGTTAATAGCTCCTAGGAGAGATGACGTTTATGTGTTAGACATGTCAACACTCTCCCAAGATGGAACTTGTCTCTTTGCTAAAGCCACTGAAATAATCAATTGGTTGTGGCACAAGAGACTCTCACACTTAAACTTCAAAAATCTCAACAACACGGCAAAACAAAACAAGGTCCTTGGCTTACCATCTTTGGTTTTGCAAGAGACAAACCATGCTCTCTGTGAAAAAGGTAAACACCATAGAGCATCATTCAAAACCAAACAAAATTTCTCCATCAAAAGCGCCTCCACCTCCGCATATGGATCTCTTTGGACTGTCATACCGGATCAATCCAACATGAGAAGTATACACTTGTCATTGTGGATGAGTTCTCAAATATACTTGGATATACTTTCTTTCTAAAAGAGTCAGCGGTGATACAATAATGTCATTCATCGTGAAGATTGAAACCGAATGACATTATCGTTAAACAAATCGAAATCGACAATGGTATTTGTTAATACAAATATCGTCATTAAACGTTATTTATATTTTTGATCTTTGCCTAAGTTTTGTTAACGACAAAAGTAAATTTAATTTATAAAAGCTTAAAGCTTGTCAAGTTTATTAGATATTAAAACAAGCTTTCTCAAACAATATATTCATCATTCAAGCATTTACATTTATGATTAGTAACATCTTGATATGACTCTAATCATTATGTATGATAGTAGTTTGTAGAATGTGTTAGGTTCTTAAAACCAAACACTACTTAAGCATTTGCATATTTCTATAAATAGTAATACAACATTTGACATCATGTATTACATCATGGAAATCATTAGAAGATTCTATTAGATATTTTGTGAAGATTTGTACTCTTCATATCTTGCACAATCTCACTTAGATAGAGTTGACTTTAAGCAAGATTTGATATCTTGGTGTCGGTGGCGATACCAAATTGGTACAGGCGGAACCCTTTTAAGGGTCCGCCGTCCGTCGAGCAACTCGTCCAATTTGGCTATAAATAGCAATGCCAAGCCAAGTAGTTTCTCATCCCTTTCTAACATACTCTCACATATCTTCTCTAACCTTTCTAACTCGGTTTCATATCACATTAGTGATCTCTTTTGTAGCAAAGAAGATCAAGTCATATTCAAGCTTCAACGAGAAGTTGGAAGTCTTGTTTGTTTAGTGTTGTATGATCTAGTGTTGATCCATACTTCATTGTTGTATCAAACCATCATAATCTTGTGAGTGTGAGTGGTTAGTATTTTAGTCCTCAAAATACATTGTGTGTGGGAGTAGTTGTACCCTTGGAAAGAACTCGACATCTAGCTTAGTGTCGGAAATAGTGTAACCAAGTGTAAAGGTTTTCTCCGCGGTGAAAGGAGCTTGTTGACTAGTGAAGTTAAACTCGAGTGTGAGACTCGGGAGTGGAGTAGGCAAGGAAAAAGAGTCCTTGTAGGCGAACCACTATAAACAACTTGTTGTGGTTTGATCATTTCTTTCCTTATTTACTTATTACATATTGCTTGCATATTTCATTAACATACTTAAGATCAATATCAATTGATCTTTCAATAAGTTTCAAAAAAGTTTTAATCGGTAAACTATTCAACCCCTTCTAGTTTTCTACAATTGGTACGAGCCTCGTTGCTCAAGAATTTCTAAAATAACTTGTATTTTATAAACTTGAAACGATCCATGGATTCTCGAAAACTTTAAAGAAGGGCAATCTATGCAAAGACCACCACTCTTTGAAACCAATGGATTTATCTATTGGAAAACCGTTTGAAACATATGTAAAATCAAAAGATATAGATCTTTGGTTTATTATTGTTAAAGGAGATTTTAGTTCTACAACAAAGGATATTTCCGTTGATGAACAAAATAAATTAGTTGCTAAAAATAATGAAGCTAAAATGATGCTTTATAATGCTTTACCTAGAAAAGAATATGAAAGAATTTTTATGTGTGAAACCGCCAAAGATATTAGGGAATCTTTAATTGTTACACATCAAGGTAATTCACAAGTCAAGGATAACAAAATTGATCTTCTTGTTCAACAATATGAACAATTTGTTATCCCCGAAGATGAAACCATTGATTGTGGCTTTGCTCGTTTTAACACTATCATTACATCACTTAAAGCACTTGATGAATCTTTTCGTAGTAAGAACTTTGTCGAAATTTCTTAGAGAACTCCATCCCAAATGGAGAGCTAAAGTGACCGCTATTGAAGAATCAAAAGATCTCTCAATAATGTCACTAGACGAGCTAATTGGCAACCTCAAAGTTCACGAAATGGTAATGGAGAAAGATTCGGAGATCATCAAAGGAAGAAAGGAGAAGATCAAATCCGTTGCTCTTAAAGCAAAGGCGGAATCAGCGATGATGGTGAATCTTGTTCCGATAGTGAAGATGAGGAGTATGCTATGGCCGTTAGAGATTTCAAGTTCTTTAGAAGAAGAGAAAGTTTGTAAGACAACCTCGAGAAGAAGCCATTCGAAAAGATCGGGATGATAAGAAGATTAAAGGTGGGTTGATGAGTGGTGGTTGGTTGTCACCTTCCATGGTGAAAAGTGATGGATTACGAACAAAGGTCACTAAGAGGGGATAGACTAAGAAAGCTAAAAATGAGAAAATTTACTTGATAGGAATCAAGCAAAGAAACCTAAACGAGGTGGACTACTAACTAGCTATTCTATTCCCCGGCAGAAAACTTGATAACGCCACACGCGTCGTTCGGGTCAAGGAAACTTCCTTTTCTTCGAAGCAAGTTTATAACACCTAAGCGTTGAACCTAATCGTTGTAGTGTAGTAATTAGGGTCGGGTATTGATATCGTTCTCTGGGGAATAGGAATGCTAGTGAGAAGTTACTACGCTAAGGTTGAGGTTGAGGAAGATTATTTTTATCTTTTATGTTTTCTTTTAGAAATTGAAAAGGTACGAATCTGGTATTGGATTTGGGGTTGGTATTGCTAGATTACTCTACTATTATCTAATTATCTAAGCTAAGGTTGTGATAGTCTATGTCTAATTGATGTGTACTGTATGATAGTTTAAAGATGTGTTTACTTAGGTTTTACTACTCCTTAATTATCTCCTATTGAGATTTGTCACGTCCTTATTCCTAGTTCGTTGTGATTCTAAGGCTATAGGGCGTGCTTGTTTCCTAACTCTTTGAAATTACCAAAGGGTCTTGTTTACAAATCCTCTAGTGATTTATAGACGCCTAACGGTTGTCCTTGAATACTTTATCCTACAATTACCTAGATAATTATATTCTAAAGTTCACAAAGAAAAGTCAAGCATTAAACACACAACGAATAATCTAGCACTCTAGATCATTAGTCAACTAAGATAAGTATCAACCAATCAATATTCAATAATTTTAGACATGGAGAACATGCAAGCATACACACAAATAATCAAAGACATAATTAAATTAATGAAGTAAATACTTATCTTGATGTATAATAGGTTTAGAACCCTAAAATACTGCACAAGAAAGCCTTGGTTCGGTTTTAGGTTTTTACTCCAAAAGACTACACACAAAAGCGAAAAATTCGGATTCTATATATAAGATTACATCGGCGTCACCTTATAGAGAATGTCCCTATATGACCGTGAGCCGTCCCCCACGGCACCGTCTTGGCCGCATCTAATTCCGGTAACGGCTATTCCTTTAGAACTCAACGAAAACATGCAATTTCGCCTGTAAGCCTTCCCGCCGGCGGTGCTTGCCGTCGCCTTATGTTTGACTTTAGTGTCTCGATTGACTTTGGCCATTTTCTTCGATATATTCGCCTTTTCGTCCAAATAAGAATTTTGCCTTCAGAGACCTAAAAGTGAAAAGGATATTAAGCAATAACGGATCAAAAGTGATCGAATAAGGGCTTAAATGATAAAAGGTACCTTTAAAACCTTATCAAATATCCCTACACTTGGTATTTGCTTGTCCTCAAACAAATGTGCTTTTCAATTAATTTATAAGTTAGGGGTAGCATCCATTCAAAACGGTCCACAACACATATAAGCCCAAAAAGTCATAACAAGCACGAATTACATACTAGCACCTCATGGGGTGTTTGATACTCTCTGGTGTATATATGAAATATAACAAAGCGAATGGAAGATAAACACTCATTAACCGGTCCTAGTACATAGATTACCATAGGCTTGAGAATAGACTAGGAAAGACTATCAAAGAGGTCTTTTAAAGGGTTGTAACGTTACTGGTAGGAAATGAAGGGTTTGGTGGGATAGGCTATTTAGTGGTGGATAGTCAAAATCTCTATGTTGCAAGTATACGAAGAATGCGTTGCTAAGCCAAGACTCGACACTCTAAAACTCTTGGCGTGCATCAAAATGATAGGGATTTATAGACACATCCCTAAACTAATTGAAAAGATCAAAACACTTGGAGTACATTATTATGCAAACAAAGGGAAAGTTTAACGTTCTCTTCCCATATTTCATAAACTTTAACTTTTCCCATGAATCCCAATCATCCCAAAATGTATACAAAGGATATGACTCGACTTAGCAACTCATGCAAGCAACGGATAATTGAACTAAGGGTTTTAGGTGATAACATAAATTTGCACTAAAAGTGAGTGCAATAAAGGGTAGGCTAAGGCGATTTGGGTGTATATTTGGGGTGGGGTAAATGATGCTTTCATTGATATTCGAAAACCGAAACATCACGAGAACGCGAAAAGGATAGGCTCGAGGGTTAACTAGGGGTATCGTGTACTAAAGATGAGTACAACGCAAAGGGTGGGGGAATTACTCAACCAGGTGGAAGAAGTAATTATATTACAATTATTGTTATCCTAATGCCTCTTATCATTTAGTTATTCCTAACTACACAAGTGTAGTCTCACTAGCGATCTCGGAATGTCACAAAACAAGTTCTAGAATCTAATATACTACCTCACACTCTAAGCATTAAAGATGAAAAACTAATCTAAGGCGATCCTCGCATTTTGGGTGGAATTTAGGTGGTAACTAATGGCCCCTCCTATACGTCATGAAAAAATTTTAAATTTGGCTAAAATTACCCTAACCTACATTTTCTCATGGTTTATTACACAAATACACTTGGACAAAGCAAATAGTCAAATAAGCATAGTTTCAAAGTTCGTTTATTTTCCCTCCCTACTTAAACCGAACATTGTCCCCAATGTTCCCGAAGTATCAAAGTTATGATAATAGAAGGTAATAAAACGAAAGAAACTAATACTCCCGATTAGCTCGGTAGGATCCGTGAAAAGTGGTGGTTAAATCTTTCAAGAAGAGTTTTTGCGTGAAAGGCTCCTTCCAAACTTGTGTAACTTCTTCTTGACAAACTAAACTCACACACTAGAAGAAAACAAACGAAACCTTAGCGTAAAATCGGTGTAATAATATACATAAGACTCGATTTAAACTAGGATATAATGCTTGTGGAATGGATGTTTCGAAATTTGTTTTGAAAGTTAAGATCTGGAAAATTCAAAATTTTACAAGTACGTCGTCGGTTGCAATCTGACGCGTCAGTTATCCCGACAAAAAGCGGTCGCGATTTTCCGGAAAAATTCGGAAAATTTACATCTTTAGAATCTGGAAAAATTTGCAAAAACATCCATTATGACTCGATACAAGCATTTGACTCGAACAAACAAACATATATATCTTTTAATTAATTGTTATTCTCATGTTCACGTTTCTGAAAAGCGTGTAATCCTCCTACACTTATCCTTTATGTAAAATACCTTTATATGTAATTAAGGCGAGGTTAAAAACAAAATAAAGCATTTTTACAAATCTAAACATGAGGACAAACAATTAATAAAAGATATATGACATAACAAGCAAACAATTAAGCATGGGTTGCCTCCCAGAGGCGCTTTTCTTTATTTAAGAGTCTTGTAGCTAGACTCGTAGTCCTACCCCTACGTTTTGCATCACCGCCTCTTGACGGTCTACATCGGGGTTCCATGTTGTAGAAGTGTCCCATGATACTCCTTTCTAAGAGTTCACCCTCTCCCCACTCGGTCCTATATTTGGTCCTAAATTCAAACAATCTTTATAGAACCGAAAAGCTTAGCCATAACATAATCTACTCCCTTTCCCTATCCTCATCATTCTGTAATAGACCGACAGTTTAAGTTCCTTTTCATCATTGGAGTGATGAAAACTTCTCAATCTTAAGCGGCATTTGGTAGGCTACGTCGTGGTCTCATCCTTGAATCGCACTACTCTAACGATGGGTCATAGGTCATCCGGTGCTTTCTACGAAGGTTTTCCTAGAATAACGTGGGACAAGCTGGGGTCTATGGCGTGCTAATATCTTCCACAATTATGAAGTCCGTAGGAATGTGAAACTACCTACATAGACAGGCAATCCCTTAACTCTACCAAGAAAATTTCATTATCCAATTGTAATAGGTGCTAGTCATTATGTTAATGAGGATTCACGATCAATGTAAGCCTTTGCCACAAAAGGTGTCTATCAACATGGTATGAAATTTGGATCTTGAACGAAGTCCATGGAATGCACATCCGCTTTTGCACCAACCGGATGGTGTCGGATCGCAGGTCGTAGTTTGGGCTTGGTCGGAAGCTCAATGGTGTTCCTATAACCTAGGTGGTTTGGTCTCGAGTACTCACCAAGAGTACGGGCTCTTGGCGGTCGTTTGGTGGTGGGTTGATGAGTGGTGGTTGGTTGTCACCTTCCATGGTGAAAAGTGATGGGATTACGAACAAAGGTCACTAAGAAGGGGATAGACTAAGAGAAAGCTAAAAATGAGAAAAATTTACTTGATAGGAATCAAGCAAAGAAACCTAAACGAGGTGGACTACTAACTAGCTATTCTATTCCCGGCGGCGTGAAACTTGATAACGCTACACGCGCGTCGTTCGGGGTCAAGAAACTTCCTTTTCTTCGAGCAAGTTTTATAACACCATGAACCTAATCGTTGTAGTGTAGTAATTAGGGTAAGCCACGGGTATTGATATCGTTCTCTAGGGAATAGGAATGCTAGTGAGAAGTTACTACGCTAAGGTTGAGGTTGAGGAAGATTATTTTTATCTTTTATGTTTTCTTTTAGAAATTGAAAAGTACAATCTCGGGTATTGGATTTGGGGGTTGGTATTGCTCCGATTACTCTACTATTATCTAATTATCTAAGCTAAGGTTGTGATAGTCTATGTCTAATTGATGTGTACTCGTATGATAGTTTAAAGATGTGTTTACTTAGGTTTTACTACTCTTAATTATCTCCTATTGATGGTTGATTTGTCACGTCCTTATTCCTAGTTGCGTTGTGATTCTAAGGCTATAGGCGTGCTTGTTTCTAACTCTTTGAAATTACCAAAGGGTCTTGTTTACAAATCCTCTAGTGATTTATAGGCGCCTACTCTACGGTTGTCCTTGAATACTTTATCCTACAATTACCTAGATAATTATATTCTAAAGTTCACAAAGAAAAGTCAAGCATTAAGTACACAACGAATAATCTAGCGCACTCTAGATCATTAGTCAACTAAGATAAGTATCAACCAATCAATATTCAATAATTAAGTTTCATATTCCTAAGCAAACACACAAATAAATTAGCGGACATGGAGAACATGCAAGCATACACAAATAATCAAAGACATAATTAAATTAATGAAGTAAATACTTATCTTGATGTATAATAGGGTTTAGAACCTAAAATATCGCACAAGAAAGCCTTGGTTCGGTTTAGGTTTTACTCCAAAAGACTACACACAAAAACGAAAAATTGGATTCTATATATAAGATTACATGCGACGGCGTCACCTTATGTTTCGTGGCCTTGTCGTATACCATCGTAGGGTTTCGTCTTGGCACGTAAACCTTGCGACGGCGTCACACCTTATATTGTGACGCGTCCCTTCACTGACGCCGTCTTGGCGCATCTAGGCCGTCGAGTAGCGACGGCCTATTCCTTTAGAACCCGCGTCGTCCCTTGAAAACATGCAATTTCGCCTCGAGCCGTCGTAAAATGCCTTCCCAGCGGCGTCGCGGATATCTTGATGTCGCCGTCGCCTTATGTTTCAATGACTTTGAGTGTCTCGATTATTCGCCTTTTCGTCCAAATAAGCATCATTCCAGCATTTTGCCTTCAAGAGACCTAAAAGTATAAGCAATAACGGATACAAAGATAAGGGCTTAAATGTAAAAGAAAAGCAAACGACTTGAAAAGGAAAAGCAAATAGCGATGATTGTAAATCATGTCAAGAGCTTAATCTTGAAATAGAAAACTAAAGCTCACACAAGAAGTTTTAATAGAAAATAATTCTAAGTTTAAAAGGTTTAACAAAACATCGCTCTTGCCGATGAAATAGTTAAAATCCATAAAACACCGGAGACATGAATAGGCTAGGTTTTAATGAAGTATTAATTCCAAAGAGTCAAAACAAAGCGGCCGAAAAGGACGAACATTTCATCAAAATCTTTCAGACAAAGACGGACGACGGAACCAAAATAAGGGTTCCGTCCACAGCAAAATGGTACCGCGGGTACTTCAATGAGAACATAATGTTCGCAATACGGACCGCACTAAATTTGTTAAAGTAACAAAGAAAACCAATGATAATGTTAAACTAAACCAGCCATCATATCGGGAGTAGGACTTGTTAAAATGAATTTAGATCAAAACTACTCAACAACGATATAAAACTTCTTTGCCAAACGCCTTTCCTAAGAGCAACCACAACGTTCAACCTAACTACCAACACAACGGTTGGAATCAAAACTTTCCTAGACCATATCAAACTCCAGTTACATGCCATGGAACCCTTACCCATCATTTCCATACATGAATCAAATAAATGGTATGTTTAACCCAAACGGACCCATGAGATATTGGGGACCAAATGTTTGAGTTATTCGCTTCTTAGGTATGCTTGAAAGTTGGATTGGAACCGATGAATGGATAAAAGATAGTGGATGCTCACGACACATGACGGGCAACAAAGTCTCTTCTCATCATACCAAGAGTATGACGGAGGTAATGTCACTTCGGTAGCAATCTCAAAAGCAAAATCATTGGCAAAGGTACGATTGCTCATAACTCTCTAACTATTGAAAATGTTGCTCATGTGGATAGGTTAGGATTTAATCTACTTAGTATTAGCCAACTATGTGATAAAAAGTATAAAGTACTATTTGATGAAAATGGTAGTAAAATACTAAAAGATGGCATCACCATAGCTAAAGGAGTTAGGAAAAATAACATATCGTCATGAAAATAGATAAAACATATAATGACAAACTTTGCTTAACAACATTAGACGATAGCTCATCTCTTTGGCATAGACGCTTAGGTCACGCTAATATGAGACTTATACAAAACCTATCTTCAAAAGAGTTGGTTAGAAATTTACCAAAACTAAAATATGACCAACACTTTTGTGACGCTTGCAAAATTGGTAAACAAACACATAGTAGTCACAAATCTACAAATATGGTGTCCACATCTAAGTGTCTAGAATTATTACATATGGACTTGTTTGGACCATCCGCTATAAGAAGCTATGGAGGCAACTTATACACTTTGGTCATAGTAGATGATTACTCAAGGTTTACTTGGACGTTATTTTGAAAACCAAAATGAAGCTTTTGATAAATTTGAAATACTTAGCAAGAAAATTCAAAATCTTCTAGGTGTCAAATTGTGTCGATCCGAACGGATCATGGTCGTGAATTTGACAACGAAACTCAATTTGGAAACTTTTGTGATACAAATGGTATAACACATAACTTTTCCGCTCCACGAACACCTCAATCAAATGGAGTAGTAGAACGTAAAAATAGAACAATTCAAGAAATGAGTAGAACAATGCTTAATGAACAAAACATTCCTCAAAAGTTTTGGTGTAAGCCATTGACACTTCTACATATATTTTAAATATAGTCCTAATACATCCTTTCCTAAACAAAACACCATATGAACTTTATAAAGGTAAAAAGCCAACATTAGGATATTTTAAAGTCTTTGGTTGTAAATGTTTTATTCTTAATACTAAGGATTATCTCACCAAGTTTGACCCAAAGTCTTATGAAGGTGTATTTCTTGGTTACTCACAAACTAGTAAAGCTTACATTGTCCTTAATAAAGAAACAATGATAGTCGAGGAATCGTTGAACATAACATTTGACGAAAGTCCACCTCCCTCTAAGACATCACCTTTGGTAGATGATGACTTAGTTGAAAGTCAAATAATAGAAAGTCAAATTAATAATAACAAGGAAGATGAACCATCAAATAAGGAAATTGTCAACATCAAAGAATCTAAAAGTCATCCATTAGAAAAGGTCATAGGACAACTTAATCAAAGAACCTTAAGGTCACAAGCTCAAAATCAAAGTAATAATTTTGTTTTGTATCCACCATTGAACCAAAACCATAAATGAAGCAATAAAAGATGAATCATGGGTAATTGCCATGCAAGAAGAATTAAACCAATTCGTTAGAAATGATGTTTGGAAACTAGTTCCAAAACCCAAAGATCAAACTATAATTGGAACAAAATGGGTCTTCGAAACAAAATGGACGAAAATGGTGTAGTATCAAGAAACAAAGCTAGGCTTGTTGCACAAGGTTATAATCAACAAGAAGGAATTGACTATGATGAAACTTATGCACGGTAGCTAGACTTGAATCTATTAGAATATTACTTGCTTATGCATGTGCTTATGACTTTAAATTATTTCAAATGGATGTTAAAAGTGCTTTCCTTAATGGGTTCATTAACGAAGAAGTGTATGTTGCTCAACCTCCGGTTTTACCGACTTTGAGAAACCACATCATGTCTTCAAACTCAAGAAAGCATTATATGGCCTTAAACAAGCACCTAAAGCTTGGTACGATCGTCTTAAGACTTTTCTTGTTGATAACAAATATACTATGGGATTAGTAGATAATACTCTTTTACTAAGAAAAGGAATCGCAAATTATTATTGTTCAAATATCGTTGATGACATTATATTCGGATCAACTTGTCAAGAACTATGTAATGATTTCTCTAAAATCATGCATGACGAGTTTGAAATGAGTATGATGGGTGAGTTAAACTTCTTTCTAGGACTTCAAATTAAACAACTAGAAGATGGTATTTTCTTTAACCAATCTAAATATATAAAAGACATGCTTAAGAAATTTGGTCTTGAAGATTCCAAACCAACTAAAACACCCATGTCCTCGGACACTAAACTCACCAAGGACGAAGAAGGTGAATCCGTAGATAACACTAAATATAGAGGAATGATTGGTAGCCTACTCTATCTTACGGCTAGTAGACCCGACATTATGTTTAGTGTTTGTCTATGTGCTCGCTTTCAAGAAAACCCAAAGGCATCACACTTAGAAGCATTAAAAGGATTTTAGATATATTAAGGGAACAACGTGTTTAGGATTATGGTATCCCAAAAGAACGGGTATAGAAACCATAGTGTATGCCGACTCGGATCATGCCGGTGATTATGTCGATAGAAAAGTACAAGTGGTATTTGTACTTTTGTTGGACATTGTCTCACCTCATGGTTTGCAAAGAAGCAAACGGCTTTAGCCATCTCTACTCTTGAAGCCGAATACGTCTCACCGGAAAAGCATGTCAACAAGCTCTTTGGATGAAGCAAGCTCGAGACTACGGAATTCATCTCAACGACATTGTGATACTTTGCGATAACAAAGGAGCCATCGATCTCAAGAAGAATCCCGCTCAACATGCTCGTATAAAGCACATTGAAATCCGTCATCACTTTCTTGCGACAATGTTCAAAAGGACACATTTCAATCGAGAAAGTATCCTCAAGACAACATTGCCGACATCTTTACTAAACCTCTTAAACGAGAACCTTTTAATCTTCTTAGACTTGGTTTAGGTTAATGGAACCAAACATGTAGGATAAACATAGCCTAAAACATTAGAATAGTCAAACCAAAACAATTTTGTCTTGTATTCTTCTCATCGTAGCCACGGCAAGAACGACAACACGAACGGAACCAAATATTTGGTGCCATCGTCCGTGGTGTCTCTGAGCAAAACCGCTATATACATAACATCCTCTTCCTCACAACCCACTTTACCAAAACGTGTAAAACTTAAACCAAGCTCATTATTGACACATTCCCACTCACTAATCACTCGAAGATAACATCATTGTAAGTATCCTAACTTCATTTCATCTCTTAATTTCGAGTCTAGGATTCTTATTTATACACAAAACTATCACAAATCATTACATGGGGTTTTATGTATGCTTTTATACCAAATATGAATTCAATTGGCAAATTGCATAACTAGTCATTCAAATTAGGTACTACATTATCATATTGCATAAACAAATCATGTTTCCCACTAATTGATAGATAATAAATATAAGGCCTTATTCAAACAACCAAACACCCCATGTCAAAAGTTTTGAAAAGCTTCTCACTTGTAGGAAAACATTTTTCATTGCTAATACAAATAGAAACGTTAAAATTTTCATCACTTGCATGCTCTTGAATACTAAAGGTATTGCATAACTAATATGCACTCCCGGGTATATTCAAATGTAGCCACATTGAATTAGGAGCATTTGGGTTATCTCATGGTATTTGCCAAACACCCCACTAAAACCATTTTGTGCATAAAATGAGTCGAGATAACCGCAACTCCAAATTGTTTTCATATAGGCACACACTAGAATAAAAAACGTTAAAATTTATTTTCATTTTTTAACATACTAATTCTTGTCCTTAGGAATAACCATGGTAGCCGCAAGATTCTATGATCACAAAGACACCCTTAACTACATTCCCAAACACCACAAAACCAAAGGACTTACCAAGGAACAAGTAGAAATATTTAAGAGTCTAGAATCAAGGTATTTCCATGAGGTTAGAACCATTCACTCATCCTTCCTTGAAAATACCATTCTTCGTGAAGAACTAGCCGCCATTCAATTCGATTGTCTTCTTGACATCGATGAACCAATTTGTCCTAGGTTTGTGTTAGAATTCTATGCTAGTGTGACCGGCTTTAGTGATGAAGACGATGATGAATTCTGTCTTAGGTTTAGAATCAACCAAAATGACTACACCATCACCTTAAGCAACTTTGCTCAAGTGTTAGGAATTCCCAACCGAGGAACTTGTGTCTACACGGATAAGTGGTCACTCATGGCTCTTGATACAATCAATGACCGCCTTCTCCCTATATAACCCGTTTAGCCGATAAGGATGTCATCCGTGAACACCTTTTAACCCAAAAGTGATACAACCCGAGTTACCGAAAGGAAAAGAGGTAAACCGAGATCCATATGGAATGGAGCTAAATGAACTTAAGCCGAATTTAAGAAATGGGAGGAACTACTTAGAGCCAACGTCATTAGCACCATAGGAATAGGGATCACATAAACGCTTGTCTTTGCCACATGCTCTACAACTTGTTCACCCGACAACCATTCAACTTAGCCTACTACATAGCTAGGAGAATGATTGATATTCCAACTCAAGGATCCGTTGCTCTTCCATACGGGATGCTTCTCACCCGTCTCTATAGAAACTTCGCCCAATTCCACCAACCCCAAAAGGGATGCACCTTCACTATGAACTCATCCTCACATCTTTGTACCTTTTAGTGATGCTCGAGTTGCTAAGACTAAAGGCAAGAGAGCTAAACCTCCAACTCCTTCATCATCATCATCAAATAGCTCAGGATGGTCTTCCAAGCTCTCATCTTCCACCTCATGAGTATTACGCATCTCTTCCCGAGATTGAGAATGAATCGGTGAATTCAAGCAAACTAAGGAATGTTCAAGTGCCTTGGTAGGATGATGAACAAGATTTACAAGAAATTGGACAAATAAGGGTACTTTAAGAGTGTTTGGAACAATGCATTATCGTTAATGTTTGATACTATTTAGTTGCTTTTATTATGTAGGATGATAATATAACTTGAAACAATGGTGTATGCTAACAATCTCATGCGGGGATAGCACAAGTATGCTATCAATTTTACCCATTTTCACTATATTGTGAAAATCAATAAGCCTTGCTCAAAATCTATGCTCCACTATGTTTACATATGTGTTATTTACTTTTCCTAACTAGAAATGTTTAGTATAATGACTTTTGAGAAAAATTTCGGGTTTCGAAATTTCCCGACACCTAAAACGAACTCGTCCATATTTGAGACTCCACGGATCGACGGCACCATAATTTTGGTACCGTCCTTTATGTAGTTTGGTACCGCCATACACATGCAGGCGGACGGACGACACCCTTTTAGGGTACCGTCGGTGTATGATTTTGGTGCCGTGGATCCTCCGTAATTTTCAATTTCGACTCTTTCGTGATTCCAAATTATCTTCCATCACTTATAAATCAATCTTAACTAGTTTATCTTGTTATTAGAACTAGTATTATTCACTAAGATATATAAGAAATCCATTTCCACCAAAATTCAAAAATTTGAAAAATCCACCCAAGGAGCCCTTTGGCATAAAGGAAGGAACCAAATTTTTGGTACCTTCAATCCGCTGGTAATCGAATATTAGGAAATTCCACTCACTAGAACACATTTATTGCATATCTTTTCTTCTTCACTCCATCTTCTTTGTATGGATTGACTTGGGTGATATGACTAGCATTCAACCCACTTCAAATCATTAGGAACCTCATCTCTTCAATGGTTCAACATCAAATCAAACCATTTCTCAACAATTTCTTACCTCTATAAATTGAAAGGCTTTACCATGATCATCCTCACACCTTCTTCATTCTCACTATTATCTAGCAAATCAAAACCCAAGTCAAAAATGACTAAATCATCACCAAAACCTTGCAAGAAAACCGCTAGAATTAGCGTAAGGCCTTGTTGTTTTGTTCATCTTAGCTCATCATCCGAATCTTCACCACTCACAATCTCATCTACCATTAGAGATGATACAAATCTTACCCTAGCTACACCCACTTCATCACACATTGTGATCACCACTCCACCACCAACAAAAACACCTACTTCACCTCCACGGAACCCATCCAAACATCCAAAACACCTCACCACCTTCACCAAGGTCTCCCTCTCACTCCCATGGAGTTATTTTCAACTCCACCAACATCACCAAATCCTTTCCTAGAGCACTTGGAGGACTTGCCTCTAGGCCAAGTCATCCACCACCATTGCCATCTTTTGGCACTATTGAGCGAATCGCTCATGAGTCACCTCGGTCATCCATTGACCCAAACGCCCCATTAGGGCCAAAACCTCTCCTTTTTCACCCCATTTACAAGGACATTCATGGTCCTTTATACGGGGATCATCCACTTCCATCATCAATGTCCCCTCATATTGAGGACATTCCGGAGTGCATGTGGGATGACAATCCCACTCGAGAGGAGATTCAAGCCGAACTCCACAACCTCCACCAATTCAAAGGCATGGTGGATTCTCACTAAGTGAGACAATGCAAATGCAAAATGCTTTGCTTGCATCCATCATGACCACTCCAAACATTCCCAACACCACTAACACATCCACCATTCCACCACCACAACCTCCCCAAACTTTCTACCCTCCAAGGCATGGTTGCTCAACTTGTGAGCAAGCGGGCTAAAGCCGTGGAACGGACCGGGTTATGGTCCATGACTTCCACGAAGAAATGAGGTTCATCCTCAACCACATTCTTGAGTGTCTCAACGCTCTTTCCCATCCACCATCACTTTAGGATGGTTTTAGAATAGTCTTTCTTTTATTTGCTTTCTTAGGATAATTTTATTTTCTTGTACTAGAAACACATCATTGTGTTCTCTTTTCATGATCTTTATTCATGAAAATTTTAACTAATGAATGTTGTTTATCATATTGTTGGTGTCATTACATAGTGCTTGGAAATGCTTGTGAATGATCATTATTACTAACAATTTTTTTGTAGCTTTATTTTCACAATCCATGTATCTTCCCATTAAAGCACCCAATTTAGGGGAGCTTTGAACAAGGGGAGATAATAGCTCGAGCTCATTACATTCGCATAGCCTCTTCTTTTGTTGAGACAAAAGGGGAGAAAATATAGAACTTTGAAATTATTTATATTTGACTTTTACGAAAAGTCAATCGCATACATTGACTTTCTAAAAGTCAAACAGAACTCTCATTGATAATACTTGACTTTTCTTAAAAGTCAAAGCGCATACTTTGACTTTCGAAAAAGTCAACATCATGCATCAACTAGTGAATTCTTTGGCTTTCTTAAAAGTCAAATTTCATACACTGCATTATCATTTCCTTTTCAAATTCTAAAACTAATATTTTATAACTCTTGTACAAACTTTGTTTCTTTTATAAAATAATATTTATATTTTGTCCTCAACAAAAGAGGAGATTGTTAATACAAATATCGTCATTAAACGTTATTTATATTTTTGATCTTTGCCTAAGTTTTGTTAACGACAAAAGTACATTTAATTTATAAAAGCTTAAAGCTTGTCAAGTTTATTAGATATTAAAACAAGCTTTCTCAAACAATATATTTCATCATTCAAGCATTTAGCATTTACTTTTTTTTTTTAACATCTTGATATGACTCTAATCATTATGTATGATAGTAGTTTGTAGAATGTGTTAGGTTCTTAAAAACCAAACACTACTTAAGCATTTGCATATTTCTATAAATAGTAATACAACATTTGACATCATGGAAATCATTAGAAGATTCCATTAGATATTTTGTGAAGATTTGTACTCTTCATAACTTGCACAATCTCACTTAGATAGAGTTGACTTTAGGCAAGATTTGATATCTTGGTTTGTCGATCGGCGGTACCAAAATGGTACAGGCGGAACCCTTTTAAGGGGTCCGCCGTCCGTGACGCCTCTGTCCATTTTGGCTATAAATAGCAATGCCAAGCCAAGTAGTTTCTCATCCCTTTCTAACATACTCTCATACATATCTTCTCTCTAACCTTTCTAACTCAGTTTCATATCATATTAGTGATCTCTTTTGTAGCAAAGAAGATCAAGTCATATTCAAGCTTCAACGAGAAGTTGGAAGTCTTGTTTGTTTAGTGTTGTATGATCTAGTGTTGATCCATACTTCATTGTTGTATCAAACCATCATAATCTTTTGAGTGTGAGTGGTTAGTATTTTAGTCCTCAAAATACATTGTGTGTGGGAGTAGTTGTACCCTTGAAAAGAACTCGACATCTAGCTTAGTGTCGGAAATAGTGTGCGAAGTGTAAAGGTTTTCTCCGCGGTGAAAGGAGCTTGTTGACTAGTGAAGTTAAACTCTCGAGTGTGAGACTCGGGGAGTGGAGTAGGGCAAGGAAAAAGAGTCCTTGTAGGCCGAACCACTATAAACAACTTGTTGTGGTTTGATCATTTCTTTCCTTATTTACTTATTACATATTGCTTGCATATTTCATTAACATACTTAAGATCAATATCAATTGATCTTTCAATAAGTTTCAAAACAAAGTTTTTAATCGGTAAACTATTCAACCCCCCTTCTAGTTTTCTACAAACTTGGCAAAACAAAACAAGGTCCTTGGCTTACCATCACTGGTCTTTGCAAAATACAAACCATGCTCGTGAAAAGGTAAACACCACGAGCATCATTCAAAACCAAACAAAATTTCTCCATCAAAGCCGCCTTCACCTCCGCACATGGATCTCTTTTGGACCCGCATCAATCCAATCCGGCAAGAAGTATACACTTGTCATTGTTGATGAATTCTCAAGATACACTGGGTATACTTTCTTTCCAAAAAGAGCCAGTAATGATACAATAATGTCATTCATCGTGAAGATTGAAAACGAGAATGACATTATTGTTAAACAAACCGAACCGACAATGGCATCGAGTTCGAAATCAAGAACTTGAGAGTTTCGTGATGAAAAGGAATTTCTCAAAATTTCTCATCTCCTTATACCCACGAACAAAATGGGGTTCTTTGAAAGGAAAACAGAACTCTCATTGAGGTGCTAGAACTATGTTAAATGGCTCACCCTCTCAAAACATTTACGGATGAAGCGGTCAAAGCGCACTGTTACACTCAAAACAGGTCAATCATTGTCAAAAGGCATAGTAAAACCCCATATGAGATCTTCAAAGGTAGACTTCCGACATCGACTATTTTCATGTGTTTGGATGTCTGTGTTCATTCACAACCACAAGGATCATCTAGGAAAGTTTGATGCAAAAGGCGATGATGGATACTTTTAGGCTACTCACCGATCTCCAAAGCCTTCAAGGTTTTTAACACAAGGAGACAACAAGTTGAGGAAACCTTTCATGTCACCTTTGATGAAAGTTACGAAAGCATCGGGTTCACCAACACCTCGATGGAGGAAATAGGAATTGATAACTCATCAAGATATCCTCATGATGAGTACAACACGAACTCAATTCCTCATATCAGGCGATGTCGACATCTCATATTATGTCTTACCCCACAACCTACCCCAACCAACCATCAATGAGCTCATTGAAAATCGATCGGTCCTCTCGGGATAAGTAACAATGATCCAAATGATCATGAACACGTAACTCATGATCCTCAACTTGATCAAGACATCTCTACAGATGTTCTAAATGATTAAAGTGGCTCTTGCACCGAACTCACATCCGAACTCCGGTGACATCTTCAAGCTCGGATCCGGACCACAAAGTAAGTGGACAAGATCTCGGGACATTGAGCTTGTAAACATCATTGGTGAACCCACGAGGCATGCTCACTAGAAGCATGGTCGCTAGTCTAACTGCGACTTTTGACCAGCGAATGTCTATATCTCGATTACCTATCGACATTGAACCCAAAAGTGTCACCGAAGCTCTAAAATACCCAAGTGGGTTCGGGCTATGCAAGAAGAATTGCAACAGTTTGATAAAACAAGGTCATGACCTTGATCAAATGTCCTCGAGGATGTAGTAGTCATAGGAATGAAGTGGGTTTTCGAAACAAACCGATGAAAGCGGCCTTTGTCATTAAAAACAAAGCCATACTTGTAGCCAAAGGTTACAATCAACATGAAAGCATTGACTATGATGAGACATTTGCTCTGTTGCAAGAATGGAAGCCATCGGGATCTTCCTTGCATATGCAACATACATGAACTTGTGGTCTACCAAATGGATGTTAAAAGTGCATTCTTAAATGGTGATCTCAAGGAAGATGTGTATGTTCAAGAACCTCCGGCTTTGAGAGTAGTGAATTCCACGACTATGTCTCCAAGCTTGACAAAGCCCTTTATGGACTTAAACAAGCTCCCGTGGCATGGTATGAAACTCTCTCACCTTCCCGATACAAAACAAGTTTGTCGGAGGAAAGATAGACAACACATTGTTTGTCTGAACCCAACAGGATGTGATACTAGTCAGTGTATGTTGATGATATCATCTTTGGCTCAACAAACTACAAACTTTGCAAACAGTTTGAAAACTAATGACAAAGAAGTTTGAAATGAGCATGATGGGGAACTTACTTACTTTCTTGGACTACAAATCGAGCAAGCGATAAAGGAATATCCATCGGTCAAGAGAAATACACCGAAATCTCTTGAAGAAATATGAGATATTTGACTATGCCTCGGTGAAGACACCAATGGTCCCACCTAACAACCTTGGACCCGATCTCACCGGCAAATCATCAATCAAACTCATTTCGAGAGGATTGTTGGCTCAGCGATGTATCTAATCGCTACTAGACCGGACATACAATTTTAGTCCATCTAATAGCAAGATATCGATCCAATCCCAAAGAATCCCACCTCACTGCAGCCAAAAGAATACCGGTGTACGAAAGGAACCCCAAACCTTGGACTATATTATCCAATATGCTCGGGGTTTGATCTCAAAGGTTACTCGATTCGATTATCTTGGCTGCAACATGGATAGAAAAAGTACCTCGTGGTCTGTCAATTTCTTGGAGGAAAGCGGTGTGTTGGAGTGCAAAAAGCAACAATCGGTGGCTATGTCCTCACCGAAGTCGAATATGTAGTTGCGGCGAGGATCTTTGTGCCAATGTATTATGGATGAAAAGTCAACTCGGTGACTATGACATCCATTACAAAATGGTGCCCATCTTACGTGATAACACTAGTGCAATTGCAATCTCCAACAACCCCGTCCTCCACCAAAGAACCAAACACATAGATATCGATATCACTTCATCGGGGATCACATAATGAAAGGAGACATAGAACTTCATTTCATCCCTCTTGAATATCAACTGGCCGATATCTTCACCAAACCCTTGGATGAACCTACCTTCGAGAGACCGAAAGGCGAATTGGGAATGCTTGACATTGAAAGTCAAGTATCGGAAAACCAATCTCGATAAGTTTTCGAAATGGTTCATCCTCCTAAAATCCAAAATAAACCTCTCGGTGAATGAGTAAGACTCATTTAGGTCCCCTGACACTTGACAAAGAGCATTGAATGAGTAACTAAATGGTCCAAGTATCGTTACTTTAATGTCCTAGGTTGGTAACTATGCCAATTTAATAAAGGAATATATGTCTCTTTGTCTTCTTGTCATCCCACTTGGCATTTAATGCCTCTCACAAAATATCAAATTGATATTTTATCTACGCAAAAGAGCACTTTTATCGCATGCCTTTGCAATTGTTCCTTGAAAACGGGATTTTACTGCGGGTAATGGAGTGGTAGCATTAAATGGGAAATTCAAAGTCTTTCAAAACCTACTCTTAATTTTTCTATTTGTGCACAAAACACCCTCTTATCACTCTATAAATACCTCTTCTCCAACACAATCAAAACACACAAATCTTTTCTGCAACTAAACTCTGTCAAAATCATTTCAAAATTCAAAAACATTTGTGTGTGCTCAAAATCTCTTTTGGAAAACCTTCCTTGTAAACATTTACAAAAGTTTTCATCACAAACTAGAGATCTAAACATTTTGATTGTTCTTGCCAAAATATTTTTTAACACCCTAAAACTCTTTTAATAGATATGGCTAGAACACAATCTCTTGGTTTGCTTCTCGATTGGTGGGGATCTCACTAACGTTGAATTCAAAACAAACAATGTCATAGGTAATTTTGAATACCTCAAAATGTCCCAACCTATAAAGACATTGTAAAATTTTTATTCAAGCGCCCACTCAAAACGGCCTTTGTAAATGTCCTCCATGGTGTACCAAAACTACCTCGGGGAGTTTTGGGCAACAACTAAAGCCTTTGACCCGACACCTCAACCGATGAGAATAACCTTAGACCACTCGGGGAGTATCTCATCGAGTTCGGTCTAAATGGGGGCAACAATACACCTAGATTACAAAACTTTTGCACTTCAACAGGTTGGATTACAACAAAGGTGTTTATGTCGCCCATCCCGAACCTTCTACGGTGAAGGATGGGTTAAAACAAATCGTTTTGGATCCAACATTTTGGACAAGACCCTAGTCACTAAAAGTTCATTCCCGTGGCTTGGAGGATCCTTTTCACTTTTGTGATTCGGGTCCTCGGCGGGAACCACTCATCCACCGAACATGTTAACTCTATTCGATTGATGATGGCATCTTGCCTGATGAATGGGGTCCTTTGTCGACATAGGGAGATCATTTACGATGATCTTGTAACAAGCTACATAGCAAAACTAGGACGAAATATATTTCGTATCCTAGGTTTGTCTCTTGTGCTTTACAATCGTTCTTGGGTGCCAATTATACTCGGGATGAAAAATTTGGAAATTTACGGCATCCGAGTCCTTCAAACTTTCAAAAGGACCCATCCCTTGTCACACCTATTGAATTGACGGCCCATATGGTTTTTGTAAACAACCGGGAGGATCGATGTCTCAAACCCCTGCTTAAAAAGAAAGGGAAGTCTCGAGGCCGGGACTAAGACTAAACCCAAGTATCGGGGCCACGAGGCTTGAGTGAGCACCGCCAAGAGGCACAAAAGCCCGAGACCAAAAAGACACCCAGAGACCAAGCAACAACCACCCCGTGACAACGAAGGCGATACATCACGGTCGGTGCCCTTGGTCACAACTACTACTCCCAAGATCCGGAGGAAACAAACAACCCGGTGGTAGGGGCGCCTTCCACTCGCCCGGTGATGACATTAGCAAATCAAGCCTTTGTGCGAGGGCACCGATCGATCCCAAAGACTCGGGGAAACAAACAACCCACCGATAGGGATACAACATTCACCGACTACGCTAAAGGCTTTGGGAAATACCCACGGTGTCTCGAGGGTCGATGGGGACAAAGACTGGGAGGAAAGGAACAACCCACCGATACGGAACCCAAAACCAATCGACTCCGAGAAGACGCTGGGAAACTCCCACGGTGTCCGGGGTCCACGAGGGACAAAGACTCGGAGGATCAATACCACCGATATGGAACCCATTCCCACCCCTTGTTAACTGTTGCGAGGTTCTTGAGTTGCTAAAATCGATGATGGCCTTCTTTGAAAGTGATGAAGAAATCTTATCGGCGAGGAGAAGAAGTGGACGTTGAGGTTCAAACCGAACAAGAGCCTCGGCGATCCACAAAGCGCAGATCGAGTCACCTTTTCAAAGCGAAGACAATGACTCGACCTCATCCTCCAGCTCGGCGAATTCAAAGGTTTGACAATGTTCTTCCACTCACGAAAGACAAGCGGTTAAGTGGATCGGTAGGGCTACAAGGAAGCTGTATTCGGGTTCTTGAGCAGTTTTGGGATCAACACCTTTGAAGTTCTGCCGCGATATGCCGACCTTAGATCCGATGTGCTCACCTTCAGCGAAAATGTTCATGAGCACGAGATCTTATGTACCACCATCTTGTCAACTGGATGAACACATGGTTAAGTTCCTCAAGCATCTTGAGACTTGTGGGGTTACGATTGATGAAATCGGGGACTCGGTCAAAGAAGACCCGGCACTCAATGCCAAAGTCTTTGGAGGCCACCGAGGCATATGAAAAATTCATCTCGACTCACCTGACCTTATAGAGATGCTCAAGTCTGCAAATGTTCAAGGTCTTCAAACTTGATTCGAGACTCTTGATCACCATGGACTCATTGACACTCGGTAGCTACCTTGACTAAGGCCTCGTCTTCTATGGATTGGAATCTTGGTCCACGAATGACCGCCTTGGGTTATCTCATGCGAACTTGGATGCAAAGGTCACCGGTCTTGGCGGATACATCGAAATAAAGGCCATGATGGTGAAATCTATCAAGCCTTCAAAGGTCAAGTGGTCGGTCCCCTCAACCTACTCCAACTCTTGCCCTCACCGGCGCTTCGGCAATGTTGAGGGGAGAATCTTCTTGAAGAAACTCCTCTTCACCGGGGGAGCAAACACCACCAATCTCGGTGAGCTCGAACATCATCATCGGCATCACCGGTCTGCAGTACCAATCTCATCACTTCCACCTCATGCAACAACAACAACACCGGTCTTAACACCAATCATGACAACAACACCTCCATTATTGCATCATCTTCCTCGGGACGGAACAAAGGCAAAGGCATAATGACAACTCTCGAGCACGAGAAGATTCCCTACAAAATCGGTGACACGAATACCTCTCACACCTCAACATCTAACCAAACACCTTGCTAAAGAAGAAAGGAAATTGAAACAAGGCGAGGATGAAAAGAAGACTAAGGAGGCATTGACCAAAGTGATTGCCAAGAAGGCGAAAACATGGGAATAGATGCAAGCAAGCTCCAAAGGGTCGCAGATGGGTTCATGGAAGCTCAAGGATGCTCAGCAAATGGGCGCAATGAGGCTCGGATGAAAAAAGAAAAGAAAGCTGAAGCATCGGGCAAAGCGAATTAAAGAATATAAGCGGACAATGACCGGTAGAAGGCTCTGAAAAAATCATTGATGTCAAAATCATTCCCAACACCAAACCATTGGCTATGAATGTTATAGGGGGATGACAAAGACACTTTGAGGTTCATGATCCCTTAAAATTCGGTGACTTTGGGATCACGAACTCGATGAACTTGGTCCGATCATTGGAAAGAAGCAAAATAAGGTGGTCAAGGAGTCGATGAAGATGCTTAGCAAAAGATATGAAAGGCGAGGGAAGCACCTGTGTTGAGAATTCACCGCCTTGGCGCACCTCAAGGATCTCAACCACAAGCTTCCACTGGCAAAAGGAAAGAGTTGATTTCAACACGAGATCAAAGTGCACGGCCTAGAATGCAACAGAACCGCTGAAGGTGTAAATTTTGTGAATCTGTCTAGTGATTGAAGAGCACGAAGAGGGCTATTCCACATTGATGTCTATGGAAACCCTGCATTTCAAAGATGGAGTGACATTGATCGGGATGGAGTGGCTGCAATGATCGACTATATTCTGTGGCCTCTCGGATCCAATCCTCAAATTGAGAAAATAACGTCGTGTTCTGTCAAGACACGAATGCTAAGATCGAGACCATCCGACGGAAACACTCATCACCAAGAAAGTGAAGCTTGAAGCACCGGGTATCCATCGGATTGACATCATTTTGTTTTATCTTTTGTACTAGTGATAGGAACTATGTAATCGATCAATAAGCGATGTATGTTTTTTCATTTATTCGATGTTCCTTATTGTATTCATTAGTACATTCGATGTAAGAAGAATCCTCTTGCTCACTTACATCGATCAACCACTTAGGCTATTTGTATATCCAAATAGGGGAGGCTGTTGGGTTCGATAAATACCCAAACCCTTAATCTAGGATTTGAATAGAAAATAGCCCAAGTATTTAATCCGCTAAACATAACAGTCATTGAGTGCATAGTCTCTCGGTGAGTCATCTTCGAGGATACTCAATGAGGCGAAGAAGAAGTCTCTCCACTCGAAGGCGGAACTTAAAGGGTGAAGGCGAGTCAAGAAGAAGATGATGGATTCAATGGTGATGACAATAACTCATGAATCCCTAAGATTCTCTCCAACTTCTTGCGAAGACAAACCAAGTAGAAGGCGAAGGATGTAAAGGCAAGAAAGAGCGGGACAAGGCGGGAAAGGTTGAATCGGATAAGACGAAGTCCTTATCAACCAAAGTCAACTTTCCCAGAATGGCAAAGATCGTGCTCGATGTCATCTTTGAACTTAGGAAAGTAGTCTTGTCTCTTACCTAGATTAGTCTTTGTATGAGACAAAATACATCAATATTTTGTCTTACGTATGATGTTCGGTTGTCACTTAGGAAAAGTCAAATATCATACATGTATAAATAGCATAAGAGATGGAATGAAAAGGTTAAGCTTGTGAATTGTAAAACACACATACACGCAAGCCATCTTTTCACTCCTCCAAATACAACTTAGTTCTGAGATAGCTCGGTGAGCTCTAAGAGTTGTGCTCGGACTTAGCTGAGCTTAGAGGAATCACCCAACCTTGTCATTTCAATCCCAAGTACTATTCATGAGTACTTGGGTAGCGTATTCTTTGTTGATTTATTTCTAATAAGAATATGATGTTGAAAATTACTTAGTGTGTTTTCTTTATGTTAATTTCGGTCATAGTTCACTTGTAACTTGTTTTATAAACTTAAACTATTTTAAACGATAGTGAGCGGGAACAACGATTATTATTTGAATCGTGACACCTTAGAGTATTTCCACTCTAATCTCCGAAGATATCCATAGCAAGTATGTTTCCTTTTGCTTCATCCGACAAACCTTTGGAAATCTATATCACACTAGCTCTCTCGCAAGTAAACTCCATATCATCTATATAAAGGAATAAATGTATGAACATACCTTGTGCATACTCCGAGTGTTATCTATTGTTGTCATCACTACGTGCCTAAACCATTGCTGAGAATACACATATCAGATTAAGTATCCGTGTCTTCTTTCATAGTAACCATCCACTTGGATTTCACCTCACAAGCAACTGGATCCATGAAAATCAATTATCCATGTGTATGTTCTTCTATCAATGCAAGAAATCATAAAGCATCCATCATTGTCCTTATATACTTGAGTGCTTTTCTGACACACGATGGTTCCCTATCATGCTAGCGATTGTTGATTTCCTAAGTTTGAATATTTGGTGAATCATCACCTAAATCGCCACTTTCAGCGGTTTAACCTCAATCCACGACCATACGTAATTCCACCTCAAACTAAACTTCTTGTAACGACTTCCTTGAACACATCTTGACACTTTACATTAGGATAAAATATGTTGGGACAAAATTTGTCCCAGTTTTCCCTGACAAATATTTGTGTATAAAATAGCCAAGTCACTCACTCCTAAAATCAGTGAGCATTTCACTCTCTGATAGTCATCAAGAGAGTATCATATGCGGATCAATCTACAACTGAAGAAACTTTTTACTTTACTGATACAGAATCAGTAAGTAAAGTACCTGAGCACTGCAAGAGTCATGAGATCTGACAAATGTCTCATCGCTCTTATGACTTATCTCTGAGAAACAATTACGAAATATGTGCAGAAACTTTCTTGGGAAGACAACCTACAAGCATTGGGAAGAAAACAAAAGTACTTTAGTACTTTATTTAGTATTTTATTAAATCTTACCAAAGAAGCTTTAAGTACTTTATTAGCATTTTATTAAAGCTTCTCTTGGAAGCTTTACTCTTTTCCTAACCTATATATTTATATGTTGTAATAGAGATAGATAAATAACACAAAGTGTTATAGTGATAGGGTCCTCTTCTCATTGAATCCTAGATTAGCTAGCTTGGATCAATGAGAGTTTAATTTGTCAATCAACGGGTATAGTATTTCGCAACTATCCTCTTAAAAAGACCATATGTGAAGGATCAGATGTTATTAATAGTCAAGTGGGTATTGAGTAATCTTGTTCTTATTGTTCTTCATTATTCATAGATTACTCAATGTTATCTGACAAACAAATGGTACTAGAGCGGGTGAATCACTTCCATGATCTATATCTGTTCTTAAGTGACTGCTAATAACATTTGAAAGTCAAAAATTCATGTGTAAAATCTTTAAAACTGCTAATGCTGTTGTATTTTTAATGAAACGATATACACTGACTTTTGACTAAAAGCCACACAAAAACAAAAAAATCAACCCCCACCATTCATACATATGATCTAAAGAGACATACTCACAAAAATCTCTGACTTATCTTTAAAATCCTATCTACACACACAAAAATCGTTGAACACACACACAAAGACAAAAAAAGGTGCCTGATAAATTAAATTTTATTAGGGCATTTTGATGATAGTTTTATCAGTGTGTATTGGAGTTATGCTTTTTTAGCTTGTGAATCAGAGGGTACAGATCAGGGAATGATAAATCAGTTGTGATATGGAGTTCGTGGTGGTCTTATAGGCTAGATAAGGCGTTGGTTAATCTTACGGGTCAGTTAATGATTACAACTCAGGGAGCTTTATTGGGACTTTCGAGCTAAGTTTTTGCAACATCAGGGGTTGATGTTATCGGGCTGGTTTTTGTTTTACAAGGAGTTTATTAAACAATCAGGAAACCAAAGGAGTACCTGATAGCATGGTTATTGAATGTAAAATCCCTGATAGCTAGAGCCCCTGAACAGGTAGCTAATACCAGACCTAAAGAATCAGGGACAAGAAGGATCAGGGAGTCGCTTTGAATCATAGATATATATCATCTTATGCAACATTAGGGAAAGGTTTGAATCAGTGTGGGTTTCGGGTCAACTGTTGATTATGATCATTAGAGGATAATTATGATCAGAGGAGTTGTTTGTTAGGAGCTCAAGTCGTGCATCACTGAGAGTGAAGAGTGAGCCGGGGTGTGATAAAGTTCCTGACCTTGAATTAAATATCACAGCCTGATTTTGAAATTGAGAAATACACAGTTATGCTTAACATAACTTGTATCTGACAACCACTCATAACCTTAGACAACCACTCATAACCTAGACCAAAGCACAACCAAAATCATAACATCACTCACAGCGTGACAACAAAACTACAAAACGAAAACCTGAAACTTGAACCCTACCATCTCAAACACGGTATGTAAATTAAACCCAAAAGGCTTCAGGTAATTGAGTGAAGTCAAAAACTAAATGTGAAATCTTCAAAAATCGTTACTACTGTTGCAATTTTTGAGGGGGAGAAGCACATTTATCTTTGACTAAAACCTGATAACCCATAACCTCACCTCATAACCATAACGTAATCTTATCCAACCAAACCACAACCATAACCTCCTAAACCAAAGTCATCATGAACCTCAGTCACTTAAATGCGAGAACTTCAAAAACTGCTATGCTAGTGCAGTTTTTGAAGGGGGGAAAGCATTTAATTTTTCTAACCTAACGAAGGAGAAGTAGTAGACATGGAGACTTGTCGGGTCAATGAAGAAGGGCTATAGGCATATACACCATTGATGATTCTTATATGATAGCCATGTATTATTACAAAAAAAGGAGACTAATGTTTCAAGGTGTAAGTAAATCGGTGAGTGGTAATGTGGTATGGGGACGAGAAGCTAATGAGGGGTGCTTAGTACATGAGTCATAAGATTATAGCTGACAAAAATTCAGCTAACATAACTGTTGTTCAGGTCTTGTGAGATAAGAAAATCAGAGAGTGTTAGTGTCTTTCAGCCTGAGACTAATCAGGTAAAATGGATATCAAGGAGTGATATCAGAGGGTGATTACTATGGGGCATTTCGGAATCTAAGCTGGTGTTAATACTTAAAACCCGAGCCCCTGATACTAGTTGTCACCTCTAGGTCAAAGAAAAACAAATAGGGTATCTGAATGTACTTTAGTACTTTATTTAGTATTTTATTAAAGCTTTTCAAGGAACCTTTAAGTACTTTATTAGTATTTTATTAAAGTTTCTCTTTGAAGCTTTACTCTTTTCCTAGCCTATATATTTGTATGTTGTAATAGATATAGGTAGAGATTCTAGACACAAACAAAATAACACATAGAGTTATAGTAATAGGGTCCTCCTCTCATTGAATCCTACATTAGCTAGATAGGATCAATGAGAGTTTAATTTGTCACTCAATGGGGGTAGTATTCCGCAACTATCCCCTTGAAAAGACCATATGCGAAGTGTTAATACAAATAAGCCATAAAAACATTTATTTATATTTTACGATCTTCTAATGTTTTGTTGATAACAAACGTAAAATCATTTTAACGTAACAAATAAAATACGTAAATGGTTTGAGCCAATAGTTTACTAACACACTTACATTTTCATATAAAACACTAAACAAATAATATTGTTTACATCTTATAGAAATTCATATGTATAACAACTAGTGTTTACATAATATGGATATATATATATATATATATATATATATATATATATATATATATATATATATATATATATATATATATATATATATTGTAATAGGTAATGTAATGGGTAAAATCTAAGTCCTTGACCCATTGACTAGGTACAATAAATATTGTTGGGTAAAACCTAAAATCCATGACCCATATCCATGGAGCTTGATCCATAACCCATGATCCATTGCACAACATCATGCATGAAGTCATGTTGGGTATTATCCATGATCCATGACCCAAGACCCATGACCCAATGTCTAGATACATTGTATCTTGTTGGGTATTCATAAAACATTACCCATAACCCATGGTTCATAACCCATAACCCAGTTTGCAACCCAAAATCCGGACTTAAGGCGACCCGACTTGGGATCCCTAGATTACACTAGCGGATCCTCAGGGAGGGATCCGTAAACTCGATGAAGCGATGAAATTTTTCCTATAAATGAGCCATTTCTCTCTTGTTACTCACCCCTTTTACACATACTCTCTCTTACTATTCTAAACCCTCTAACCTCAGATCCAAAGGATCTTTCTATGTAGTTTTGTGTTTGTATGATTCTATAGGTTCCTCTTAAAGGCGATATCACCACCTCTTGAAGACATGCAAGCTCAAGTACATGAGTTGCTAAGCTTCGTCATCATCAAGACAACTGAAGTGTCTCTTGTTGATAGTTCTTTTCTTCCTTCATAGAAGTGTCGTGTCGAAAACATTAGTGAAAGGTGCCAAAGGGTCAAGTCGAAGGCATTAATGAAAGGTGTCGAAGGGTCGTGTCGAAGGCATTAGTGAAACGTGCCAAGGGAGTACATTCGATATGGTGTATCGATGTACAAAATAGATAGTTTGGGTTAAAGGATTGATGTGCCCGGTAGGTGCAAGTTTTAAATTTATAAAGGTGAATTACCAATATTACCAATAACACATACGAGCAAGTATGCTCGTCCGTTATAGCAAGATTATGAAGGTAAGTCGGGATGGATCGCAGGATTTGAGTGAATCGAGCACAAGTTTGAATTAACGAGTCTATCAAAAACATATAACAAAGCAAATAGATATAATGAAATTCAGATGATTAAAAACTACACTTGCTTAAACTAGTGTCATATCGTAGATTAATGTGATTGTGTTAACCTCTTAACATGTTGGTTGTGATAATTAGTTGGTGTACTAATCTATTGTTCTTACAAGTCAAACTTTGATCAAGAGTTTAGTTTATAAAAACAAGCGTTAAGTTTAACCAATCAATTCAAGATCAATTCAAGTTTCATAAGTCTACTTTCATAAACTTAAACACAAAAACATCCACTTGCTTATCAAATTGCTTAAGAAATGGTCAATACAAAAGGTACCCGATCATAGACAAAAGGCTACAATTAATTTTCAACAACTAATCTTACGACCATTTAGATGTTTCCAACCAATCCAATTTGATAATCAAAAAGCGTTTCTATTACAACCACACCTTAGTTCCTTTGTATAATCAAGAATAATGGGTAAAAAACAATCATCCATAGACAAAATGATTATGACTAGTTGAATAATGAGAAGTTCTTTCGAAACTAACGATAGTTACCAATTAGCCAAACTTGATTAACAAATGTCACTATGAAACTTTAGCACAATTGGATCTTAGAATCAACTTGAAATTGAATTAAAACATGTTAACACAATCACTAACTAATCATATAATAATCAACATCATTTAAGCAAGTGTATAAAGAAACTAGCCACTCATAGCAAACATGAACATAAACTCATAACTTTGATCATTAGAAAACATGATTAAAAGTCTTACAATGCTTGGAATAAGATTACAAATGATGAAGTAATGATTCCCCAAAGGATCGTGGAGGACTTCTTAGTGTTTTGGCTTCCAAGGGTGGAACTTGGAACTCCAAACTTCTCACGGCTTTCTAAGGGCGAATTTCGGAGGTTAAGGCTTGGTTTGATGAGTGAGAAACTATGTAATTGAAGTGTGTCTAATATGCTCACAATTAGCCTCTATTTATACTACCTCGAGGCCTAGGGTGTTAAATGCTTGACTTGGCCTCCAAGGAGTAAGGAAGGGACTAGAATACACCAGAGAAGGACCTAGAATCGTTTGGATGCAAAGGGAAGCTTAGTGATGAAGATTTGACAACTGCGGCTTCTCCAACCGGATCGGTCATCGACCAACCGATCGGTTGGTCTTCAATAATAACACACCGGCCGATCCGGTTGCGGGTTCGACCGATCGATCGGTCATGGTCTAAACATAATTCGACCAAATGCCAACCGATTCGGTTAAAGGTGTAACGGATCCGGTTGGATCTTGAACGAAACGATCTTTCTCTCGTTACTCGACTTGTAGAACTTGGTTCTTCAATCACTAAGGTCTTCAAAGGTGCTAGGGATTGACTTTCTTGAGGCGAGAATCTTGATTAGCGCATATTTCACATTTTCCTCATTTCCACGCACTTGGTTATGAATACTAGACAAACATCTCTAGATACGATTAAGTGCTAAAATCACACAAATATAACCAAATAGCGAGATATAAAGTACACACAATGCTACTAAAAACATGCACTGTCGAGTGTTATCAAATTCCCCCACAAGCTTTGCTTGCCTCAAGCAAATCTAGGAAAAACATCCTTTGGTACAAGATCGTGATTATGAAAAATGTGATGCAAATCAACCAAGTATAAATACGAGAAGATTCATCAATTATGCTTATAAAGGTGAAACATCAAGATGTTTGACAATATCCAATGATTTTCTTGCATGATAAACATTTGAGAACACCTCACGAAAAATAATGGAATATAATTCACTCGATCGCTCATTTTGGTGGAGTAACAAAATAAATCACACTCATTGCTCGGTCATGATTAGATTATTACCATAAGCTTGTACAAACAAAACTTCACTTACGTGGCGTGAGCACCAAGTAAAAACATCTAAAGAGGGCTTTTATTGGGTTATAATGATGAGGCTAAGGGTTAAAGTATGGATAAGGCATGGAATGTTTAATGGAATTGGTGTTAAATAAAAATGAAATCAAGTCTAATACTCGTGTTGCTAGCTACCAAACATTCCACGAACCAAATAAGCGATTATGGCTTTGCATTCTTCTTTTCACTTTCCAGACTTTTCTTTGCCATGACAATTTTCTACGATCATAGCACATGGCTATTATTTCATACTTTCAACACTTTTTTTTTTTTTTTTTTTTTTTTTTTTTTTTTGCATGAACTCAGCGCATGGCTCGATCAATCACAAAAGAGGTGGTACTCATAATCATTTGAACAATCTTCACTTTCCATGAAACTAGCAACCAACGTTAGACATTGATAAGGGTAGGCTAAGGTTTAAAGGTGTAAAATATTTTGTATTTTACGGGTGAAGCAAAAATGAAAGGATGGCTCGAAAGGTGTAACTAGGGTATCTAGTGCTAAAATGAGCACTACAAATGGGTCCATTTGGGAGGTTAACTAACCGATGTGGCTAGCTAATATATCATTAGATGTAAAATGGAAGGCTATTTGGGTTAAATCCTAAGTTGCCTCTTTATCACAGAATTCGCTTATATCACGAATGCAATCTCACTGCGGTCTAGTAATGATTTACAAGCACAAGTTCTAGAATAAATAAAATCACCGGCACACTCATAGCAAAAGATCCAAGCATAAAAGATGTATGCTAATAAGAAATAGGCTCAAATCCTCACAATTTAGTGGAAAGGGTATAATATGTGCTAGCAAATGTTTATCGATCCAAAATGGATTGCAATAGTAATCGGAACACATCTCGAAATTTCAAATATTACCAATTTTACGGAGGAATGATCTAGTTATTCTAATAGATAATCCTAAAGTGTGAAAACAACTAGATCACAAAGCAAACAAAATTTTAAATTTAAGCATGAAAACTCTAATTTTCCTATTCACCCCCCACACTTAAGTTAGACATTGTCCTCGATGAAAACGAACTTCAAAGTATAGAAATAGGGAAAATAGAGATGAAACCGATATGTCAACGAGTTTATCGACAAAATTCTTTCTTCATTCACAGTGTCCCTTAGAGAAATCATCACTGCACACAATCTTATAAACAAACAAAATGTTTTATTAAAGGTGGCACCCCCACATAAGTTCGACCAAAGGTTAAGACTTTGGGAATGACCACGAAAATCAAATCAAACACACGGGTTGCCTCCCGAGAAGCGCTTGTTTTATTTGAGTCATCATTTGACTCGATTCTTCCCAATTTATTCATTGCAAGTGACTTTGAACATTATAAAGTTCGGGGATGTACATGAATTCTTCACGGTATCTTCAATATCGTCCCCAGACGAATTATTGATTGGTTTCAAGGAATAGTTTGTGGAATTCTTCCGAAATGGTGCTACAAAAGTGATAGTTTAATTCATTCTCATGGTGTCTCAAGACATCTTTGCATAATGAAACTTCATTCGTTTGCTCCTATCGTAGTATAACTTGATTGGTGTCCATTAACAATGAAACTTCCACCTTGTTTGTCATAGAGTTCGACATACCCGGATGGATATCCATGTTTAACGACATATGGTCCAAACCATTTTAGTTTGTAACTTAGGAGCTTTGAATTTGAATTTCATGTTAAGCGAACTTTATCTCGACTTTGAATTCTTTCCAATTCTTAGCTTTTTATCATGATAGGCTTTTGTTACGGCTTTATCTGGTTTGGAGTTTTCATAAGCTTGGGTCTTAATTCATCCAATTCGTGCAATTGCAAATCTTTTCTCTCCAGCTATTTTGAGATCGGTGTTACATTGTCGCGGCGCCCAATAAGCACGATGTTCAACTTGAGCGGTAAATAACAAGTCTTCCATCTGAAGTGCTGTAGGGAGTTGTACCAATGGTGTTTTATAAGCCGTGCGAAATGCCCACGAGCATCATCAAGTTTCCTTGCCCATAAAGCGGATTGTCTTTTCGGTTTCTAGTATTCTTTTGAGAGCTCTGTTGGTATTTTCCGACTTGTCACTAGTTTGTGGATGATAGCGATTACAAATCGATGATGAACTCCATATCTTTCATGGTTCTTTCCATTTGTTGATTGCGAAATGAGTTCCACGATAAGCTTATGAGTGCTTTGGGAATTCCATAACGAGCGAAAAGTTTTTGAGAAAATTAACGACGACGAGCATCGTTTGTCGGTAAAGCTTCGACTTCGCCCATTTGGACACGTAATCTATAGCGAGAATGTATTAATTTGTGGGATTTAGGGAAAGGTCCATGAAATCTATTCCCAAATATCGAATATTTCACACACTGAATGCTTGTTAATGGCATTTCATCCTTCGAGAGATTGGTGGTTCTTTGACAAGCGTCACGATTTTGAACAAGTGTATGTGCTTCTTTGAATATTGTTGGCCAATAGAATCCGGCATCAAAAACTTTCTTAGCTGTGGTGGAAGGACCATAATGTCCCCAGTTGGGCCATGGTGACATTAGTCAAGAATTTTCTGAGTTTGGAACCAAAATACATCTTGGATCATCCCATGGACACATTTTTAAAGATATGGCTCTTCCCAAAATAGTATTTAAGTTCGAAAAGAATTTGCTTCTTTGAGCATGAGTTAGTCCTTTTACGAGAATTCCTCCGTGAGGTGGTTATAAAGTCGACAAACCAAGGATCGTCATTTCCGTCGATGTTCATGAGAGTTTCATCGGAAAATAATCATCGATTTCTTCTTTCAACTCCTCAAGATTAGGATTTTCGGGACGAGATAAGTGATCGTGACAAGATTCTGCTCCTTTCTTGTCTTTGATTTCGATGTCAAATTCTTGGAGTAACAAAATCCATCGAATAAGGCGTGGTTTAGCGTCTTGCTTGGTGAAACAGAATATTTGAGTCTTGAATGATCGGTAAAAGCGATTGTTTTGAGAGCACAAGATATGATCGAATTTGTCAAAGGCAAAAAGCGACGACTAGTAATTCCTTTTCGGTGTGGCGGTATAATTTCTTGGGCACTATTGATGTCTTCTCGGCAAAATATATAGGTCTAGAAAGTGTTTCCTTAAGCGTTGTCCTAAGACGACTCCAACAAAAAAATCGCTTGCGTCGCACATAAGTTCGAAAGGTAGTGACCAATTAGGTGAAACCATGATCGAGCACTAGTAAGTTGAGATTTCGATGATTAAAGCTTTTATGCAATCGACATCGAAGTTAAAGATAGATTCTTTCTCAGAAGTTTTGTCATTGGGCGAGATATTTTGGAAAAATCTTTGATGAATCGGTAAAAACCAGCATGTCCTAAAAACTTCTAACGGCTTTGGCGTTGGTTGGTGGTGGAAGTTTTGAGATGACATCGACCTTTGCTTTGTCGACTTCCATTCCGGCACTAGAATTTTGTGGCCAAGCACAATTCCTTGGTTACCATAAAGTGGCATTTCTCGATTGAGAACAAGATGTGCGACCGCATCTTTCGAGCATTTTATCGAGATTAGAGAGGCAAGCTTGAATGACTCTCAAAATGAGAAATCATCCATGAAAACTTCCATGGAGGTTTCAAGCATGTCTTGGAAGATGGCGATCATACACCTTTGAAAAGTTTGGGTGCATTACAAAGACCAAAAGGCATACGCCGATATGCGTGAGTTCCAAAAGGACAAGTAAAGGTGGTCTTTTCTTGATCGTTAGGATCGATGGGAATTTGGAAATATCACGAAAATCCGTCGAGAAAACAAAAGAATTTATTTCCAGCTAGTCTTTCAAGCATTTGATCCATGAATGGGGTGGAAAATGATCCTTTCGGTGGCTTTGTTTAACTTACGATAGTCAATACAAACCGCCAACGGTGATAGTTCTAGTCGGAACTAGCTCATTTCGTTCATTAGTTACAACCGTCATTCCTCCTTTCTTTGGAACACGATGAGCAGGGCTTACCCAGGACTATCCTCAATTGGGTAAATGATTCGACATCAAGAAGTTTAATGATTTCCTTTTTAACAACTTCTTTCATGTTGGGATTGAGTCTCACGTTGACGTTCTACGGGTTTAATTCCTTCTTCGAAATTGATTTTGTGTTTGCAAAAATTAGGACTAATTCACGGGATATCGGATGTTTTCCAAGCAAAAGCTTGTTTGTGATTTTGAGTGCGAAACTAAACTTTCTTTCTCATCATCCTCGAGTAATGAAGATATGACTCTTTGGAAGAAGTGAATTCTCCTCGGATAAGCATATTCGAGATGATTTGGGAGAGGTTTGAGTTCGAGATCCGTGGGTGGTTCTTCGATAGAGGACTTTATTCGCATTTTTCATTGAAAGTGATTTCCTCAAAATTTTCTTCCTCTTCCTCTATTTCTTCTTCGAGTTATCTTCTTTAAATTCTACTTTCATGAAATCATCAAACTCTTTGTCAAAATCTGTTTCATTGATTTTTCGAAGTAGTCATGAATGGATCGGATTAGTTAAGTAATGCATCTAATTCCTCATCGGTGACTTCATCAATAACATCGACGTTAAAACAAGTGTCATCACTAGAATGTGGGTAGCGCATTGCTTTATCGATAAGAAAAGTGATTGATCTTCCCCAACTCAAGGTTGAGTTCTTTTCCTTTAACTTTGATGATTCGTCGGTATTTAGGAAGGTCTTCCTAAAATGAGTGGGACTTTACTATCTTCTTCCATTTCCAAAATTACAAAGTCCGGGAAATATGAATTTACCGAGCTTGAACAAGCATATTCTCGTAATTCCACGGGATATTGATAGGAATGATTTGCCAATCGAATGCTCATTTTGTTGGTTTCAATTGTTGTTGCACAACTTGGAATAGAGTGAATAAGGCATCAAATTGATACTTGCGCCAAGATCGGCTAAAGCATCACATTTAACGTTATTCCAGTACATGGAATAAGAAAGCTCCGGGATCTCCGAGCTTTGGTGGAATTTTGTTTTGTACTATGTGTGAGCATTCTTCGTTAAGAAAAGTTCGCGATATTTGCTGCTTGCTTTTGTTATTAAGAAGTTCTTTCAAAATTTCAAGTAATTGGGCATTAGGCTATAACATCAACGAGAGGAACATTGAGTCTAACCTCTTGATTATTTGATAAACTTCTTATAACGACTCTTCCATCTTCTCTTTTTAAGCGTTGAGGATAAGGAATTTTTTAGTGTATCACGCTTTGTTGGTGGAATGTCTTTCTTTATGGTGGTTTGAGTTGCGTTTGGTTCTTCGTTTTCATCCTCACTATCAGCGGTGTGAGGTATTAGGATTAGGTGGTGGATCGTGCGAGACCACTTCTTGTAACGACATTGATATGTTCATTTCTTGTTTGAGGTGGGCAGTGCGTCTTATCATTTGATGGTTTTGGATTGGATTGAGTGTTACTTGGCAATGAACGGATGGTCTAGAGGAATGTTGGTCGAGAAAGTCCGCATGACTTGTTTTCAAGATCTTGGATAGATGCTTGATGATTTTTGTCCTTGCTCAACTTTGGCTTTAAGATTGAAAAATTGATTTTTATAAAATCATTTGCGGATTTTTGTCCATACGAATTCTCTCATGGTTTTGAATTCGGTTTCTTACGTCTTTTTGTCGGAAGTTTGGTGTGGTGGATCGTCAGTTCGTGGTTGAGAATCACGGTTGTCATCCCTTGGTCGGCGATCTTGCCAATTTCCAGAATTTCGACCGTAATAATTACTACGATATCCTCCTCCACGGTATCCTCCTTGAACGTAATTTGCTTCTCCTTCTTTTGGTCCACCCATAGGTTTATCGTCGCACTCGGACGATGGATGATTTCCTCCACAATTGTTGCATCCGTCTCGCATTTCTTTCATCTCATCTTTGATATCTTTGTATTGCGAGTTAATTTGTGAGGTTAATGCTTCCATCTTCTCCATGAGTTTTGAGGTATCGGTGTTTTCGACAAAAGCAGCGGTTTTTCAAGAGGTTTGGTTTGGAATCTTTGGACCAATCAAGTTTGAGAAGTACTCGATCTTGAGCAATTGATGTGCATCATTAGGAGTTTTATAGAGAAAATTCCTCCGACATCAAGGATGCCTTGAGAGATTTCATCTAGTCCATGGTAAAAGATTTGGATAATGGTTCCTTTTGATAATCCATGTCCATGACAACTCTGAAGCAAATCTTTCATTGAAGCCAAGCTTGACAGTGATTCGTTTGGGTTTTGGTTGAACGCGAATTTCTCCCATTAATCGATCAAACATGGCGGGTGGAAAGAATCGGCTCACAAAAGCTTGCCTCATCTCCTCCAAGTATTGATGATTCCGGGGTCAATTCATTGTACCATACTTTAGCATCTCCGTGAGTGATGATGGGAAAAGTTTGAGTTTGATGGCATTGACATCGGTGTCGCCATAACGAAACATTCATAAATTTCGATGAATTGACAATGTGCTTATGCGGATCGGCCACGCCGCGACCATCGGTGTCGGTCTTTGATCATAGAAAGGTGATGTCCTTCACGGTGAAGTTGTCACCAAGGTTAATAGCAACAATAGCACTTTCGGGTGTTGGTGCTACGGTTGATTTGTTCCCACATGGGTTGATCGTCCGCCATGGGAAAAGGTAAATTGGTGAAAGGGTTGTAAACAACTTTGGCTTCAATGAGGTTATCAAATGGTGGGTTTGGTACTCTTGGTATACGGTTTTCCAATGGTATGAAACGTGTTCTCCTTCTTCGAATCAAGCGTTCGGGGTTGGTAAGAGGTGTAATTGGTTCTATTCATTTGCTCAGTGTTCATACAATGTCCTAGAGAATCCGGGCAATATCTAAACACACGGACAAACAACGAAAATGAGTTTATATGGAATGAGGAAGGTAACCGGATCGGTGCGGGATGCGACCGATCGGTCGGATTTGTTGAATGATGGGTAAAATTGTAACCGATTCGGTTGAGAGCAACGGATCCAGTTAAGGTTTCGTGAAAAAATATTTTTTTTTTTTTTTCGGTGAAGGAAATTCAAGAACTTGTTGAAACACAATCAAATCCCTAAGCGTGCGCGTAAAACTTGATGTGCCGGTAGGTGCAAGTTTTAAATTTATAAAGGTGAATTACCAATATTACCAATAACACATACGAGCAAGTATACTCGTCCGTTATAGCAAGATTATGAAGGTAAGTCGGGATGGATTCGCGAGGATTTGAGTGAATCGAGCACAAGTTTGAATTAACTTGAGTCTATCAAAACATATAACAAAGCAAATAGATATAATGAAATTCGGATGATTAAAACTACACTTGCTTAAACTAGTGTCATATCAGTAGATTAATGTGATTGTGTTAACCTCTTAACATGTTGGTTGTGATAATTAGTTGGTGTACTAATCTATTGTTCTTACAAGTCAAACTTTGATCAAGAGTTTAGTTTATAAAAACAAGCGTTAAGTTTAACCAATCAATTCAAGATCAATTCAAGTTTCATAAGTCTACTTTCATAAACTTAAACACAAAAACATCCACTTGCTTATCAAATTGCTTAAGAAATGGTCAATACAAAAGGTACCCGATCATAGACAAAAGGCTACAATTAATTTTCAACAACTAATCTTACGACCATTTAGATGTTTCCAACCAATCCAATTTGATAATCAAAAGCGTTTCTATTACAACCACACCTTAGTTCCTTTGTATAATCAAGAATAATGGGTAAAAACAATCATCCATAGACAAAATGATTATGACTAGTTGAATAATACGAAGTTCTTTCGACCCCAACGATAGTTACCAATTAGCCAAACTTGATTAACAAATGTCACTATGAAACTTTAGCACAATTGGATCTTAGAATCAACTTGAAATTGAATTAAAACATGTTAACACAATCACTAACTAATCATATAATAATCAACATCATTTAAGCAAGTGTATAAAGAAACTAGCCACTCATAGCAAACATGAACATAAACTCATAACTTTGATCATTAGAAAACATGATTAAAAGTCTTACAATGCTTGGAATAAGATTACAAATGATGAAGTAATGATTCCCAAAGGATCGTGGAGGACTTCTTAGTGTTTTGGCTTCCAAGGGTGGAACACGGAACTCCAAACTATACCGCTTTCTAAGGACAATTTCGGAGGTTAAGGCTTGGTTTGATGAGTAGAGAGCTATGTAATTGAAGTGTGTCTAATATGCTCACAATTAGCCTCTATTTATACTACCTCAAGGCCTAGGGTGTTAAATGCTTGACTTGGCCTCCAAGGAGTGAGGAAGGGACTAGAATACACCAAGAGAAGGACCTAGAATCGTTTGGATGCAAAGGGAAGCTTAGTGATGAAGATTTGACAAGCTGCAGCTTGACTCCAACCGGATCGGTCATACGACCAACCGATCCGGTTGGTCTTCAATAATAACACACCGACCGATCCGGTTGCGGGTTGCGACCGATCGGTCGGTCATGGCAAAACATGAATTCGACCAAATGCCAACCGATTCGGTTAAAGGTGTAACCGGATCCGTTGGATCTTCCGAGACAAGAAACTTGATCTTTCTCGTTACTCGACTTGTAGAACTTGGTTCTTCAATCACTAAGGTCTTCAAAGGTGCTAGGATTCACTTTATCGAGGCGGAATCTTCGATTAGCGCATATTTCCACATTTCCTCCATTTCCGCACTTGGTTATGAATACTAGACAAACATCTCTAGATACGATTAAGTGCTAAAATCACACAAATATAACCAAATAGCAGATATAAAAGTACACACAATGCTACTAAAAACATGCACAATCTGAGTGTTATCAAGGATATTGATATCCTTATGATGTTTTAATAAAGAGTGTGTCTCCTTTCGGGTTGTCATGTATTGGTGTAGTGTTAGGTAGTAGTTCCTCCTTTGTAATGGAACTCGGTATCTAGCCTTGTACCGGATAAAGTGTAGGCGACGTTGTGATAGATTCGGTTTTACCTCGTGGAAGAACCCGGTGTCTAGCCTTGTATTGGATAAAGAGTAGGCGACGTTGTGTAGGATTCTCCGCCACATTAAGGATCTTGTGTTGTTTAGTGCTTACGAACTCTCGAGTGGGGAACTCGGGGAGTGGAGTAGGGAAAGGAAGGTGTCCTTGTAGCCGAACCACTATGAATACTCGTGTCGTGGTTTTGTGTTCCTTACTCTTTATCTTCGCATTACTTGTTTATATGCTTATCTATCATCATCCAACACACACATTAAATAGATTGACATAAGTCAAACTAAATATTTTAAAACGAAGTTTTAATCGGTAAAACTATTCAACCCCCTTCTAGTTTTCCGGAATTGGTACCAGAGCTTCGTTACCAAGTTTCTTAGAGTATATTGTACTTTAAAAAACTTGATATGATACGTGTATGATTGGAAACTACAAAGAAGGAAACTTTTCTAAAAACAAATATCATGTTTTAAGAACACTTTTGTTGGATGTTGATTGGATGACAACATCAATTTTTCTACATCTTATTTTGTCTTACAAAATGCTTTAATCTTTATTGTCATTTTGTTTAGTTAAACTCATATTAAGCAAGCCATCAGTATTCCTTGGTAATAAGATAACCTTTTCAAAAAGGGTGTCTTAACATACTACCAACTAGATCTCAAAGAAACCGGAGTTGTCCATTGATACTTTTCGTCAAAAGGAAGGGACACTCAAAATTGCATTAGAGGTATGATTTTCATAAAACTTATCTCTAAGTAACATTAGCTAAGAATAAGTATGATTGCATATCACTAAATAGAAACTTATATGGTTGTATTAATTTTTTTTTATTTATTTATTTAAAATATATGCTTTTGTGATATACGTGGCCTCATTAGAAAACCTTCGTGCATACGTGGTATCTTTTGTCTAAACCTAGGTATATCAATATGTGTTATCTTAACCTAAATCCTAAAAATCAAATCTTTCTAAATACTAATAAAACAAAACACAAATCTTAAAAATCCCTCCTTCCCCATAAAACATCCTTCGATCGTCCAAATACCACTGATAACATCAAATTATCCTGAATATTAAGTGTCAATTTCCCTCGATAATGCTTGTAATTTATATCATTTATATGGATTTACACTTGTTTTCCATTGTTTTCCACTTTCAGGTAAATTACGAGCATTGGAGCTAAAGAGACGCGGAATTGGAGAATTATCAAAGATTTATCAGAGTATGCTCACTTTGAAAAAGTTACGGCGTAACTCATCTCTCACATTACGCCGTAACTAAAGCGTGACTCAAAAAGCCAACTCATTAGAAGATTACGGCGTAATTCTCCCAAAAGATTACGACGTAACTATATTAGGTCAAATGAGATTCCACGCCGCTGATAAATACGCCGTAAGTATTGAATAAACTCTGGCGTAACCAAGAAATATTGAAGATACGGCGTAACTACTTCTAAGCTTACACCATAACCAGCAGATCTAGTGCAAATTACGAAGAAATAGAAGATTACGGCGTAACTATTCTATTAGTTACGTCGTAACCGAATCTGCCTATAAATACCCCACGATTTCCGCATTTCAAAGCATCCCATTTCACACACCACAACCAAAGAACGTGGGAAGAAGCCGAGGCGGTCTAGAGGAGCATACGGAGCTATCTCCAAGGAGAAATCACTCCCTACGATAAGCATTGGCATTTATCTTTATTTACTTTCGATTCATGTATTTCGTAACATTAATTATTAAATTGATTTGTATGGTTAATATGAGCTAAAGCACCTCTTGGTGCTGGCCTAGTTATGATTCCTTAATTGTTTTGTTTGCGTTTACATTATACGTATAATTATTTCTAAGTGTATGCATGCATAGTTTATTGGTAGCTACCCTTGTTTCGGGTAGTTTTGAATGGCGGTAGAGGCTAGTTGCTTAGGAGATCGACCAATCGACCCTAAGTGTAACACCCCAACCCGACGAGGGTAGAAGTGTCACATTACGGTGTCATGTCGGAACATACAAGTAACTTTTACAACAAAAGCCTTAAAGAATAAAATACCAAGTCATATAGACGAATGACATACAAGGAAAATACAAAATCCAATATGTCTAAAATAAAATGAAATCTCAAACAATAGCCCAACAAAATAAATCCAAATAATAAGGTATCTAGGGTTGGTCCACTCAAATAATCCAACTCTCACCCATGAAGCCCATCTTCAACCTAACACCGCCGGGAAAAGAAATGCTGAGCTTAAAAAAGCCACATGAACGGATATAACAAAGCGAAAGCTAAATAAAATCTGAAATGCAGAATGAAACAAAGGAACGGATAACAAAGTTGCAGCGAAATAAGAGTAATGAGTCAAAGAGAATCCTGCAGAACACCAATATACAGATATCCAAAACGAACAGATAACAAGGAGAGCAAAGCGAAACAAGCATGAAAGACATAAGAATAAGCACATACAAACCAGACATACAAGAACTGAAACATAAGCAAACATAGCAGACATAGCATCCACACAACGTATATGCCATACCATCAATTCGGGAAATCAGAAGGCATACAAGCCAAACAGATATCTACAGGAAAGCGGAAGCAATTAATTAATAAGTGAGCATGGCAATTCACACAGGTCAAAACCCTTAGTTAAAACATGACCGGTATCATAACGGGTCGAAACATGGCGATTCGCACGTAACAAGTAGGAATACGTATGAACACTATAATTAATGAAGTAGGGACATAGCAGTGGCAATTGAACACGTTAACAAACTGACATCATAAGTTGAACCATTAACCAAATCAATCAGTAGCATAGACAGATATGTAAACATGGCGGGTCAACCATAAGCGGATAAGGATACAACAGATAGACATAGTCTCGAAGATTATCGAGCAAGTACACATAACAAGCAGACAAAACTATTGATTGCACACTAGCATGGTCACGGACAATTCGAGGGTCGCATAACGGTGAGATCACATATCATCGGATGAAAACAGTAACTCGGATAACCGCATATTAATCACATCATAGCAGGATAATCAGTAGTCACATAAAACATAAAATAGCATAACAAATCAAATAAACATATAATAACCCGAGACGTGAATGGAACCATAGTCAAGTAGCGGAATGAAAGTGTGATGATCAATGTAATGGAGTATCTATATCTTGGTAAAGTGAATCATATAAGGTATTGAGTAGTGAACAAGTGTACTGATTATGGTGCGTTGAAATACGGAAGGTACAATATAGGTTTATCAAAAGTGTAAGGGTTATCGAATCTACCCGAGCCGTAAACATATCATATCATAACATATCATAAGTAGCCATTGTATTCGGAGGGTGACCCGGAATACACACACATAATAGGAGGAGACCTCAAGAACAAATGGAGTAGCTAGCTCCCGAGTGTGAAGGCGGATTGCACCCAACATCATTCACCGCACAAAGCTCCAATCGGATCAAATCCTCAAACATATCATATCTAGGATGCATCCGTCGCCCCCGAAACATAGTGGCCAAATCGTATACATATAGTGAGCTCATAATCATATCGAGAATGGGAACGGTGTGTATCATCAGACATGCATCTTTGAGTCATGCCATTGGTGCATCAATGACACGGTCGGTTACCTTCGACTAGGAAACATATTTGGCTCGGTATCAAGCTCAAGGGTCAAAGCATATTCATATCATATCATAAGGTTTCATATCAAAGGTTCATATCAGATTTCCATAACATAAGTTCATAATCAGAGGTTCATAATCAGATGGTTCATAATCATACGGTTCATAATCATAAGGTTCATAATCGAAGTTCGTAATCATGACAAGCGAATATCATAGCGTAATGTAATCATACCAAGGATCACAAAGAAAGGAATCATAGCAAAGGAATATCCGAGTGAAATAAAGTTAAGGATCAAAAGTCATGAGAAATCCCTCTTGAAAGGGATAGAATATCTGTACCTCAAATCGCAAATGAAACCATATCGGAAAAGACAAGGATCGGAAGCTACTCCTTCTTCAGCGAATCTACACGAATAATGATCGTTTAATATTTTGGAAGCTATTTCATAAATTAGAATTTATTTTGATTCATATTTCATAATTAAGGTGTCTTTCTATTTTTTTTTTTTTTTTTTTTTTTTTTTGAAACTTCTATACTTAGTAATATTCCACATTTAGCAACTTTGGGGTCATATCCATTAATTAGCCAACTTAGGGGTTTTCAAAAGATGATAGGTTAACTTAAAGGTTTAAATGACAAATATCATTGCTTTAGGTTTCAAGTGACAATTTAGCAAACATAAAGTCTTAATATTATCATATTATAGTTTCAGGTTGAATATGTCAATTTAGAAAGGTTTAGGGTTTGCATGTGTCAATTTTTTAAAGTTTATGGTCATATGTGAAAAATTAGATTTTTAAGCAACTAATCCTACGTAACATAGATTCAGTATTTGCATGCAAATATCGACTCAAAACGGACAGACGAATTAGTCGTAAAGTATTCGAAACACGTCCTCGGTACGACTACGATACCGAGACTCGACTAAACAACACCTAGCCGAGTACTCACACACGAACACAGTTCAAAAACACAACCACCCAACGAGGTATGATTGAAACCGTAACCAATTCGTACACGCGCCAATCATGAGGCCATTCACGTGATTACCTCTGATCGATTAGTACTCATCGTTTAGTGACTTAACCGAGGTGTACGTATATAGTTGTATTAATTTCATCCCGTTAAATTTTATTTAGATTACGATACACACAACCCGTCGACATGCGCACAATGATCTTTGTTACGAGGCTAAGACACAAACACCAACCAAAACCTCCACCCTCGAAAGGAGCAAAACTGAGTCTAAAAATGAACCGCAATTCGGGGCGAGACTCGGACGAAAAAAAAAAACAATCCGCGACAGGCTATCATGACCTCAATAGTCCGACTTGTATAAAGGAAGTTGGCAACCCATAACTACAAAGTCAGTTTTGTTCATGGGACGTGTGGAAGACACAAAAAGATGCCATGTATGGCAAGGTATATGTATAACTCATTTAAAGAGATGATATCAAAGACACTTAAGCTGTAACAATTGCTGATCGAAAAGAAGAAACACATCACTCGACCCCCCCCCTTTTTTTTTTAAACACATGTTTTCCATCTAGTCTTACATTAACCATTATATATATAGTTCAATATTAAGTCTATATGATTTATTTTATCATATGTACGCATGCAAGATTCATATAATCAGTTTTTCATATAGGGTTTCACGACATAACTCAAAAGATAAACAATGAAGGAAAAATTTAAATTGGGATGTGATGATACAATTACCCTTGTAGCGTGCGAATGAAGAAGACAAGGACCAAGGAAAACAAACACCACGACACAGCGATATACCCACGATCAGCAGCCCTTCAAACCAACCCCGATCACAGTAGCTTCGAACCCAAAACCCACGGTCACCACAACCTTGTTGTCGAATGGATTGAGAGCCAAAAGATTATAGCCGTCACTTTTTACTTCTAGGGTTTTATTGTGTATTTTGAATATAAATTGGTAAGTGAAAAAAATGATATTAAAGTGGGATTAATTGGGGAGTTATGGGGCGTGAGGTTTGGCCGAGAAAAAGGGGATCCACAACAGGAAATATATTTTCCAAATTTCAAATGTGATAGGGCCTTAGATTTAAGTGTAATGTGCATGAAATTTTCGGCCCATGTACTCTAAGTCGTGTGATATATGTTTTAACATAAGTGTGTGTCGATTATTTTATCTTGTAGATTTGATAATGATTTATAAGTTAGGTTAGAAATGTATTCAATGAGCTCGAAGTATTTGACGTATTTCATAAGTTTTAAATTAGAGGGGCAAAATAGTCTTCTCATACGTTTTAGATTTTTAGGGTTTTACACTAAGTGAGTAGGCCGAGACGGAGCGTAAGATATGACCAACTCGACCCTTTCTACTTGTGCGATTTGACCAACTGATCACCCACCGCTTGGAAGAACTTAAGGATTAGGGGTGAGTGTTTTAGTTGCTAACGCCTGGGTACTCACTATTATAAGTCTTGCATGTAGCGGTACTTAATGACTCGGCAGGGACCGGGGAACAAGCTGGACTTACGAGGGGACACGACTTCTCCGGTGGTGACATCTTTGCCGATAGGTTAGGGCAAATTGACCAAATGTTGTCCTCTCGACTTTGACCCCACCAAGTAATTGGAATAATTAGACGTAGACATTACTAGCTATGATGATTAACTAGGTTAGCACCACTCTGATTGAACCTTTGCTTTTACCTGCTTTAGTAGTTAATTAATTAATTTCTTATCGATATCATATTAAACTCTATGACACCTAGACTTAGTAATAATCCAACACACATAGCTCTTGGGACGACCTCAGTTTTACCGAATACTACACTACACACAACCGGGTACACTACCCGTTAGTGCATTAGGGTAGACCATAGGTATAACGAGACATTATAAATATTAAAACCTGGTCAGTAAAACCTGCATCATGTTTTTGGCGCCACTGCCGGGGAGTTATATTAGGATTGCTATTAAGTCTTTCATTTTTGTTTGTCTTAACAATTTCTCAATTTCTCACGATCACTATTCAAGTTTTCAGGTACCATGGAAGTTGTTATCATTGATGACCTCACTCTTGAGGAATAATTGGCGTTGACAAGAGCAGAACAAGGGCCAGGTCTCGTAAGACCGGCGATTGGAGCTGATGTCCGTTTCGAAATAAAAGACCAATTTATGAGGGAGCTTCGTGCTAACTCCTTTTCCGGAAACAGGGACGAATATGCATATGAGCACGTTGAAAATGTCCTATACATCGCAAGCCTTTTCAACATTCCGGGTGTGTCTCATGATGTTGTTATGCTAAGGGTACTCCCCATGACTCTTATTGGGGCTGCAAGAAGATGGATTGAAAGATTGCCCGCCAGGGCAGTTAATACTTGGGCTCTACTAAAGAAGCACTTCATTCAGAGGTATTGTCTTCCATCGAAGATTTCTAACCACTTGGAAATCCATAATTTCAAGCAAGAAGACAATGAAACGTTGTATCAAGCCTAGGATAGGTACAACGATCTCCTTTACAAATGTCCTACACGTGATCCGAACAACCAAAAAAAGGTCAACATCTTCTACTAAGGAATCAACGTAACTACAAGATGATCTTTGGACTATCAAGGACCAATCCCGAACATGACTCCTACTCTAGCAATTGAAGCCATTCAAAAAATGGCTGATCATTCTCAAAAATGGCACGATGGAGGAAGCAAAAGAAACCAATGCGGAAGTTTTGATGGAATTGCAGCAATCGCTAGTAAAATTAAAAATCTAAGTCAAGATATGCTGAAAGTCATAGAAACCGTTCATGCCATCCAAGTGGGGTGTGAAAGCTGTGGGGGAGGACATCTCACCAAGAATTGTCTTCACGTTAATGAAGAAAATATAATTGAAGAAGCCAAATATGGAGAGAATCGACCGTTTTACAGAGATAATCGAAATAGTAACGGGTATCGTGGAAATTACAACCGTGGGCCTTATGGAGAAAGAAAGCCCAACCTTGAAGAGACAATAAACAAATTCCTGGAAAATTCAGCCCAAAGACAGAAGGAACAAGATGAGTGGCTAAAAGAATTCTAGAAAAACTCTGACAAAAGTCTTTCCAATCACGACACAACCCTAAAAAACCTTGAATCCATGGTGGAAAAGCTTAGTGAGAAAGTAAGGATGAATAACACTAAACCGAAGGATCAAAACCCACAATGGAATGTAAAGTGATTTTTGCCGATAATGACCAAGATACAGCCAATTCACAATCAAGATACGGATTCTGGTGAAGATTTCGTTAACAGATCAGAGTTACGCCGTAACCTGACTAATGAGTTATGGTGTAACTATGTTTTTGACAGCGATCGTGGAGTTATGGCAGATATTGATATGGACGATTCAAGCGAGTTATGCCGTCACCAAACATATGAGTTACGGCGATACTGGGATACATGGGCAGACGAATTCCTCAAAGTGGAAGAATCAGGAACCCAGGTAATTAACGGATGGTCCCACGACATTAATTTATGCCCTCCGTCCCTATCTAAAAAGAAATATCACTGGTGCAAGAAGATACCCGTAGCTAAGAGGGACTGGTATGATTTATAGGCCTCATGTGACCTGAGAAATGAAATTTGCGATGGAGGAAGCGATAAGGATAGGGTCAAAAGTAACAAGTTCATGTGGGTCGCATATACTGATAAAGAAAGATTGGAAAAACTCTCCTTCGAGGAAGAAGAGGAACCGCCCATCACTCACTGGTGTACTCCGATAATCATAACTGATGATGAATCCATACGAGCATGGCCTACGTGCGACCCTTTTCGGGAGTATTGCAACGGTGATGATAGTTTGAAAGAAGAAGAATGGACGTGCCCTCACGAGCTTGAAAGACATAATATCAAATTCGGAGATTTAACATTTGATGATTGGTACGCGATACAATTCAGGAATGCTAAAATTAACCCGAATCTTCTTAAAAATTTCAAGGTTGACTACGAGGATCATAATCAAAAAAAGGAATTGGTTAATAACGACATCTATTGCATGGAAGATCCTTTGAGATAAACTGATAACAATGAAACCCGAAGTCATTGGTGTGAAAATATAAAATCTCCTGGGGAAACCTTTTGGGCATCTTGCAATCCTTATGACAATAAATGTAATGGGGGAAGCAGCTTAATGAGAATGGGAGAGGATGAATTCTTTTGGACCTCAACCAACGATAAGGAAAGGACAAGTTTTTTGTGGTTAGACAACTTGGGATTTGACAGTTGGGTAAAGATCAAGTATGGACAAGTTGATGCGTCAACAAAGGAAAAGATTTGGAAAGAATACATGAGTAAAGAAAATTCAAACGATGAAAGTCCTAACAACTCGAGTGAAATAATAGTTGAGGAGGATAGAAAGTTGATAAGGAATGAGAAGGAAGAATGCAAACGTGTATTGGTGGAGAATTTGCTCGATGAGGAATGGTTTAAAGGTACCGAGTCTGACGACGATGACATTGAGGGGATTTTAGATTATCTTGAGTTACAAAGAAATGAGGAATTTGCTGACCCCGATGATGAAGCATATGAGCAAAGGAGGTGTAAACTCTTTGGGATTCCATATAAGAGACCGCCACCGATGATTGCCGAAAAATATGAGTTCACTAGATACCACTTGGGACCGGAAGAAAAATTTTGCAAAATTTGGAAGATCGAAACTAAAGAATACCTCCGCACTACCACAAATGTCTCTTGGGTCAGGCATAACTTGATGAAGGACATGGATGAAGTCGGGCAAGTCCAAAGGCCCCCATAAAGCCCCAAGGCTCGAGTCTAACTTAAAGACTCGTAAGAAAAAAAGTGCTCTTCGGGAGACAACCCGAATTATCCCTTCCTTTGTTTTATTTACATTGGGTTTTGTGTTTTAACCATTCTTGCAGAAACTTGGGTGATTGTTGCGGCATGTCGATCGACCTTAGTTACTACAGTAACTCATCTCGATGGTTACGCCTGAACCAACCCCTTGCAAAGATAATTTGGATGCATTACCAATTACGGCGTAATACCATCTCGCTTGTTACGCCAGTAGCTACACTCTTACAAACAGATGCTCAGTTTTACCTAGTTACGGCGTAACTCCCTCTTTGAGTTACGACGTAACTATCCTCTACTACTTCTTTCATTTGAAACACAATAACCTTGTATTAGTATTTTAAATGAACTTTGTGTGGTGTGTTCCTGTAAACCCTCACGAGACTCCACTTGTCCACTGAGACACCAAGTGGTTTAAAAGGCTTGTTGCATATGCTAAATGCAACCATGATTCCTCGAAAGTGAGTTAGGCTTGTTTTTCATTTTTCATTTTTCTTTTTTAGAATTATGCTTGTCGGTAGTGTGATTTCGAGGATTGAAGTTTGCTCATGGATGATTATGAAGGCACGCCTCTTTTCGTGAGCCTTCTTTCTTTTTGGAGCGAATTTCAGGGAAGTTCTCACTCTAACTCTGCTTTTCTCTTCACCTTTATTTAACGCTTAGTACAAAAGGGACTTTGTACAATTTAAGTGGGGGGACGGGAGTAGAATTATCTCTTGAACTTTATTTTTCTCTCGTTTTTCGAATTTATTTTGAAAAATTATGCCATTTTTAAAATTTCGACATGTTTTTCTTAACCTAACTAGATTTAACCTTAGCCGAGCACATATAACCCTTGATATTATTTAGTGAGATTAGCCTTACCCGTTTCCAATATTTTACCCTAAATCCACCAAATTATGAGTGTGCTGGTAGCTTGTAAACTTTAGAACTTGGCCTTTGCATCATTTCGAGACCATAGACAGAGGTATGTTGAGTTAGCTCGATGTATTTGGACCTTTCAGTTTAAGAAGTCAATATTATAGGATTATCACCCAAATAGCCTACCATTGTGTGTCTATCGATTAGTCACCTCGACCTCTCGACCCTCATGTGAAACCCTTTTGTTGCACTCTCCTTTAGTGCAAGATACATAGACCCATCTGAGCCATTCCTTTCATTTTGTTAACCCAATATATTGTTTCGATACACCTATACACCTTAGCCTACCCTGTAGTCTTTATTTGTGATCGGAAAGTCATCATTTGCCTAAGTTCAAGGTTCAAGTGGAAAGGTTCGGAAATCACGCTTTCATCAACGACATATTCTTAAAGATCATTGAAGACCCCCCGAATTCCCGTTGTTCATCTCAAGTGGGGGGATATTATGTTTAGTTGTTATTGTTAAGTCGAAAAAAAAATTGTTATGTTATTTAGTTATTGTAAAGTGCAATGTTATAAGCACTATGTTATGAGCTTTATATAGATTTAGTATCGAGGAGGCCACCTCGGTCACATTCGAAGATTGGAGTTGCTTAGCGAGCCAACTATTGGAGAAGAGGTAGTGTGCCCATCATGACGTCCTCTAATGACACATCTACTGATAGAAACTAAGAACGTGATGAAGATAGTTTCTTGATCGTTTATGAGCCTTAGGGTTTAACAATAACAATGACAATACGCAGCGGATAAATCAAAATATTATTGTTATTGACACAAGTTTTCATTCACTAACACTAACTAACCTTAGACGTTTATAGGAACACGTCTACTAACTAAACTAATAACCTAGGCGTTTACAAGACTATACGCCTAGGACACACACACCTTTAAGTCGACTACATCTTGGAAGACATATATAAAATCTACACCTATGTCCTCTTTATATACTAGAGGATAAGGACTAATAAATAAAACTTCTTTTTCAAGCAAGTCCTTCCATCTTTTGTAGGTTTCCTTCTTGTCATATTAAGTCCCTCTTGTTTGGTCTTTTTGTCTTATCAACTCAAACGATAATTCCCAACAATCTTCCCTAGTTGATAATGACAAAACCATTCTTGAACGAACTTCCCTAGACGCAGAGAAATTGAGATCGTGGATCTCACCATGAATGAAATAAGTATGTCTTCCTTTGTCTTCCCTTAATCCATGCCATGCCACTCACACATCTCTTCCCTTTTGTTATTATCCAAATAGGGAACGATGCAAACAATGATCTTGACCATCACGAACCAATATCATACTTCCAATCTAAGACTTCCAATGCTTAAAATCGCCCACCATTACGCACCATAGGAAAAATGGATCCAAAACAAAGAGAAAACTCTAACTAGCAGTAGTAATAATGATCAATGAGTAAAATCAAACACTTCCCTTGAGTGATGCATGTAGATCAACCGATTCTTCAAAATCATGAGGCTTTATGTCGCGATTACTTGTGAAGAAAACTAAATATAACGAACTTAATGAAGAAGTAGAATTTCCCAAACTTGTGTCTTAAAGCTTTTACAATCCATGGAACTCCATACTTATACAAATCAACAAATATAAGTAGACCGCAATCCCTTGACAAAATCCTCAACTAGTATGAGACATCGAGCACTACAATGTAACTCCTTTAAGTGATAGTTTACTAGGTCTTCATCCATCCACCCTCTTGACCTATGAAAACTAGATTTTGCAAGTCTTATTTAATAAGAACACAAACCAAGTAATTCCACTTCACCTTCAAATAAGTGATAAATAATCCTCTTCGTAATCAATTCTTCAATAAATCTCCAAAACAAAGCTTTTTTAAATCCTTTTAAGAACATAAACTTCTTCCTGTGTGTCTGAACAATAACCTCTGTGTGTGTCGTCCAAAAACCATAACAAAAATTATGCTCGACTTCCCCTTAAATTGAAATCCATATGAAAAACATTACTTTTAAATTGAGAGCAGCAGTACTTTCAATAATAACAGTACTTTGAAATTTAGAGCAAAGAAGATTCAATAATAACATTACTTTGAGAAGGAGCGATTACTTTGCAACAAGACTTTCATCTAAATGTGCAAATGATGAGTACTTTGAAAATATACAGCAAGACTTTGTGTCCAAGAGCAGACTTTCAATTCGTGAAAGCAAGATTGTAAAACCCTAACAAGATTTTGAAAAATCACAAGCGATTTTGAACATAGAGCGAGACTTTAGCAAGACTTTCACATAATAGCTTAGATCAAGATCCTCCTCGGTGGAAAGTTAGATTGATATATAGAGAACATCCACCAAAAATTTCGTCACGATCCAACGAGCTAACTAAAAGGTTATGATCGTTTCAAAACAAGTGTTGTAGTAACCTTACGGATTTTTCTGTACTTCATCGCTTATAACTTTTGATTGAGAGTTCAATTGACAATCCTTGGTGAGATTAAATATAGATATACCAAGAAGCTCCAATCCAAATTTCATTTGATCCAACGGTTCAATAAAAAGTTATGCCCTTTGAAAAGCGTCTCGCGCGAAAAGTTGCGAATTTTGCAAAAATCGATTTTCTTCATTCTTTTCGCCAAGAAACCTTGTGAATCCCTAGGTAACGAGCTCCCCAAGCTCTGATACCAATTGATAGAAACTAAGAACGTGATGAAGATAGTTTCTTGATCGTTTATGAGCCTTAGGGTTTAACAATAACAATGACAATACGCAGCGGATAAATCAAAATATAATTTTTATTGACACAAGGTTTTCATTCACTAACACTAACTAACCTTAAACGTTTATAGGAACACGTCTACTAACTAAACTAATAACTTAGGCGTTTACAAGACTATACGCCTAGGACACACACACACCTTTAAGTCGACTACATCTTGGAAGACATATATAAAACCTACATCTATGTCCTCTTTATATACTAGAGGATAAGGACTAATAAATAAAACTTCTTTTGCAAGCAAGTCCTTCCATCTTTTTGTAGGTTTCCTTCTTGTCATATTAAGTCCCTCTTGTTTCATTCTTTTTGCCTTATCAACTCAAACGTATAATTCCCAACATCTACCTAGTATTTTATGATTCGGTTTCTTGACTTCAAAGCTTGAACTTTGGTGCGATGATGAAGTGGTGATGACTTTGTTATAGATTTAGACTACCGCTTGATTTTTATTTTTCACCATTATATATCCCATGTCTTATCCTACCTTTAGTCATGAAGCGTGTCTAGGTGATGCAATGAGCTATATTTGGTGTCTTGACCATGGATTTGGTCATGTATCATTGATTTTGTCCACTTTCACGCGACATGTTAGTAATGACGAGTCACCCCTTAACCTTTGTCGTGTCTACCCATATTGCCTTCAAAATTGTTTAGCCCTTAACAATAGTGGTGGAGATTTGTGTAACCGCCAATCTTATGATAGAATACATGCTATGATATGTATGATTGAGTGATCACCCGAAATTGACACTTAGAATAGTTGAGAGATTTGAGTGTTTCGCCCCATTTCGTGAGGTGTTCGCTTTGTTTTATTCTAGCATAAGGATTTGTAAACTTATATTTTCCGGTTATAGGAGATATCTTTTAGGAATCTTTATAATAAGGTCTACTTGAGGGCAAGTAGAGTTCGTTGGGGATATTTGATAACATCAAATTATCCTGAATATTAAGTGTCAATTTCCCCTGATAATGCTTTTAATTTATATCATTTATATGGATTTACGCTTGTTTTTCATTGTTTTCCACTTTCAGGTAAATTATGAGCATTAGAGCTAAAGAGCCGCGGAATTGGAGAATTATCAAAGATTTATCAGAGTATGCTCACTTTGAAGAAGTTACGGCGTAACTCATCTCTCACATTACGCCGTAACTAAAGCGTGACTCAGAAAGCCAACTCATCAGAAGATTACGGCGTAACTCTCCCAAAAGATTACGACGTAACTATATTAGGTCAAATGAGATTCCACACCGCTGATAACTACGCCGTAACTATTGAATAAACTCCGACGTAACTAAGAAATATTGAAGATACGGCATAACTACTTCTAAGGTTACACCGTAACCAGCAGATCTAGTGCAAATTGCAAAGAAATAGAAGATTACGACATAACTATTCTATTAGTTACGCCGTAACCCATATCTGGCCTATAAATACCCCATGATTTCCAGCATTTCAAAGCATCCCGTTTCACACACCACAACCAAAGAACATGGGAAGAAGCCGGAGGTGTCTAGAGAGCATATGGAGCTATCTCCAAGGGAGAAATCACTCCCCACGATAAGCATTATCATTTTATCTTTTCTTTACTTTCGATTCATGTATTTCGTAACATTAATTATTGAATTGATTTGTATGGTTAATATGACTAAGCACCTCTTGGTGCTCGGCCTAATTATGATTCCTTAATTGTTTTGTTTATGTTTACATTACTTTCAGATAATTATTTCTTCTTGTATGCATGCCTAGTTTATTGGTAGCTACCCTTGTTTCGGTAGTTTTAAGTGGCCGTAGAGGCTAGTTGCTTAGGAGATATGACCAATGACCCTAAGTGAGTAGACCGAGACGGATGGGTAAGATATGACCAACCGACTAAACTTTCTACTTGTGCGATTTGACCAACCGATCACCCACCGTTTGGATGAACTTAAGAATTAGGGGTGAGTGTTTAAGTTGCTAACACCGGCACTCACTATTATAAGTCTAGCATGTAGCGGTACTTAATGACTCGGCTTAGGGACCGGGAACAACTGGACTTATGAGGGGACACCGACTTCTCCGGTGGTGGCATCTTTGCCGATAGGTTAGGGCGAATTGACCAAATGTTGTCCTCTCGACTTTGACCCCACCAAGTAATTGGAAGTAATTAGACGTAGACATTACTAGCTAGGATGATTAACTAGGTTAGCATCACTCTCCTCTATTGATTGAACCTTTGCTTTTACCTACTTTAGTAGTTAATTAATTAATTTCTTATCGATATTATATTAAAATCTGTGAAACCTAGAATTAGTAATAATCCAACACACATAGCTCTTGGGATGACCTCGGTTTTACCGAATACTACACTACACACGACCGGGTACACTGCCCGTTAGTGCATTAGGGTAGACCATAGGTATAACAAGACATTATAAATTGTTAGGATTTAGAAAATCCATGAGTTAAAGAGTCGGTCACCTCAAGAATATGTACTCGTAGAAAGCTCGTAGTCGTAGTTATGTTGTGAAAATAAGTAGTCTAATATGTAACACCGTGGAGGACGGACGGGTCTTTACCCACTGTATGCTTGATCCACAGCCCGTAGGAGGCGTATTTTGTAAGACACTATAAATACCCTCTACCTCCCATGGTAGAGGGTTGGAGCTTCAATACCATTTCTCTTATGTTTCACATAGTTCCCAACTCTCTTCCCTTTCTCTCTCTAAACTTAGTATACGCCCCATATGATTATGGTTTGATGTGTTTGTGAAATCCTTTATAGTACAATTGGTATCAAGAGCCATGGTTTGATCACTCATCTTTCATGCTCTTTGGTTTCGTGGATTTCATAAGGTTTTTGGGGTTATAAGTGTTTAGAAGAGTTTGAATCATTTGGTTAATTTCTAGCGTTAAAGTTTGAATTTTGATTGTACTTTTGTGTTTAGGATCATCATATGTGTTTTGGTTTTGAATTGAAAGGCTTGAATCATCGTGGTTGGGCTGTTTTTGATTGTTATAGTGGTTGTTTTGAAAATTGTACAAAGTGAGTTGAGCCACGGTAAAACGTTTCTTGGAAGCGAGTTGCTTTGTTATTGAAAGCGAGTTGTCTCTGAAGCGAGTTGATACTTAAGCGAGTTGTCGCCTAAGCTAGCTGCTTTGTAAGCGAGTTGTCTGTTTCTGCGAGTTAATACTTAAGCGAGTTGTCTTGGAAGCGAGTTGGTTTATGCGACTTGGCTATTAAGTGAGTTGACTCTTTAAGCAACTTGGATTTTAAGCGACTTGTCTATTAAGCGAGTTGTCTCTTTATGCGACTTGGGTTTTAAGCGACTTGTCTATTAAGCGAGTTGTCTCTTTATGCGACTTGGGTTTTAAGCGACTTGTCTTTTAAGCGAGTTGTCTATTAAGCGAGTTGATATCAAAGCGAGTTGGTAAGGGTGCGACTTGTCTGGATTCACCACTTGTCTATTGAGACTTGTCATTTCTTCGTGCTAAATTTTTACGATTGTTCTTTTGGTTCAGTAAAATCCCGTGAAAGAATCAATTTCCTGGTTTAATCAAAGAATTGTAAAATCTCGTAGAATCTGTAATCATGTCTAACAACGTACCTTCTATCGCCTCTTCATTGTCGATGACGCTCAAGCTTTGGATCTCGACACTCGCCCTCCCATGTGACCGAACCGATTATGACTCATGGGCTCAACGAATTAGGTTGTACTGTTTGGGAAAGGATAATGGGGTGAACATTCTCAAATCAATTGATGAAGGACCTTATCAGATTAAGACTACAAGAGACACACTTGAAACTGCTGCGGATGATACAGTGATCTTAGGTTTGGATAGACCAAAGACGTATGATGAGCTCAATGATAAGGAGAAAAGAGATACGATCTCGATATCGTGGCTTCAAACATTATACTTGTGGTCTTCCAAAAGACATCTACAAGTTAATCAATCACAACACAAGCCAAGGTCGTTTGGGACAATGTTAAGATGCTTCTCTGCGGTTCGAATTGACCAAAGAAGACATGGAATCTCAATTGTATGATGACTTTGAGAACTTGAAATGAACCCCGGAGAAAGTATCACTGAATACTATGTGAGGTTCCACAAACTTGTGAATGATATGAGGAATATCAAAATGACCATGCCAAATATTCCACTCAATTCAAAGTTTGTGAACAACATGAATCCCGAATGGCACAAATTTGTCACCTCAGTCAAGCTAACCAATGGATTAAGGCACACCAACTATGAGCAATTGTATGCATTCCTACTTCAGAATGAGAAGCATGCTATGTTTGAACGAATGATTCTTGATAAGTTCAAATCTACTCATGGAGATGCAAGCTCATCAAATGACTCTACAGCATTTTACACCAATGTCGGAATTACCACCAAAGCTTCTCAAGTCATACCCACGGGTAATGGTAACTACAAGCTCATTCCAGATCCAGCATATAAGCCTCCTGACTCAAACGCTGTCATGGAACATTTCATCAATCAGCTAGCTCTCATGGTTAAGCAAAACCTAAACCTCACTCAACACACTAACAATGATATTAGAACTGCATCCAATCTACACAATCATGCTATTGTCAGAGATGGTAAGATCATGGTGCAACCAGTGCAAGGGAGACAATATGAACAAGGAAAGGGTAGAGTAGGTGCGGTATGTATGCTAATCGTAATCGTGGAAGAATGCAAATCAAGGACAAGGAAAGCCAATCAAGTGCTACAACTATAGTGGTGAAGGACACATTGCAAGGCGCAGACATCTCTAAAATGCCCTCAAAATGCAGTATTTTAGGGACAAGATCTTCTTGGTGCAAGCTCAGACGATGGAGCTGTTTGGATGAAGAAGAGTCTGTTTCTTCGAGGAAATGCCAAAACCTATGATGTAGATGTGGATGAGCGACCAATTCAGAAATAGGTCACAATCATCAAAATGCCTTTCAAGTTCTTGTTGTGATGCATTTGACTCGATGTCGATGATGAACCCATCGCCTGAGACAATCTTCATGGCTAGCATTTCATCAATGGTCTCTCCAAAGGTCTCATCACCACGACAGTTGGTCCATCTAAAGATTAAATCATCTCAGAGGTATTAAAACTATACGATGAAGTTGATGAGCAAAAGATACATGACAAAGTACAATCACATGAAACTAATGAATCAGATATTGATAATGTGAGTAATAGTAATATTGTCCCATATGATCAATATGTGATACAAAGTGACAGTGAGATTGTATCAAGTGATGTATCTTCTGCAGTCAATGATGACTATGTTTTTTATGAAGACACTCCATGTGCCTCGATGATTACGTTATCTCCGAATCGAATGCCTATAAAGAACAAGTTGCCATTTATGAACAACGTGCTAAGTTTGAGCTAACTAACCGTGAGCAGGAAATGGATGACCAAATGCGTACAATTATTAGAAAAAGTAATTTTAGGGAAGAAATATTAAAACAAGAGCTAGATTCCTTAAAAGACAAACTAAACAAAACTGTTAAGCAAAAATAAGAACTTCAAGAAAATGTTAAAGTGCTTAAACAGGAATTTAATATTAAGGAATCAAAATTGTTAACTGAATTCTCTAACCTAAAAATGTTGAAAAACAAGCTTGAAAATAAGTTGTACGTACAAGGGAATACCATTCAGACTGCTCACATGATCACTAAGCATAGAGTTCTAAGTGACAAACATAGTGTTGCAATAGTTGATGAACCAAACCCTGAGGTTTGTAAGAAAGCTAGAGAAGCTCATAAGGTAATCTATGATGGTAATGAAATCCTTAAGCCTAGACGGAAACTGTTAGGTCACTAGTTTTACAACACAAGCATCAATGAAAGAAATAGAGATGAGATAGAGGCGGATGAACAATCACACACACAAACACACGTACAAATATTGAAATGTTATGCGTAAAGGTGAGAGAGTGAAATGAATTGAACAACCACCCTTCAAATGAAGGGATACAAGAGTATTTATAGGAGGGAAGCTAGGGCAACACTCCTAGTTCCCATCCTTTCCTTATTGGGCTAGGCCTAGGCTTATGGGCCTTCTACATAAGCCTAAGGCTAATAACAAACATAAAGGCCATAATTAAGCTAACTATTACATGTAAATCACTAACACTTGACTTAGGTTTAGGAGTGATTCCAACAATCTCCCCCTAAGTGTTGGTGATGAATAGAATGAGTGATAACGTTGTAGGTGCTGATGTAATAGTAGCTCTGATGTCTTCTGACATTCTTCTTTCTTGTGAGAAGAATAGTCTTGATTTGAACAATCTCCCCAGTGTAGAGAAATTGTTTTCTTTAAACTGTTTTGCTTTGATGTCATCATTATCTTTGTTCTTTTGTTCTTTGTTCTTTGAAAGTGATAGTATGTTGTTGTAGTCTGCATCAGTCTCGCATTTCTCAAGTTGTCTCCACGTCTTTCTCCAACATGCTCATACACTCTTTAACATTGGATTACATTTGATGAAGTTCTTTAAGTCTTTAAGCTTTGTAGATTCTTTGTTGATGAAGAATCATTCTGACTTTTGTGTTGCCTTTGATTATGAGAGAACTTCCATAAGTGATGTTGTTGGTATGAACATGTGGAGAATCAGCACGATCAGTCCGCTCCAGAGCTTCCATAAGAAGAAAACATTAAAACGGTTAGTAATAAGTGGATTCCGGTACTTACAAGTTTGAACTTCGAGGTGTTAATGAGATAGTGTGAAAACACAACTCTAATTCTCACAAAGGCCGTTCTCGAATCGAGTCCCACAAGTGAGATAACACGATGTACCAAAGTACACCCACGACTCGGATGAGCCGAGGTACAATCAAGCATCACCACGATCGTAGACCGCTTGAGACCACTAAGCCTAATCCACGGGAGTTACCGGCGACATCTTGTCGTGGTCATTTGATGTTGACCACGGAAGGAGTTTCCATTCAATCACCGAGGATCACAATTGTGAACCTCTCATAAATGTTCTCGACAGATTGCTAAGATCCGTGAAGGACTCGATAACGCACCACTGATGTTCTTATTGATGAACATCAAGTGATGAAATGTCAAGTGTACCTAAGAGATCTTTTGATGAATCTCGTGGCTCAAGACTCAATAGTACATTTTGGTTTTCCTGAGCGGAGACTAGGGAGAGAGTCTCCTTCTTCAATACCAGCGATCTCTAAGAGAAAGCAAATAATTTACATAGGGTTCCCTGTGAGAATGAAACAAGCTTCTGTTGAGAGAAACTTGTGACAACCCGTACTTTCAGGTCATTTCTCGACACAATTTATGCCTCATTATTTCAACATTTATAGTAAACTTGGTTTACTTGTTCCAAATTCGCGTAACCTTAAAGGTTTAGCGGCGAATTCATGATAATAACATCACGTACATTTCATATGGACTAAGATTAGTCTACATTCCATTGACATCATTTGCATCTCATTAATTCATTCATGACATTTCATTTCACATTTATCGCGTAATTTTTATATTTAATAATCGTTATCGCGTGAGTTATTATTTTAAATATTTAATCCGTTACTTTCAAAAATGATCCCGATGTTTTTTTAAACTTACATTTAGTTTATAAAAACAATATTTTGAGTTTTCCTAGTGTTTTAAATTTATTTGGTACATAAATCGTTAAAGTTAAATTATTCCGTCGTTTTTCTTAAAAATTATACGATAATTATTTTATCACTCAATTTTCACAAGGAATGTATTTTTACAATTTTTATTATCTCATTACATTCTATTTTGACCTATTAAAAACTTACTTGTACCAAAAATTCCCATTTACCTTTTACTTATACATTTCCTACACAATTTCTTACATTTCTTACCAATTTACACAAATTATACACAAAGTATATATATTTTAGAAAAAAAAAATAAAAATATCTACATCCCTCCCCCCTTGGCCGACCAAGGGGGAGGGTAATCAATAAATGATGCATGGTTCATTAATTTTATGTTTCTACACTTACTTAAAAGTCTTACTACAAAGTCTTACTACATTATTTTTTCTCATTCATTTCACATTTCACCAAGTGTTAAGAAGTTGGTTTTCTCTCTTCCTTGTTTCCTCCATAACCGCCATACATAGAAGCTCAAAGGATCAAAATTTTTCAAGTCCAAGTGTTTTACAATCTAGTTTATACTCTTTATATGGTTTTGAAATAAAACCAAGAGTATTTAGGATTTACCTTGTTACTTTCACCTCATCATATTCACTTGTAAGCATGATTCTTTCATTTTCATGTTTTCTTATCATCTCATATGCTACTTTTCATTTTGGAGCAACATGCAAGACATATGTGATTTATACCATTTTTCATGCTTTTAGAAATATATATATACATAAGGTCATCCTATAATTATCCCTTGGTATTCTTTGGTCTTGATGATGTTTAGGAACCCATGACACCCTAAGAAGGTGTATGGTAGGATTAGATTAGCTTTGGAGTTGATTTGAAGGGATTAGAATAGGTTTTGTCCGAGAAAAACTATTTTTGATAAGTTATAAATTATGTTCTGTCCTTGTTTCATTTTCTGGAAAATCCGACAGTTGGTACGAAACTTTGGCCTTGATATTTAGAAAATATACTTTAAAACGAATCCGTGGCGCTTGAACGGATAAAAACGGAGTTATAACGAAGAAGTTATGGATTTTACAAGTTTGACGACTAAATATATTATTTTCGTGGATTTTCAAGAAACTGTTTTTACATTGTTTGGGTCAAAACGAGCCTTAAGCTTCACAAATTATTTCGACTTATCAAAATATATTAGTTTACTTCGATACGGCTAAGGACGTATTATACGAGAAACGGATTTGAAACGACAAAGATATGCACGTTTTTATAAACTTGCCGTAACTATTATTTCTCGAAAAACTATATTATTTTACGATACAAGTGTTACGGTAGTCGTAACGTCCATGTTGAGGGTTTGTTTTTAACGAGGTTGTGAAACTTTTGGAACGAAATGTCTTCTAGTAAAATCAAGTTCACCGCCATATTTTTCAAAACAACAAGTCGTTTGTAAAGCTGAGTTATAGTAAATTAATTACGGATGTTCAAACTTGGCGAAACTCATTTTCTCGCACAACAATTAGCCAAAATCACTATCTTTAACCCTTAATATCTTTATGATCGAGACCTTTTGACGAAAACTCCTGAACTGAAACTTCTAGATATCGATACAAACTTTCCAAAACAGTCGAGTTCGTTCTCTAACGATCGATGTACACCATTTTACGACTAGTTTTCCAAAGCCATTTTTGTTAATTTCATGATAATTCCGACGACATTGTTTTGCGACGGAAAAGTGATAATTTCACCATAAATCATTATAAAACCATTGTAGGATGACATTTTGACGTAAAAACTTGTAAAGTCATTTTGAAGGGTCAAGACGTCAAAGAGTATTTTTCGACGATGAGTAATATTTTCAAAATCCGTAAATGGTATAAATAACATACGAAATGCATGCATAACATTACATTGCAACTCATGACATATCATATCATTCGTAATAGGTCCCGATTGACGATCACATTATACCTCGGTGTACTCACTTTTGCCATCATTCCGTTTACCAAGTGAGTTTTCATAGCCCGTTTACATGCTTTCGATTATTTTCAAACCCACGGGAGAATACATTGCACTACATTTTTTTTGTACGATACCAAGTATGTTAAATTCATTTACATTGCTTAAGTTACCGCATTTGCCAATTTGAAAGTCCCCATTACCCGAACATGAACCGTTAATCTTTGAAGCGAGGATGAGTGGATAGATCTATCGAGGGTGACGCCCATCCGGGTTGGTGAATCCCAACCAGCAAACGGATGCATTTCATTTAATAACATTACGGAGTTGTCTGCAAACACTGCAGGGCATACATTATTGAATGTCTAGTTTCGGGGTCATGGGCTTATAGCAATTGTAACATCATTTTACGTGACTCGATTGTCATGCACGATCTATACTTGTGTAGTCGTATAAAACCTTTACATAAACCTATGATTTCTCACCAACATTATTGTTGACCTTTTAGCAATGTATTTTCGTAATCGAGGCATTATCATCATGACATGGTTTAGGGACCTACATTTTGAGTCATGGGCGTCGACTTACATTATGTACATTATGGCACTTTATTTCAAAACATCGTTTGATTTGTAACATAATTGTATTTCCGCAAACTTTGTAAACCTTTTGGGACCGATGTTGTACTCGAATGCTTTTGTTAAATATCCAACGATGTGTTTTTTAAACGACACTTTAGGTCGCTCAATATAACTCGTGATGTGGTGCTATGACATCAATCCCGTGAATTCCATTCACCGCAAAAGTGTAAATTGGGGTGTGATGATTGGTACCGAGCTACGATTATAGAGAACTAGGTTGCATCATTGACCCTAGACTATAGCTACATTATCATAGCATCTCATCATTTCATCATAGTACATATTTATTTTTTTTATCATGCGGATTCACTTACACTTTATTCGAGATTATTTACTTTTATTTCACATCGGTTGTCACAGACATGTCTTCAGATTCACGTCCTATCACCATATCATCGGACTCTAGCTCAGATGATGTTCCAGCTAACCCCATCATGGATGATGTTTCATCACACTCCACTGAGATCGTATCTTCCATTGGATCTACTCCAGTCTTTCCACCTATCATGACCGACACTGAGACCGAACCCTTCGAGGAGGGCGAAGTCGCACCCACTCCTCACGTTAGCCCAGCTCATGATCCGATACACCTACCACCATCACCACTGCCAGCACCATCATCATCATATTTTCTTAGGGATCCTCTACCTACGACAGACTTGCCGCCCAAAAAGCGTGTTCGTTTTGATATCCCTACACCACCATCCACTGAGCCCGAGCCACCTGCTAGGTTCGAGTTAGGTGAGAGTTCTAGGGCCGCAGCTGCACGACAACCTTCTACCGAGGCATTAGGAGCCCGTATTGATGCTCAGCAGATCCAGATTGATAGTTTGTCACGGCGGTTGGAGGAACCGTCGGTAGATAGGATTGAGCCCATTCACGAGGAGGTTGAGGGTTTAGTGATGGCGTGGTTTCGATTGACTTATCTCATCGAGTATTGAGCCGATATGGCGAGATAGAGGATAGGGAGAGTATTGTTGCTTGCGGTCGATTGAGGAGTTGAGGAGTTTGGTGGATAGTTTGACTACTCGTGTTCGCGATCTTCGGATCGGGCCGTGAGCACCATGAGGTGCCTTATGTAGACTTTTGTCATGTATAGTTTTGACCATTATTATCCTAGTCACGAGGTGTGTGACGTAGTTTAAAGAACTTGTTGTCTTTTGGTTGTTGTACAAACAAATTATCAAGTATTGACTCTACTATGTAGGAATGGTTTTTATTATGTATGATATCGGTCCATGTAGGCCGAAATTTTCATGTATATTATCCACGTGTGTTGTGATTATATTGTGATATTTCGTTATTGTTCCGTTGTGATTCCATTTACTTTATGCATGTTGTGGTTGTGGATATATTTGTATGATGGTTATTTCTACTTTCGAGTTCTCATGATTGTTTCATCTTGTGATTTTGAAGAGTTATGGCAATCAAGAAAGCTACGGTTGAAATGACCCAGCAAAGAATTCAACAGTTGGTGAACGATAGCATTGCTAATGCTCTAAGAGTCGAAAGGAAACATGGGCTGCTGCGCTCTTCGAGGTGCATGTTCTTCTTGAAGCCGCTAGCTAGGCTGTCTTCTCATCGGTAATGCAGGAGGATCGGGGTTAAGAACCGTTCTTACAAGGATTTCAAAAGTGGTGATCCCACTAAGTTTCGAGGTACCGAGGGAGCAACTGCAATGGTTCGATGGTTTGAAAAATTGGAATCGGTGTTTTTGCTTTGTAACTGTTCGGATGATAGTAAGGTTAAATTTGCTACGAGCACATTACTCGATGGAGCGTTGTCATGGTGGAATTCATACGCTCAACCGATTGGTATGGAGAATGCTTTCAAGCTTACGTGGGAGGAATTTAATGGCTTGGTGACTAAGAAGTTTTGTCCTCGAACGGAAGTGAAAAAGTTGGAGACGGAGTTCTATGAACTAGTAACGATTGGGTATGATATTGAAACTTACATTCGGAGATTCCAGGAATTAGCCGCGTTATGCCCGTCGATGGTATCGGATAATGAGAAGTTGCTAGAGGCTTTTATTGGAGGACTTCCCGAGGTTGTTCAAGGAGATGTGACTTCGTTTGATCCACAAACAATTGAGGAAGCTATTCGAGTGACTCAGAAGTTGATGGCTCAAGTGGTGAAGAGAGGCAAGTACACCAACACCAACCGAAACAACCCCAACAACCGTTTCAATAACAACAATAACCGAGCCAACTACAACAACAATAATAGCAACAACAACAAGCGCAAGTGGGACAACACTAGGGGTAGAAATGCTACTCAACAACCACCCAAGAGGCAAGAAGTTGCTAAGGCTTATGCTGCGGGCCAAAAGGAATGAAAAGGATATTCGGGGGTTTTGCCGAAGTGTAATAAGTGTTTTAGTCATCACAATCCGGGTCGATGTCCTGATCCGTGTGAGAATTGCAAGAAAGTTGGTCACCGTACTAGGGATTGCAAGTCGCCACAAGTTACATGTTTTGGTTGCGGGAACCCGGACACTACAAGAAGGATTGTAGAAGGAAAGAATCAAGGAAACCGAATCAAGGAGGTATGGCACAAGGAAGGGTTTACGTCATAGGAGGCGGAGAAGATAAGGAGGACCGAATGTCATCACGGCACGCTCCTTCTCAATAATCGTTATGCTACGCTTTATTTGATTCGGTGCCAATAAAAGTTTTGTGTCCACCGCATTTGCACCTTTGCTCAACATTAAACCAACTACATTAGACATATCATACGACGTTGAATTAGCTAATGGTAGCGTAGTTAGCACCAACACCATTGTCCGCGGTTGCACATTCAATTTTCTTAATCATCCCTTCAACATAGACCTCATGCCCGTAGAGCTAGGTAGTTTTGACGTCGTCATCGGCATGGATTGGTTATCTAAACATCGTGCAAAGATCATTTGTGATGAGAAAGTTGTTCATCTTCCTTATAACGGTGAAACTTTGATTATTCGTGGGAAGCAGTGGAACTAGACTTAGTATCATATCGTGCATCAAAACGGAGAAGTACATAAAGAAAGGTTGTCTTGCTTTCTTAGCTCATGTAACCGAGAAAAGTCGGAGGAGAAGCGACTTGAAGATGTACCAATTGTCCGTGAATTTTCAAGTCTTTCCAGGAGTTACCGGACTTCCACCGCACGTCAAGTAGAATTTCAAATTGACTTAGTTCCGGAGTCGCACCGATTACGCGAGCACCGCACTGCCTAGCACCATCCGAAATGCAAGAGTTGTCTAATCAATTGCAAGAACTTCTAGACAAAGGATTCATTAGGCCGAGTTCCTCGCCTTGGGGAGCACCGGTCTTGTTTGTGAAGAAGAAGGATGGATCCTTCCGAATGTGCATAGACTATAGAGAATTGAACAAGTTAACGGTGAAGAATCGTTATCCACCCCGTAATTGATGATTTGTTCGATCGGTTGCAAGGTTCTAGTATTTATTCCAAGATTGATCTCGGTCGGGTTATCATCACTTCGAGTTCGGAAGAGGATATTGAAAACAGCGTTTAGAACACGTTACGGTCATTACGAGTTTCAAGTGATGCCGTTTGGATTGACTAATGCACCGCAGTATTCATGGATCTCATGAATAGAGTTTGTAAGTCGATTTGGACAAGTTTGTTATAGTATTCATCGACGACATCTTGATCTACTCCAAGAGCAAAGAAGAGCACGAAGAGCATTTAAGGACGATTTTAAGGCTACTCAAGAATGAGAAGTTGTATGCCAAATTTTCAAGTGTGATTTTGGAACCACAAAGTGCAATTTCTTGGTCATGTCATTGATAGTCAAGGACTACAAGTTGATCCGCAAAGATTGAAGCCGTGAAAGATTGGGCTACTCCAACGAATCCTCTGAGAAATTCAACAATTTCTAGGACTAGCCGGGTATTACCGAAGGTTCATTGAAGGTTTTTCAAAGATAGCAAGACCTTTGACCAAGTTGACGAGAAAAACAAGAAATGCGAGTGGGAAAGAAACAAGAAGTTGCTTTTCATTGTTGAAGCAAAAGCTTTGCGATACCAATTTTGGCACTACCCGAAGGCATTGAGAATTTCGTTGTATATTGCGACGCTTCGCATAAAGGACTTGGGGCTGTTTTAATGCAAAATGAGAAGGTGATAGCGTATGCTTCTCGACAACTTAAGACTCATGAGAAGAATTACACCACTCATGATCTCGAGTTAGGAGCCGTAGTTTTTGCACTCAAGATTTGGAGACACTACCTCTACGGTACAAAGTGCACAGTGTTTACGGACCACAAGAGTTTGCAATATATTCTTGATCAGAAGGAGCTTAATATGAGACAACGTCGTTGGTTGGAGTTACTCAATGACTATGATTGTGAAATCAAGTATCACCGGGAAAAGCCAATGTTGTGGTGATGCTCTTAGTCGGAAAAGAGGCCTAAACCTTTAAGAGTTCGATCATTGGGAATGACGATTATTTCTCCTTTACCATCGAAAATCCATGAAGCACAGATCGAAGCACTTAAGGAGGAGAACCGACCAAGTGAAAAGCTTTATGGTATGCCCGAAAACGCAAACGGTTTTGTGAAAAGAGCAGATGGAGTATTATGTTTCAAGGATAGAATGTGGGTTCCATTGTATGGCGGAATACGAGAATTGATTATGCATGAGTCGCATAAGTCAAAGTATTCTATTCATCCAGGATCGGATAAGATGTATCACGATCTTAAGAAGCTTTATTGGTGGCCGAACACGAAAGCGGAAATTGCCACGTACGTTAGCAAATGCCTTACCTGCTCTAAGGTAAAAGTAGAATATCAGAAGCCGTCAGGATTACTCCAACAACCGGAAATTCCTCAATGGAAATGGGAACGCATTACAATGGACTTTGTTACGAAACTTCCAAAGACATCGGGAGGTTACGACGCTATTTGGGTAATTGTTGATCGCCTTACCAAGTCAGCCCATTTCATACCGATTAGAGACTTATTCCATGGAGCAACTCACTAGACTTTATGTCAAGGAAATAGTCTCGAGGCACGGAGCACCAATTTCTATCATTTCCGGCGAGATAGTCGATTCACTTCAAACCGGAATTCATTGCAAGATTCATTCGAACCGATTAGAGATGAGCACTGAGATATCACCCACAAACCGACGGTCAAAGTGAAAGGACCATTCAAACGTTAGAAGATATGCTTAGGGCATGTAATTGATTTTGGAAATGGTTGGGCTAACCATTTGCCATTGATAGAATTCTCGTGACAACAATAGTTATCACACCAAGATAAAAATGGCACCATTCGAGGCACTCTATGGTCGTAAGTGCCGATCACCGTTTGTTGGGCGAGGTAGGAGACGACAACTCATCGGGTCCGGAAATGGTACGAGAAACAACCGAGAAGATAGTTCAAATTCGTGATAGACTCGGAACCGCCAGAGTCGACGAGAAAAGTTATCACGGATGTTAGACGCAAGGATTTGGAATTTCAAGTGGGCGACAAAGTTATGTTGAAAGTATCGCCTTGGAAGGGGTGGTACGATTTGGAAAGCGTGGGAAATTGAACCCGAGATACATTGGACCATTCAAGATTTTGAAGCGAGTTGGTCCCGTAGCTTATCGACTTGATCTTCCGTCGTAACTTAGTCATGTGCACAACACGTTTCACGTTTCAAACTCGAAGAAGTGTCTTCGGACGAATCGCTCGTTATTCCATTGGACGAAGTTCAACTAGACGACAAACTCAACTTTGTGGAAGAACTCAGAAATCATGGACCGCGAGGTCAAGCGGTTGAAACAGTCGTATTCCTATTGTGAAAGTTCGTTGGAATTCTCGACGAGGTCCCGAGTTTACTTGGGAACAGGAAGACCGGATGCGACACAAGTATCCTCACCTTTTCACCGACACCGTTAGACCTAATAACGATTGAATTGTGGATGAATTCCTTTTGATGGGCGAATGTGACAACCCGTATTTCGGTCATTTCTCGACACAATTTATGCCTCATTATTTCAACATTTATAGTAAACTTGGTTTACTTGTTCCAAATTCGCGTAACCTTAAAGGTTTAGCGGCGAATTCATGATCATAACATCACGTACATTTCATATGGACTAAGATTAGTCTACATTCCATTGACATCATTTGCATCTCATTAATTCATTCATGACATTTCATTTCACATTTATCGCGTAATTTTTATATTTAATAATCGTTATCGCGTGAGTTATTATTTTAAATATTTAATCCGTTACTTTCAAAATGATCCCGATGTATTTTTAAACTTACATTTAGTTTATAAAACAATATTTTGAGTTTTCCTAGTGTTTTAAATTTATTTGGTACATAAATCGTTAAAGTTAAATTATTCCGTCGTTTTCTTAAAAATTATACGATAATTATTTTATCACCAAATTTCACAAGGAATGTATTTTTACAATTTTATTATCTCATTACATTCTATTTTGACCTATTAAAACTTACTTGTACCAAAATTTCCATTTACCTTTACTTATACATTTCCTACACAATTTCTTACATTTCTTACCAATTTACACAAATTATACACAAAGTATATATATTTTAAAAAAAAATATATATCTACATCCCTCCCCTTGGCCGACCAAGGGGGAGGGTAATCAATAAATGATGCATGGTTCATTAATTTTATGTTTCTACACTTACTTAAAAGTCTTACTACAAAGTCTTACTACATTATTTTTTCTCATTCATTTCACATTTCACCAAGTGTTAAGAAGTTGGTTTTCTCTCTTCCTTGTTTCCTCCATAACCGGCCATACATAGAAGCTCAAAGGGATCAAAAATTTTCAAGTCCAAGTGTTTTACAATCTAGTTTATACTCTTTATATGGTTTTGAAATAAAAACCAAGAGTATTTAGGATTTACCTTGTTACTTTCACCTCATCATATTCACTTGTAAGCATGATTCTTTCATTTTTCATGTTTTCTTATCATCTCATATGCTACTTTTCATTTTTGGAGCAACATGCAAGACATATGTGATTTATACCATTTTTCATGCTTTTTAGAAATATATATATACATAAGGTCATCCTATAATTATCCCCTTGGTATTCTTTGGTCTTGATGATGTCTAGGAACCCATGACACCCTAAGAAGGTGTATGGTAGGATTAGATTAGCTTTGGAGTTGATTTGAAGGGATTAGAATAGGTTTTGTCCGAGAAAAACTATTTTCGATAAGTTATAAATTATGTTCTGTCCTTGTTTCATTTTTCTGGAAAATCCGACAGTTGGTATGAAACTTTGGCCTTGATATTTAGAAAATATACTTTAAAACGAATCCGTGGCCTCTTGAACGGATAAAAACGGAGTTATAACGAAGAAGTTATGGATTTTACAAGTTTGACGACGAAATATATTATTTTCAGGATTTTCAGCAAACTGTTTTTACATTGTTTGGGTCAAAAACGAGCCTTAAGCTTCACATATTATTTCGACTTATCAAAAATATATTAGTTTACTTCGATACGAAGCTAAGGACGTATTATCGTGAAAACGGATTTGAAACGACAAAGATATGCACGTTTTTATAAACTTGCCGTAACTATTATTTTCGAAAAACTATATTATTTTACGATACAAGTGTTACGTAGTCGTAACGTCCATGTTGAGGGCTGTTTTAACGAGGTTGTGAAACTTTTGGAACGAAATGTCTTCTAGTAAAATCAAGTTCACCGCCATATTTTTCAAAACAACAAGTCGTTTGTAAAGCGGAGTTATAGTAAATTAATTACGGATGTTCAAACTTGGCGAAACTCATTTTTCTCGCACAACAATTAGCCAAAATCACTATCTTTAACCCTTAATATCTTTATGATCGAGACCTTTTGACGAAAACTCCCGAATCGAAACTTCTAGATATCGATACAAACTTTCCAAAACAGTCGAGTTCGTTCTCTAACGATCGATGTACACCATTTTACGACTAGTTTTCCAAAGCCATTTTTGTTAATTTCATGATAATTCCGACGACATTGTTTTGCGACGAAAAGTGATAATTTCACCATAAATCATTATAAAACCATTGTAGGATGACATTTTGACGTAAAAACTTGTAAAGTCATTTTTGAAGGGTCAAGACGTCAAAAGAGTATTTTTCGACGATGAGTAATATTTTCAAAATCCGCAAATGGTATAAATAACATACGAAATGCATGCATAACATTACATTGCAACTCATGACATATCATATCATTCGTAATAGGTCCCGATTGACGCATCACATTATACCTCAGTGTACTCACTTTTGCCATCATTCCAGTTTACCAAGTGAGTTTTCATAGCCCCGTTTTACATGCTTTCGATTATTTTCAAACCCACGGGGGAGAATACATTGCACTACATTTTTTGCACGATACCAAGTATGTTAAATTCATTTACATTGCTTAAGTTACCGCATTTGCCAATTTGAAAGTCCCCATTACACGAACATGAACCGTTAATCTTTGAAGCGAGGATGAGTGGATAGATCTATCGGTGACGCCCATCCGGGTTGGTGAATCCCAACCGAGCAAACGGATGCATTTCATTTAATAACATTACGGAGTTGTCCGCAAACACTCTGCAGGGCATACATTATTGAGCAGTCTAGTTTGGGGTCATGGGCTTATAGCAATTGTAACATCATTTTTACGTGATCGATTGTCATGCCCGATCTATACTTGTGTAGTCGTATAAAACCTTTACATAAACCTATGATTTCTCACCAACATTATTGTTGACCGCTTTAGCAATGTATTTTCGTGTAATCGAGGCATTATCATCATGACATGGTTTAGGGACCTACATTTTGAGTCGCAAGCGCCGACTTACATTATGTACATTATGGCACTTTATTTCAAAACATCGCTTGATTTGTAACATAATTGTATTTCCGCAAACTTTGTAAACCTTTTGGGACCGATGTTGTACTCAATGCTTTTGTTAAATATCCAACGATGTGTTTTTAAAACGACACTTTAGGTCGCTCAATATAACCGTGATGTGGTGCTATGACAACAATCCTGTGAATTCCATTCTGCCGCAAAATGTAAATTGGGGTGTGACAAAACTTGAGTGGCTAAGAAGGTTTAGTGCATGCGCCATCGGGTCCATGACGACTTTAATCTTCAATACCCTCCAAAGTGACAAGGAAAGAGCTATATGAATTGAACCCGGATTGTTGGGTCGCCTAAGTTGAATAACTGGAGGGCTATTTCTTTTCACCCTTTTCTTTACATTTCTTTTTATTCTTCAACCTTCTTTCTCGATTCTCATTTTCTCCTTTTACAATCATACCTAAGGACTTCTAAATTCTAACTATTTGTGGTGTCCTTGGGTAGATCCGTCACACCCCAATTTACTGCTTTTGCGGTGGAATGGAATTCTCGGGATAGACCGTCATAGCACCACAATCACAGTTATATTGAACGACCTAAAGTGTCGTTTAAAAACACATCGTTGGATATTTAATAAAAGTGTTCGTAGTTACAACATAGGTCCCAAAAGTTTATAAAGTTTATGGAAATATAAATATATTACAAGTCCAAACGATGTTTTGAAAGAAGGTGCCATAATGTATAATGATATAAGTCGACGACGCGACTAAAAAGGTGGTTCCTTAACCATGCCATGATGATAATGCCTTAGTTACCGAAAATACATTGCTAAAACGGTCAACAATAATGTTGGTGAGAAATCATAGGTTTATGTAAATGTTTTATACGACTACACAAGTATAGACCGTGTATGACAATCATGTTACGTAAAAATGTTACAATTGCAATAAGTCCATGACACCGAAACTAGACTGCTCATAATGTATGCCCCAACAGAGTGTTTGCTGACAACTCAATAATGTTATTAAATGAAATGCATCCGTATGACTAGTTGGGATTCACCAACCCGGATGGAGGCGTCCACTCGATAGATCTATCCACTCACCTCGCTCTAAGATTAACGGTTCATGTTCGTGAAATGGGGACTTTCAATTGGCATGCGGTAACTTAAGCAATGTAAATGAATTTAACATACTTGGTATCGTAATAAAAATGTTTTGCAATGTATTCTCCCCGTAGGTTTGAAAATAATTAAACATGTACGACGGGCTATGAAAACTCACTTGATAAACCGGTATGATGACAAGAGTGAGTACACCGAGGTATAGCGGGATACTTTAACTGGACCTATTACGAATGATATGATATGTAATGAGTTATGATGTAATGTTATGCATGCATTTCAGATGTTATTTATACCATTTGTAGTTTTGAAAATAATACTTATCGTCAAAAATACTCTTTTGACGCCTTGACTATTTTTAAATTACTTTACAAGTATTTACGCCAAAATGTCATCCTACAATGGTTTCGTAATGATTTATAGTGAAATTATCACTTTTCGTCAGAAATAATGTCGCCGGAAATTTCATGAAAGTGACAAAATGGCTTCAAAAACTAGTCGTAAAATGGTGTACGCCGAACGTTAGGAAACGAACTCGACGGTTTTGGAAAGCTTGTATCAAAATCTAGAAGTTTTAGTACATGAGTTTTCATCATAGAGGTCTCGAACATAAAGATAATAGAGGTTAAATATGGTGATTTTGTCTAAAATGTTGTGTAAAAAGTGAGTTTCGCAAAGTTTAAGCAACCAGAATAATTTATTACAACTCCGCTATACAAACGGTTGGTCGTTTTAGAAAATATGCTTGATGATCTAAATTTTATTAGAAGACATCTCGTTACAAAAGTTCTACATCAACGTTAAAAACAACCTTCAATATGGTCGCTTTTGTTTACCGTAACACTTGTCTCAGAAAATAATATAGTTTTTCTAAAAATATAGTTACGGCAATTTTGTGAAAACGTATATCTTAGTCGTTTCAAACCGCTTTTCACGTATTATACGTCCTTAGCTTCGTATCAAAGTATACTAATATATTTTTGATAAGTCGAAATAATTTGTAAAGCTTAAGGCTGCATTTTTGACTCGCACAAAGCTAAAATAGGTTCTTGAAATTTTCGTAAAGTATATATTTCGTCGCCAAACTTGAAAAATTCATAACTTCTTCGTTATAACTCCGCTTTAATCCGCTCAAGCGCCACGGATTCGCTTTTAAAGTATATTTTCTAATTATCTAGGCCAAAAACTCATGTCACTGTCGGATTTTCCAGAAAAACAAAACAAGATCAGACCACTTTTAATACTTGTCGAAAATAGTTTTTCTCATACTAAACCTATTCCAATCCCTTCAAATCAACTCCAAAGCTATTCTAATCCTACCATACACCTTCTTAGGGTGTCATGGGTTCCTAAACATCATCAAGACCAAACTATAACAAGGGAATAATTATAGGATGACTTATAAGTAATAAACTCTAAAAATCAATGTAAAAATGGTATAAATACACATAAGTCTTGCATGTTTGCTAAGAAAATGAAGAAATAAATATGAAATGATAAGGAAAAATGAAAAATGTAAATGATATGCTTACAAGTAAACTATGATGAGGTGATTAGAACAAGGATTAACCTAAACACCCTAGGTTTTTATTTCAAAACCTTAATAAGAGTGTAATCGAGATTGTGTATACTTGAGCTTTGGAAAAACTTTTGATGATCCCTTGTACACCCTTGAAGAACCGGTTATGATAGAGGAATAACAAGGAGAGAAGAAATTTTACTTGACTTGTGAAATATGAGAGTAAATGAGTGAAATGAATGAAGTAAGACTTTATGTAAGTGTATAGATCTATACAATCAAAGAAACCATACCAATTAATTAATGCTACCCTCCCCTTGGTCGGCCAAGGGGGGAGGGATTTACCAAAATATATATATATATATATATATTTTTTTTTTTTTATATAATGTGTAATTGTTAGAAAAATGTAAGTAAATGTACATGTAATAATACTTGTAAGATTTAATATACATTAGTGTATTTAAGGTAGTTTTAGGTAAAAGTAATTTTTAATAGATCAAAGTAGAGTATAATGAGATCATAAAAATTGTAAAAATACATTCCTTGTAAAATTTGAGTGATATAATAATTATCGTATAGTTTTTAAGAAAAGTGTCGTAATAATATAACTTTAACAATTTGTATACAAAATAAATTTAAAACACTAGGTAAACTCAAAATATAGTTTTTATGAACTAAATGTAAGTATAAAAATACATCGGGATCATTTTTGGAAGTAGCGGATTAAATGTTCAAAATAATAACTCACGCGATAACGTTTATTTAATATAAAATTTATGCGTTTAACGTGAAATGCAAAGTCATGAATGAACTAATATGATGCAAATGATGTTAATGAAATGTAGACTAAACTTAGTCCATATGAAATGTTTGTGATGATATGATCATGAATTCGCCGCTAAACCATAAAGGTTACGCGAATTTGGAACACGTAAACCTAGTTTACGATAAATGTTGAAATTGTAAGGCATGAATTGTTTCGAGAAATGACCGAAAGTACGGGTTGTCACATTCTACCATCAAAAAGGAATTCATCCTCGAATTCATCGTTGTTAGGTCTAACGGTGTTGTCGGTGAAAAGATGAGGATACTTGAGGCGCATCTGGTCTTCCCGTTCCCAAGTAAACTTAGGACCTCTTCGAGAATTCCAGCGAACCTTCACGATAGGAATACGACTTTGTTTCAACTGCTTGACCTCGCGGTCCATGATTTCTACAGGTTCCTCCACAAAATTGAGTTTATCGTCAAGTTGAACTTCTTCCAATGGAATAACGAGTGATTCGTCCGATAGACATTTCTTCAGGTTTGAAACGTGAAACGTGTTGTGTACATGACTAAGTTCTAACGGAAGATCAAGTCGATAAGCTACGTGACCGACTTTGCTCAAAATCTTGAATGGTCCAATGTACCTCGGGTTCAACTTCCCGCTTTTCCAAATCGTACCACGCCCTTCCAAGGCGATACTTTCAACATAACTTTGTTGCCCACTTGAAATTCTAATGACTTGCGCCCAACATCCGCGTAACTTTTCTATCGGCTCTGGCGCTTCGAGTCTATCTCGAATTTGAACTATCTTTTCTGTTGTTTCTCGTACCATTTACGGACCAAATGAGTTGTGCGTCTCCAACCTCGCCCAACAAACAGTGATCGGCACTTTCGACCATAGAGTGCCTCGAATGGTGCCATCTTTATCTTGGTGTGATAACTATTGTTGTACGAGAATTCTATCAATGGCAAATGGTTAGCCCAACCATTTCCAAAATCAATCACACATGCCCTCAAACATATCTTCTAACGTTTGAATTGTCCTTTCACTTGACCGTCGGTTTGTGGGTGATATGTCAGTGCTCATCTCTAACTGGTTCCAAATGAATCTTGCAATGATTTTAAGTTTGAAGTGAATCGACTATCTCGCGCGGAAATGATAGAAATGGTGCACCGTGCCTCGAGACTATTTCCTTGACATAAAGTCTAGTGAGTTGTTCCATGGAATAAGTCTCTAATCGGTATGAAATGGGCTGATTTGGTAAGGCGATCAACAATAACCCAAATAGCGTCAGAACCTCCCGATGTCTTAGGAAGTTTCGTAACAAAGTCCATCGTAATGCGCTCCCATTTCCATTGAGGAATTTCCGTTGTTGGAGTAATCTCAAGGCTTCGATATTCGACTTTTACCTTAGAGCGTGTAAGGCATTTGCTAACGACGTGGTAATTTCCGCTTTCATGTTCGGCCACCAATAAAGTTTCTTAAGATCTTGATACATCTTATCCGATCCCGGTGAATAGAATACTTTGACTTATGCGACTCATGCATAATCAATTTCGTGATTCGCCATACAATGGAACCCACATTCTATCCTTGAAACATAATACTCCATCCGCTTCTCTTTACAAAACCGCTTTTCGGGCATACCATAAAGCTTTTCACTTGGTCGGTTTTCCTCCTTAAGTGCTTCGATCTGAGCTTCATGGATTTTCGATGGTAAAGGTGAATTAATCGTCATTCCTAATGATAGAACTCTTAAAGGTTTAGGCCTCTCTTTCCGGCTAAGAGCATCGGCCACAACATTGGCCTTTCCCGGGTGATACTTGATTTCACAATCATAGTCGCTGAGTAACTCCAACCAACGACGTTGCCTCATATTAAGCTCCTTCTGATCAAGAATATATTGCAAACTCTTGTGGTCAGTAAACACTGTGCACTTTGTACCATAGTGGTAGTGTCTCCAAATCTTGAGGGCAAAAACTACAGCCCCTAACTCGAGATCATGAGTGGTGTAATTCTTCTCATGAACCTTAAGTTGTCGAGAAGCATACGCTATCACCTTCTCGTTTTGCATTAAAACAGCCCCAAGTCCTTTATGCGAAGCATCGCAATATACAACAAAGTTCTCAATTCCTTCGGGTAGTGCCAAAATTGGCGCACTACAAAGCTTTTGCTTCAACAACTGAAAATCAGCTTCCTGTTTCTTTCCCCATTCGTACTTCTTGTTTTTCTGTGTCAACTTGGTCAAAGGTCTAGCTATCTTTGAAAAACCTTCGATGAACCTTCGTAATACCCGCGAGTCCTAGAAATTGTCGGACTTCAGAGGATTCGTTGGAGTAGCCCAATCTTTACGGCTTCAATCTTTGCGGGATCAACTTGTAATCCTTGACTATCAATGACGTGACCAAGAAATTGCACTTTGTGATTCCAAAATCACACTTCAAAATTTGGCATACAACTTCTCATTCTTGAGTAGTCTTAAAATCGTCTTAAATGCCCTTCGTGCTCTTCTTTGCTCTTTGAGTAAATCAATATGTCGTCAATGAACACTATCACAAACTTGTCCAAATACGGTTTACATACTCTATTCATGAGATCCATGAATACCGCAGTGCATTAGTCAATCCGAACGGCATCACTTGAAACTCGTAATGACCGTAACGTGTTCTAAAAGTCATTTTGAATATCCTCCTCCCGAACTCTAAGTTGATGGTAACCCGACCGGAGATCAATCTTGGAGTAGATACTAGAACCTTGCAACCGATCGAATAAGTCATCGATTCGGGAGTGGGTAACGATTCTTCACCGTTAACTTGTTCAAATTCTCTATAATCTATACACATTCAAGGATCCATCTTTCTTCTTCACAAACAAGACCGGTGCTCCCAAGGCGAGGAACTCGGCCTAATGAATCCTTTGTCTAGAAGTTCTTGCAACCGATTAGACAACTCTTGCATTTCGGATGGTGCTAGACGGTAAGGTGCTCGCACATTGGTGCAGCTCCGGCACTAAGTCAATATGAAATTCTACTTGACGTGCGGTGGAAGTCCCGTAAGTCTTCGGAAAGACTTTAAAATTCTCTGACAATTGGTACATCTTCAAGTCGCTTCTCCTCCGACTTCTTCTCGGTTATATGAGCTAAGAAAGCAACACAACCTTTCTTTATGTACTTTTCGGTTTTGATGCACGATATGATACTGAGTCTAGTTCCACTTCGTTCCCCACGAATAATCAAAGTCTCGCCGTTGTAAGGAAGATGAACAACTTTTTCATCACAAATGATTTTTGCACGATGCTTGGACAACCAATCCATGCCGATGACGACGTCGAAACTACCAAGTTCTACGGGCATAAGGTCTATGTTGAAGGGATGATTTAGAAAATTGAATGTGCAACCACGGACAATGGTGTTGGTGCTAACTAAGTTACCATTAGCTAATTCGACGATGTATGATATGTCTAATGTGGTTGGTTTAATGTTGAGTAAAGGTGCAAATGTAGTGGACACAAAACTTTTATCGGCTCCCGAATCAAATAAAACTGATGCGTAACGATTATTGAGAAGGAACGTACCCGTGATAACATTCGGGTCCTCCCTAGCTTCGCCACCTCCAATGACGTATGCCCTTCCTTGCGCCATTCCTCCTTGATTCTGATTTCCTTGATTCCTTCCCTTCTTACATTCCGACTTGTAGTGTCCCTGTTCTCCGCAACCAAAACATGTAACTTGTTGCGACTTGCAATCCCTAGTTCGGTGACCAACTTTCTTACAATTCTCACATGGATCAGGACATCGACCCGGTTTGTGATGACTCGCACACCTATCACACTTCGGCAAAACCCCCGAATACCCTTTTCCTTCTTTCGGACCTACAGCATAAGCCTTTGCAACCTCTTGTCTCTTGGGTGGTTGTTGAGTAGCATTTCTACCCCTGGTGTTATCCCACTTTCGCTTGTTGTTGTTGCTATTGTTGTTGTTGGCTCGGTTATTGTTGTAGTTGAAGTGGTTGTTGGGGTTGTTGTTGTTGTTTCGGTTGGTATTGGTGTACTTACCTCTCTTCACTACCTACGCCATAAGCTTCTGAGTCACTCTAATAGATTCCTCGATTGTTTGTGGATCAAACGAAGTCACATCTCCTTGAATAACCTCGGGAAGTCCCCCGATGAAAGCCTCTAGTAACTTCTCGTTATCCGAAACCATAGACGGGCATAACGCGGCCAATTCTTGGAATCTCCGAATGTAAGTATCAATATCATAACCAATAGTTACTAGTTCATAGAATTCTGTCTCCAACTTTTTCACTTCCGTACGAGGACAAAACTTCTTTGTCACCAAACCCTTGAATTGCTCCCAAGTAAGCTTGAAAGCATTCTCCATTCCCATTGGCTGAGCATAAGAGTTCCACCACGACAATGCTCCATCCAGTAATGTACTCGTAGCAAACTTGACCTTACTATCATCCGGGCAATTACATAGCAAAAACACGGACTCCAATTTCTCAAACCATCAAACCATGGCAGTGGCTCCTTCGGTACCTCTAAACTTAGTGGGATCTCCACTTTTGAAATCCTTGTACGAACAGTTCTTAACTCCGGATCCTCCTGCATTTCCAGTAGCAGTAGCAAGCCTAGCGGCTTCAAAGAAGCCTGCGGCCTCAAGCAGCAGCAGCACCGATTTTTCTTTCAATCCTTAGAGCATCGGCTATGCTATCATTCACCAACTTTTGAATAGCCGCTTGAGTCATTTCCGTGTGGCTTTCTTTGGCGCCATTACTCTTCAAAATCACAAGATGAAACAATTATGAGAACTCGTAGTAGAAACAACCATCATACAAATATATCCATAACCACAACATGCATAAAGTAAATGGAATCACAACGAACAATAACGAAATATCACAAATATAATCACAACACACGTGGATAATATACATGAAAATTTCGCCTACATGGACCGATATCATAGATAATAAAACCATTCCTACATAGTAGAGTCAATACTTGATACATTTGTTTGTACAACAACCAAAAGACAACAAGTTCTTTAAACTACGTCACACACCTCGTGACTAGGATAATAATGGTCAAAACTATACATGATAAAAGTCTACACATGGCACCTCATGGTGCTCACGGCTCGATCCGAAGATCTCGAACCGAGTAGTCAAGCTAGCAACCAAACTCCTCAACTCTCCAATCGACCGTAGTAACAATACTCTCACGAGCTAGTGATAACTCCACATGCTGACGCCGTAACTCGCCTGTGTCATCTCGGCTCGCTGCATAACCCGGCATCTCCCGCCTCAACTCAAGAATACGCCCTTGTCCTCTAACCGCCTATTCTCAGATACTGATGTGCCAAATCAATAGAAACCCCGCCTATCACTAGGCCCTCGACCTCCTCCGCAATGGTCTCGACTCTATCTAACGACAGTTCCTCCAACCGCCGCGACAACCTATCTATCTCGAATCTGTTGACTATCTATACGAGCTCCTAACGCCTCGGTAGAAGGTCGTCTAGCAACTGCAGCCTTAGAGCTCTCGCCTAACTCGAACCTAATGGTGCTCGGTCTTGTAGATGGTGGTGTAGGAATGTCAAACGAGCCCGCTTTTGAGCGGCAAGTGTGATGTAGGCAAAGGATCCCTAAGAAAATACGATGAGGATGATGATGATGATGCTAGTAGTGGTGATGGTGGGTGTATCGGATCATGAGCGGGGCTAACATGTGGAGTAGGTGCGACCGCCCTCCTCAAAGGGTTCGGTCTCCGTGTCGGTCATAATAGGTGGGAAGGCGGAGTAGAGCCAATCAAGATAAGATCTCGTGGAGTGCGATGAGGCATCATCCATGTTAGGGTCAATGGGACATCTTCCGTGTTAGTGTCAGATGATATAGTGATGGGATGTGAATCAAGACATCTCTGTGACAACCGATGTGAAATGAAAGTAAATAACTCGAATAAAGTGTAAATGAACCGCATGAAAAGTGAATATGTACTTATGATGAAATGATGAGATGCTATGATAATGTAGCTATAGTCTAGGTTCAATGATGCAACCTAGTTCTCTATAATCGTAGCTCGTACCAATCTGTCACACCCCAATTTACTGCTTTTGCGCCGGAATGGAATTTCGGGATAGACCGTCATAGCACCACAATCACAGTTATATTGAACGACCTAAAGTGTCGCTTAAAACACATCGTTGGATATTTAATAAAAGCGTTCAGAGTTACAACATAGGTCCCAAAAGTTTATAAAGTTTGCGGAAATATAAATATATTACAAGTCCAAACGATGTTTTGAAAGAAGGTGCCATAATGTACAATGATATAAGTCGACGCCGCGACTCAAAAGGTGGTTCCTTAACCATGCCATGATGATAATGCCTTAGTTACCTGAAAATACATTGCTAAAACGGTCAACAATAATGTTGGTGAGAAATCATAGGTTTATGTAAATGTTTTATACGACTACACAAGTATAGACCGTGTATGACAATCATGTCACGTAAAATGTTACAATTGCAATAAGTCCATGACACCGAAACTAGACTGCTCATAATGTATGCCCCAACAGTGTTTGCGGACAACTCAATAATGTTATTAAATGAAATGCATCCGTATGACTAGTTGGGATTCACCAACCCGGATGGAGGCGTCACCCTCGATAGATCTATCCACTCACCTCGCTTCTAAGATTAACGGTTCATGTTCGTGAAATGGGGACTTTCAATTGGCATGTGGTAACTTAAGCAATGTAAATGAATTTAACATACTTGGTATCGTAATAAAAATGTTTTGCAATGTATTCTCCCCGTAGGTTTGAAAATAATTAAACATGTACGACGGGCTATGAAAACTCACTTGATAAACCTGTATGATGACAAGAGTGAGTACAACGAGGTATAGCGGGATACTTTAATCTGGACCTATTACGAATGATATGATATGTAATGAGTTATGATGTAATGTTATGCATGCATTTCGGATGTTATTTATACCATTTATGAAGTTTTGAAAATAATACTTATCGTCAAAAATACTCTTTTGACGTCTTGACTATTTTTAAATTACTTTACAAGTATTTACGTCAAAATGTCATCCTACAATGGTTTCGTAATGATTTATAGTGAAATTATCACTTTTCGTCGTAAAATAATGTCGCCGGAAATTTCATGAAAGTGACAAAATGGCTTCAAAAACTAGTCGTAAAATGGTGTACGTCGAACGTTAGGAAACGAACTCGACGGTTTTGGAAAGCTTGTATCAAAATCTAGAAGTTTTAGTACATGAGTTTTCGTCATAGAGGTCTCGAACATAAAGATAATAGAGGTTAAATATGGTGATTTTGTCTAAAATGTTGTGTAAAAAGTGAGTTTCGGCAAAGTTTAAGCAACCGTAAATAATTTATTACAACTCCGCTATACAAACGGTTGGTCGTTTTAGAAAATATGCTTGATGATCTAAATTTTATTAGAAGACATCTCGTTACAAAAAGTTCTACATCAACGTTAAAAACAGCCTTCAATATGGTCGTTTTGTTTACCGTAACACTTGTCTCGTAAAAATAATATAGTTTTTCTAAAAATATAGTTACGGCAATTTTGTGAAAACGTGTATATCTTAGTCGTTTCAAACCGCTTTCACGTATTATACGTCCTTAGCTTCGTATCAAAGTATACTAATATATTTTTGATAAGTCGAAATAATTTGTAAAGCTTAAGGCTCATTTTTGACTCGCATAAAGCTAAAATAGGTTGCTGAAATTTTCGAAAGTATATATTTTCGTCAAACTTGAAAATTCATAACTTCTTCGTTATAACTCCGTTTTAATCCGTTCAAGCGCCACGGATTCGTTTTAAAGTATATTTTCTAATTATCTAGGCCAAAACTCATGTCTACTGTCGGATTTTCCAGAAAAACAAAACAAGATCAGACCACTTTTAATACTTGTCGAAAATAGTTTTCTCATACTAAACCTATTCCAATCCCTTCAAATCAACTCCAAAGCTATTCTAATCCTACCATACACCTTCTTAGGGTGTCATGGGTTCCTAAACATCATCAAGACCAAAATATAACAAGGGAATAATTATAGGATGACTTATAAGTAATAAACTCTAAAAATCAATGTAAAAATGGTATAAATACACATAAGTCTTGCATGTTTGCTAAGAAAATGAAGAAATAAATATGAAATGATAAGGAAAATGAAAATGTAAATGATATGCTTACAAGTAAACTATGATGAGGTGATTAGAACAAGGATTAACCTAAACACCCTAGGTTTTATTTCAAAACCTTAATAAGAGTGTAATCTAGATTGTGTATACTGAGCTTTGGAAAACTTTGATGATCCTTGTACACCCTTGAAGAACCGGTTATGATAGAGGAATAACAAGGAGAGAAGAAATTTTACTTGACTTGTGAAATATGAGAGTAAATGAGTGAAATGAATGAAGTAAGACTTTATGTAAGTGTATAGATCTATACAATCAAAGAAACCATACCAATTAATTAATGTTACCTCCCTTGGTCGGCCAAGGGGAGGGATTTACCAAAATATATATATATATATTTTTTTTTTTTATATAATGTGTAATTGTTAGAAAATGTAAGTAAATGTACATGTAATAATACTTGTAAGATTTAATATACATTAGTGTATTTAAGGTAGTTTTAGGTAAAAGTAATTTTAATAGATCAAAGTAGAGTATAATGAGATCATAAAATTGTAAAATACATTCCTTGTAAAATTTGAGTGATATAATAATTATCGATAGTTTTTAAGAAAAGTGTCGTAATAATATAACTTTAACAATTTGTATACAAAATAAATTTAAAACACTAGGTAAACTCAAAATATAGTTTTTATGAACTAAATGTAAGTATAAAAATACATCGGGATCATTTTTGGAAGTAGCGGATTAAATGTTCAAAATAATAACTCACGCGATAACGTTTATTTAATATAAAATTTACGCGTTTAACGTGAAATGCAAAGTCATGAATGAACTAATATGATGCAAATGATGTTAATGAAATGTAGACTAAACTTAGTCCATATGAAATGTTCGTGATGATATGATCATGAATTCGCCGCTAAACCATAAAGGTTACGCGAATTTGGAACACGTAAACCTAGTTTACGATAAATGTTGAAATTGTAAGGCATGAATTGTTTCGAGAAATGACCTGAAAGTACGGGTTGTCACAAGATCCCTCCGGCTCTGGCAGATCATAGGACGGTTATTCCTAACCTTAGTCACCTTATAACTCCATGAATAACCTATGTTGCCATAAAAACATTTTTCATGAAAATCTCTCAAAGTGTTTATGAATGAAAAGCATTTTAGTACCACCGTTGAGAGATAAATATTTTGCATAAATACTCCCCCTCCACATGTGCTTAAGAGTTTTTACGGAAATCTGCACAGTGAGGAAAGAGCGCGCACTTTTGAATTGATCAACTCAAGATAGACAATTCCTTGTGAGATACGATTACGTTGCATAGTTAAAGAGGTACATTGTCAGGTTTTAGGTGACAACTAGCTCTAATAACTACCTTGAAGATGTAGACAACCCCGAAAGGTTGTCAAACCCGTCTGAGTTCATATCTATTGAGAGCTTCCCGAATGGGTACAATTTACTTGGATGAGTCTTGGAAGACAAATCTTTTCAATGTAAGACTGTTTAGATCCTGTCAATTCATGGGTTAAAGTCTTTTCACACGAGAATTCATGAGCAAAACACAACATATTTCTTATCACGTATTTTTCTCCCCCTCAAAAATGGCATATAAATGTTGTTTTTAAAGAAATGTTGATATTGAATATGTCCATTTTGAGTTTTGCGGGAAGAGAACACAAAGAGAAATTTGTGAACAAAGATTTTAAGTCAAATACTCCCCCTCAACAAGTGATATAAACGGTTGAGGTTTTGAAAATCATAAGGGGAAGTACTTGTTCTTTTGAGCAAAACCTTGAAAATGAAAGGTTGATAGGTTTTACTCAAAAGTAAGAAGCTTTCGCTCCTTTTATAAGGATTGCAATCAAGCGCACCACGTGGTCCTTTCTTGACATGTACGGGTTGTACATCGATATTCGTGCACAAGCCATAGACATAATAAATCACACATCCAAAGTTATAATGAAAGAAGCAGTTAAAGGGGTACCAGGAAGTCCATCAAGCTTTCCAGGAATGCGAGCAGGGCGTTGATAGCCAGCGAGAGCAATCCTAGGACGACCTCCTACAAAGCTTTCCAACATTCTGAACTGATCCCGTCGATACAACCTTTCATCAATCATAGTGATGATCCTCTTTACATCCCTCCTTTCCTGAGAATTCCATCGTTTAGGCGACCCAATGCCTTCATATATCGCCTTCAACCTATAATCCCTAACCATCTTCAATGTGTGATCCCCGAACTTGTGAAGATCTTTACACGCCATCAAGCAGTTTCTTTGTATCTCACTACGGTAGATTACTTCGAATGGTCTGCTGATGAGAGTGTATTGTGAGAGCTGGTTGATGTCGGGAAGATCTAGCTGAGGTGCGGTGAAGTTTACACGGATCTGATATGATTCAACTGCGAGCTGAAGATCTTCTACACGTTCTTTGATGACTATGCGTCTGATGAAGGTAAGCAATGACTTGATGTATTCACGTTGTATTTCAGTTGAGAATTGCCTCATTCGTCCCTGTACTTTGGCAAGATACAGATCTTCAATGTCATTGAGAGACAATCTCTCAAAGTCAGCTTCACAAAATGCATAATCTCTTTCGTCTTGCCTTTTGACCATGATATTCTTGAGAAAAGTGTAGTCCCATCTAGACGAAAGACCAATATGTTTGATAGCAACGATACTCTTAGTACTGAACACTTCATGTTGAGACTTCTGAACCTGGCATACATTGCATCACGGTCATACTCTGCCAATGGTGAATCCCATACATTGCATCACGGTCATACTCTGCCACGTTGTTGGAAAACAAGTGGTTAGCTCTTTCCTCGATGGCTATGCGCTTGAGTATTTGGTCACGAGAATGGAAGTGTCGAGATGTAGCGTATTTCCTTGAACCATCGCCACCGTAAAAGAAATTCCAAGTCTTTGTTGAAGAAATATCTGAATGGAATCCGAGGCTGATCTGGTTGGCCAATTGTTGGTAAAGGTTTAGACCAGTCGGTGTAGTACGGAGGGTTGTCCCGTTTAGTGAAATCGAGGTTTGCTTCTGGGTTGAGCCAATCCATGTTGTTAGACATGGCTCGTGCTATATTATAGAGGTGATACTCAACTTCAAGAGCACTTTCCGAGCTATCTTTTAGCAGTTGAAATGCTTCATTCTTGATTCGCTTCAACTCGGATTTCATCATCTTTTTCACACGGAATTTTTCTTGCAATATCTTTGCATGCTCCAATGTACTACACTCTGTAATATCTTGACCTTCAGTAGGGTAGGGAGTGGAATTAACAAGTGTAGAAAACCATTCAAATTCCTCTGTGTTATCTTCATCTAGCCATGATATGATGTCAGCCATGGGCGCCTTCTTCTTCTTTTTCATAGGCCTAGATGAGGATTCTAGTTTCTGTACTTTGTCGGGAGAGGCGGGTTGTTGTTGGGGCTCATGGAATTCCTCATCGTCACCACCCGTATACTCAAAGTAATCACCGGTTTGCTGAGTCTGGGGCGGTAACTCAGAATCTTGAGGTTTATTAGTAGAAGAATCTGGAGGAGACCTTTGTTGTGCTGTGTTGGGAATTATGTGAAGTATGAATTATGCTGAAGATTCTGCTGAATGGATTCTACTGAAGTGTATGGATTCTGCCGAAGACATAATTCTGTTGAAGTTACATAGTTATTAGTTTTTTTCTGCAGAGATAGTATTCCGCATATTCCATAGTTAGTTAGGATATGCATGAGTTTTATTAGGAAATGATTGTGTATATCTTATTCAGTTTTACGTTTCTTTGAGAACAAGTTAGGGTTCCTTGTCTATAAAAGGAACACAATAGAATGAATTATGTACTAGAAGTTTACGAGTTCTTAATATAACGATCCATAGAGGATCAACAAGTTCTTAGTTATCTGTGTTTATACTTGTGTTTATATTCCGCTAAAGAATACAAGTTGTAGAGATTTTCTTTTAGTTTGTTTGTGATTACATAAGCAATACTAACGATCTACGAGCTCAAGATCTATCAAGGTCTGCTAGTTTTCAACAAGTGGTATCAGAACCTCGTGAGAGTCTCTACGATACTAAGAACAGATTTTCTTAACACCCTAAACAACCAAAACAACACTCACCATGCCTGGTTCAGACGTCGATGTCGAAATCACCAACAACCAAAACTCCACCCAAGTGCAACAACTGAGTCTCTCGAACAGTAATGCTAAGTTTCCTTACCTTAAAAGGGAGGAATATGATCTTTGGGCGATGAAGATGCAAAACTGGATCTCCAACATTGATTGGAATCTATGGGAGATAGTAAGGAAGGGAAACAGTTTGAAGAGAACTACCACAGATGCTGATGGCAATCTTACTTTTGTTCCTCCCAAATCTGCTGAAGAGATACTGGCAGTTCAGAGAGAAACCAAAGTTAAGACGATTCTTCTTTAAGCTATTCCTGAGGATCACTTGAGTGATTTTCACTTCATGAATGATGCTAAGGACATATGGCTAGCAATCAAGGCGAAGTTTTGTGGGAATGAGGAGTCTAGGAGAATGAGAAAGTCGATGCTGAGACAACAGTTTGAAGATTTTCAAATCTCTAAAGAGGAAGGAATTCACAAGGGCTATGACAGGTTTCACAAGATCTTAAGTCAATTGAATCAGATGAAGGCGCAGCCTGATAATGATGATTGTAATTCTAAGTTCCTAAGATCACTACCTCAATCTTGGCTACAAGTGAGCATTGCTTTAAAAGCTAAAGGTGGTTTGGATATGCTTACTTTTGATGAGATGTACAACAAACTTAAAGCTCTTAAACATGATGTAAGGAGTCCTTTTCGTTCATCATCTACTGCTATTCACACAGCATTCGTTGGAGCCTCTACCCCAAAGATGAATCATGCTCCAAGTCCAACTTACTCATCATCATCCTATACTACCACTCCATCAAGTTCTCAATCTGGTGGTGTAATAGAAGATGTGCTTGGATCCTTCTTTGCTGATTATGATCCTCAGCAGCAACTTGCCTATGAGGATTTCGAATAGGTGGATCCAATGGAGATGGAAGAGATGAAGTCGAAGTGGCGGTGGCTATGCTATCTATGGAAATCAAGAGGTTTGAGCGCAAAGCTGGGAGGAGGTTTGGCTTCCAAGGAAGAGATCCTGCAAGGTTTGACAAAAAGAAGGTCAGATGCTTTACATGTCAACAGATGGGTCACTTCTCCAGAGAGTGCAAAGACAGGAAAGCTGGTGATGAAGTGAGATACTCTTCTTATCAAAGGGATGCTGGAACTTCAAAGGGCTCAGCTGCTTTGGTCACTCTTGATACCAATGTGGACTGGAAGCAACATGAGCAGGAAAATGATGATGGTCCTGTTATTGATAATGTTGGGTTGATTGCAAGTTGTACTTCAGAGGATAGGCATGATCAGATTATCTTGATGGGCATCTCTCAGGTACAAAATTTTTTGTTTGGTTGTAGTGAGCGTTATAATGAACTCAAAGAAGCTTATGATATTTTGAAACCTAAATATAATGAATGCTATGTGGAAGTTGAAGCTTATAAACAGGCTTTAAAAACACTAGAAAGACAAAAGGTTTGGTTTCAGAAGAATCAAATAGCTTATGATGAAAAATTAATGGTGTTAGAGAGTGATCTAGAATGTACAAAAAATGAGTTAAAAAGATCTGAGAAGTTAAGAGCAGATGTTGTATCAGAAAATCTAGAGTTAAAACAGAAATTAGATGAGGAGGTAGCTAGGCATAAGGAATGGTTAATGAATGGGGACAAGCTAGCTAGTCACATCTATGGTAGTCAATCTGTGACCTCTACAATAGGTTTAGGGTTCCAAAAGTATGTAGGGCTAGAAGCTAGGGATGACACACGCAAATCTACACCAGCAGGCCTAGCTAATTTTGTGAAAGAAGGTGACCTACATGCTGTACGTGGACCTATTAGAGGTGAGCACATGCTCATTGACCTTTCCATTATTGTTGAATTCGATGGATCACACCATCTATATGGCAAAAGTCAAAGACTTGCGGACCGATACTTCATCTAATGACTTTGTCTCTTGTGTTAACAATGACAAGTCCTCCGAGTAAGGGTCTCTGAGTGTGATTCGGATGACAAGTCGACCTTCCCAAGTCTTCACCCCTCGCCGCACCCAAGACTACCAATAAGCATGTCGAGTTCTTGCCAAGGAACCAACTTCCAAGACAATTTCCTCGAAGACTTGCTTTTAATTCTTTGCATAATAATTGTTAAAAACAATTCTTTTCATGGTTTTGGTTTGAATACTTCGCTTGTAATAGAACATCTTTTGGTTTGAATAAATCTTCTAAACAGAAGACATGTTTTGTGTGTGGAAGTAAATTTCATTTAATTAAGGATTGTAATTATCATGAGCAAAGGATGGGTAGGTATGGTTATTCTAGGAAATCTAGACCAATGTGGACTAATGTTAATAATATACCACCTTATGTTCCACAAGCAACTTATACCAATTCTCCTTATTCTTGGAGAAATTCAGTTGCTAGACCATATGTTCAACCAACAAGTTCATATTTTAATAATGGTTATTGGCCTGGATATGTTGACTCAATGAATGTTGGGAAAGGTTATTGGAATATTGTCAAGCCCTCAAAGAGTTGTTCTTGGAATAAAAAGGGACCCAAATTTCAATGGAAACCCAAGAACAATAGTGGATCTTATACATCTGCATGGCATAACTCATATGATCCACAAGGCAGGTTCAAGTCAGTAATGACTTGAGCCTCCATAGTGTACTAACATTTTGTATAATTTTTGTTGTTATTGTAGAATCATCCTCTTAAGCATAAAGATGTTGGCATTGTTGATAGTGGTTGTTCAAGAAGTATGTCAGGAAACAGAGACATGATGCACAACTTTTTACCCATTGAAGGAGGAGGCAATGTGACCTTTGGAGGAAGTGATGGAAGAATTACTGGGAAAGGAACCATCAAAACACCTCAACTGGATTTTGAGAATGTATACTATGTCAAGGAGCTCCAACACTTCAATTTGTTCTTAGTATCACAAATCTGTGACACCAAGAACTAAGTACTCTTCTCAGAGGATGAATGTCTTGTGCTATCTAAAGACTTCAAAATCCCAGAAGAAACATCAATTCTGCTGAGAGTTCCTCGAAATCACAATCTCTATACATTCAACTTAATTGATGTTAAACCGAAGGTGACTTAACTTGTTTGGTGGCTAAAGCATCCTGGATGAGTCTACCAAATGGCATAGGAGGATGGCTCATGTGAATTTCAAGACCATAAACAAGCTCTCTAAGCGGGGCTTGTTGAAGGTCTTCCTTCCAAAGTTTTCACCAATGATCATAATTGTGTTGCTCGCAACAAAGGAAAGCAACACGAGCCTCATACAAAGTCATTATTCTTGTGAGCATTATTTTCGAACCTCTTCACCGCTTCATATGGATCTTTTGGTCCAACTTGAGTTAGAAGCATTGATCACAAGTATTTTTGTCTGGTTATCACTGATGGCTATAGCAGATTTTGTTAGGTATTCTTTCTAAAGACCAAAGATGAAACATCTCCAGTACTAAAAGACTTCATTACCCTTATTGAAAATCAGTTGAACAAAAAGGTTAAAGGAATTCGGTGTGATAACGGGACAGAGTTCAAGAATGCTATACTTATAGAACTCTGTAGGTCTAAAGGAATCAAAAGGGACTATAGCACTCCAAGAACCCTACAACAAAATGGGGTGGCAGAAAGGAAAAATAGGACCTTAATAGAGGCTGCAAGATCAATGATGGCAGACTCTAAGTTACCCACCATGTTTTGGACTGAAGCTGTTGGCACAGCTTGTTATGTACTCAATAGGGTATCCATTACTAGACCTCACTTCAAAACACCATATGAACTTCTCTATGGGAAAGTTCCTATTATTCATTACCTCAAACCTTTTGGTTGTCAAGTGACCATTCTGAATACAAGTGATCCATTGGGCAAATTTGATGAGAAAGGCGATGATGGTTACATTGTGGGATATTCACTTCATAGTAAGGCGCATGTGGTTTACAATTTATCGCTAAGAAGATTGAGGAGACTTTGAACCTGGGATTTCTAGAAGACAAGCCAAATGTTAAAGGACAGGGTCATGTTTGGTCTTTTGACCTTGATTATTTAACTGATTATTTGGGCTATTCTAGACATATGGCTAACCAACATGCAGGTACTCAAGAGTCTCCAACTAACAATGCAGGTACTATGGATGCTAATTATGACAGTGAGTTTGAAGATGATGAACAACCCATTGTAGTGCCTTCTTTCTCCCCTAACAATTTTGCAGGTGACACTTCCAAAGATTTTAATGATGAGAGTGAAGATGATTCACACTATGTTGAGGACCTTGCTAGCCTTCAGAAACAAGAGTATGCAGCTAACCTAGATGCTGAGAGGAATGCTGAGGAGAGTGCAAGTGAAGCAATCAGTGGAAACAACAATTCTGCTGAAATTGACCTTGTTTCTCCTATCATCACCAAATCTGCTCAAAGACATGCTGTTTCTACTCCTATTTATACTAGAGTGTCAACTAACTTTGGAGAACCTTATACACGTTTTCTAAAACCTTCTGATCTTGGTCATCATCAACCCAAAGCTGGCATCTTCACCTCACCTTCCTATGACACTGATTTTGAACCTACTGTCACTAATCTTGATACCTCCATTGATGTCAACACCACTACTACTAAAAGGATCAACAATGCTCATCCACAATCTAATATTATTGGTGATCCTAATGCACCTGTTAGAACAAGGGGTACTGTGACAAGTTCTAAATATGGTCAAGTGGCTTTTATCTCTTATGTCTCAAATCGGCAAAGAGACAATCACACGAGACTATGAACATTGTCTCATTTGCTTGTTTTCTTTCTCAAGTGGAACCAACCGGTGTTACTCGTGCTCTTGATGACTCAAGTTGGCTTGAGGCAATGCAAGAAGAGATGCAACAATTTCAAAATCGCAAGTTTGGATATTGGTACCACTACACGATGGCAAGTATGCAATTGGGACTAAATGGATTCTAAAGAATAAGAGAGATGCAAGGGTGTTGTCATTAAAAACAAAGCAAGATTAGTTGCTCGGGGTTATAGACAAGAGGAGGGGATTGATTATGATGAAGTGTTTGCACCTGTGGCTAGAGTTGAGGCCATACGGATTTTCTTGGCTTATGCATCCTACATGGGTTTTATGGTCTATCAGATGGATGTTAAAGGTGCCTTCCTGTATGGTGAAATAGAAGAGGAGGTTTATGTCACTCAACCTAAAGGATTTGAAGACCCAGATCATCCTAATTATGTTTATAATGTAGTCAAAGCTCTCTATGGACTACATCAGCACCCGAGCTTGGTATGCTAGGCTTTCATCATTTCTTTGAAGCATGGTTATCGAAGAGGTGCAATTGATAAGACACTTTTCCTTAAGAAGAATTCCACAGATATCATTCTTGTGCAAGTGTATGTGGATGACATTATTTTGGATCCACAAAAGAAGCTTGGTGCGGGGACTTTGAGGAGCTTATGAAGGAGAGTTTCGGATGAGTGCCATGGGGAGTTGACTTTCTTTTGGGTCTCAAGTTCACAGAAACCGATGGTATCTTTGTCATCCAGACAATTATGTGAGGAAATCTTGAAGAAATTTGGAATGGAGAGTGTCGGGATCGCCACTACACCTTATGAAGCTCCAAGACAAAGACCAACAATGAAGTAGATCCACCGTGAATGTTCATTTATACAGTGTCGATGATTGGTTCTTTGATGTATTTAATGACTTCAAGGCCCGATATTACTTTTTCTGTGAGTGTTTGTTCTCGCCATCAAGTCACTCCACTTACTTCCCATCTCAATGCTGTCAAGAAGATCTTTAAGTACCTCAAAGGTCAACCTCAGTTAGGCCTTTGGTACCCAAAAGAGTCTCCTTTTAAGCTGGAAGCATATAGTGATAGTGACTATGTTGGGGCTAATCTGGATAGGAGGTCCACTACTGGAGGTTGCCAATTCCTTGGAAAGAGATTGATTTCTTGGCAATGTAAGAAACAAACAATTGTGGCTACCTCATCTCTCAAGCGAGTATGTTGCCGCTAATCTGCTGTGGATGTGGTCTTTGGATACAAAATCAATTGTTGGATTATGGGTATAATTTCATGAACACAACAATTTTTATTGATAATCAAAGCACCATATGCATTATTAAAAATCTAGTTTTTCACAGTCAAACTAAACATATTGAAATCAGGCACCACTTTATAAGAGATGCATATGACAAACATTTGATAAAAGTGGTTAACATTCACACTGATGACAATGTGGCAGATTTGTTAACAAAGGCTTTTGATGGACCAAGGTTTCAACACCTTGTGGTCCATATTGGTATGCTTAACCCTTAACTGCAAAGTTTAAGCGGAGGCATAGGCCTCAGGGGAGGATTTGTACACTTTGCATGTTTTTATGTAAATTTGTAAGATTTTTGTGTATACTTTTGCTTGATTTTGTTTTCTAACACTAACCAGCTAATGTAAATTTAGTCTATTTGTTCTTGTTTGGTTTGTGTGTTTCTTTGTCTGTGTTGTTTTGCAGATTGCCTTATAAAGTTGAAGTTCATCATGATTGGTCAAAAGGATAATGGTTAAAGTAAGCTTTGAAGCTTGTTTCTTCTGAAATCAAAGTACTGAAGTTGAGCTATTTGTTTCCACTAAAGAGAACGATGACAATGATCATTAAGAAATAGAATAAAACTGCATTCATCAAAATAGTGCTTACAACCATGAGAGTCTATTCATTAGTTACATACATAAACCTACTATGACTACAAGCTTCACATCTGTTTTTCTTACACCTAAAGCTTCTTTGGAAAGTCCCACTTAGGCATCACCTTTGGAGCTCCACGCATGTTGATCCATTCATAAACTCTTGGGCAAGCTAATCCACTCACCACTTCTCTGACTACTGGAGAAGATGATGAAGGACCAGCTGGTGGTGGTGCTGCACTTGGAGGAGGAGTTTGGAGAGGAGGAGTTTGGAACATTTGCTTTGGACGCACAACAGCAAGGGGAGTCACATTCACAATAGCAAGGGGAGGCACATTCATAGTCTTTGAAGTTGTTTCCTCATCTGTATCTTCATAGGGTGATACATAGGAGCTTAAGGAAGAGCTGTCTTCTCCTCTGCTTGGATTGCTTGACAAATAGTTCTTCTTCCATCTCTCAAGACTACTGTTGGAGGATGCACTATCATCTGATGAAAGAGTGATTGGGTTGGAACTACTCATAATTGGGGTTTGTGGTGAATTTAGGGTTTATGATGGAAATTAGGGGTAATTGATGAGAGATAAGTATGCATTGGGGATTGTTTTATAGATGGGTTCAAGGCTTATTGAGAATTAATGCGAGTTGGGTGAAACAGTAAAAAGATATTTACTGAAGCTTCTTGAATACGTGATTTGCTTCTGCTTATTGAATCACTTCAGCAGATTGACCATTGTTTCTGCCGAAGTTGGAATTTAAATTTGGTAAAAGGTTGCATTACACGTCAGCGTTGGTCAACAACTTAATATCTTTGACCAAAATTTGGGAAACTTCTACTTATACTCTCTTCGCATATCTTTGTCTAATAATAACTGATTCCCTCTTTATTCGATTTAAACACACCTTCAGTTGATTAAATCATAACCCATTATCTAAAGTTCTCATGGCGCTTCAATTCAAGCATGATCATAATAAAGTTGCTTTTCTGGGAACAGCTAAGGGTGATGAGTTGTATAAACCAATGGTGGAGTTCTTAAAGAGGTCCAAGATTCATTACGCTTTAACGCATTCTCCTAATGCTATATATGAATCGTTGGTTACTCAATTTTGGGCGACTGCTACAAAACGGAGTGAAATAGAGATTGTGGCTAGGATTGATGGAATAGAGCACATTGTGACAGAGGATTTGATACGAAGACGACTTCGGTTGGATGATGAGAATGGGGTTTATCATTCTAATTCAGTGGTGATACTTGAGGGACTGAGAGCTATTGGATACCAAGGTGAACGTACAGACATGTGGCTCAAGAATCAACTATGCCCAATGTGGAGGTTTCTAGTTCACAAATTACTTCAGTGCATAAGCAATAAATCAGGAGGATGGGATCAGTTTTCTACTCAATTGGGATGTGGTATTGTATGTCTTTCTTAAGGGTTGACTTATAATTTTTCCAAGTTTATTTTTGATAATATGGTTGAGAATATTCAAAGGAAAAAGCATAAGTTCTTAATGTACCCTAGGTTTTTGCAAATTATATTAGACATCACCACCCAAACCCAAGCCTTTTATCCCATAATGACTTTATCTCGCTAAACTATTTGCTTCAATGAGAACTAAATTTGAGGGAACACATCATCCTTTGCTAGCAGCTATGTTGCCTCAAGGCAATGAGGCTGCTGATGAGGATAATGTTGTTAATCTACCTTCTACCAATGTTACTGCTGATGGTAATCCTTCAGTTGCCATTGATGAGGGTCCTTCTAATACTACTGAAGCATCTAATGTTTCTCCTGCCCAACCATCACCTATACCTTCACCTAGACTTAGTCCTAGTCCACCACCTACTCAGGTTAGTCTTGATGAGTTTGTGAATGAACCTAATCGACTGACCACACCTAGTCTACTCATGGAACCATTTAATGAAGGTTCTCCTAATGTTGAGCATGACCATGTTTCTCCTGAAAGGTCCAATGAAGTTCCCATTACCACTGAGCAATCAGATGGTGGAGCTGAGGACCCTATTACACTTACATCTGTCTTTGCTCTAGTGAACAGGTATGCAGCTGAGGTGGCTGATCTCAAAAAGGAACTTTCAGAGACTAAATCTTCTCTTGGTGGTGAGATAGTGGAGCTGCAAAATAAGGTTAAGAGTTTGGAAGAACAACTTGGGCATCATTACAAAAGAAGGCTAGTGGTTTCTTCTGATGAAGAGTTGGAGGATAATCCGTTTGGTTCTCTTAATATTTTAGCTGATGTGGCTCAGAAGACCAATGATCCTTCACCTATTGTTACTGAATCATCAAAGAAGAAAGAACCCATGCGATTTAGGAGAAGACATTATTTGAATAAGAGAACTGCTGAAGCTTTAAAGAAACAGAGTCTTAAACATCTTTCAACTGCTGAAGATACTTTGACTGAAGTACAAATGGAAGATGTTTATTATACACCTGGTCAAGATACTGTTAAGGAACCACCTAATCCTACAGATAATCCTAAAGTATTTGTGGTTGGACGAAGTTTTAATTTGGATCCTAATGCTGAAGTCTTTTCAACACCTGTTGAAGAGTTGTCTCAACATGTTTCTTCTGATGCTAATTTGGGAGTTTCTTCAAGTTCCTCCTATGGATATTCCTCAAGCTAGTTCTCGCTAAAAGTCATTTGCTACTGAGAGAAAGAAATATTGATTGATGCGAGCTTGGTCCGGATCTAATAAGTGAAGAAGAGTTGAAAAGCAAGAAAGAATGATAGGCGAATGTGCGAGAGAAAGAAAAGTGATGATTTGGCTAAAGCGACTTGCGGTGAGTCTACTTCAAATTTGCCTCCCGAGAGACGCAAAGGATTGGATGAATTACGTACTACGATGACTGATGCACAATGGGATACTTATATTCAGCAAGGTGCTTCAGATCCTACTCTTGCACAGACTATCTTAGGTGAAGACTTTAACAGTGAAACATTTGTTGCACAAACGGTAGCTCTTGGTCAAAAGCAAAAGCAAAAAGCAGTTGACAAAAGGAAAGCTCTGGTTGCTCAAAGGAATAAAGCAAAAAGGGAAAAACCACTTCATCAAGCTCAGAAGAAAGAATACATGAGATCTATTGTACTTTATCGAGTTCTTCTATCTTTAATTTCGGTATTGAAGAAAAAGCAAAGAATTTATCCGATGATGAGTTGCATAGATCGTTATCAAAGGATTATGAAGTTTACTTCATCTAGTCATCATCTTCTAGCTTGAAAAGGAGTCTTGATGCTGTGAATACTTCTAAGGCAAAGAGACCAAAGATAGTTGAGATTGTAGATGATTTTGAGGCTGTTGTTCCACACATAATTTCTCCCGGTTGTTGCTTCAAGCAACTTCAAGATATTCATTCATTGCAAGGGTTCAATCGCTAAATCTAATGTTGTTTCTTTCAAGCATCACCTTCAAAGCAAGTACCTAAGGTTGCCCCTATTGACAAAGTTGGAGAAGAGTTGGGTCGACAAGCTGAACAAAAGGCAGCTAAAGCTAAAAAGGCTAGAGAAGTAGCTGAGAAGATGTATGCCTTGCGTGGTGTTGCTCCCATGAAGACTGATTCTATTTCTTCCACACATATTAAAGATGTTACTGAAGAATCTGAGGATGTACCATCTTTGGGAATCTATACACCTGGTAGGAGGAAGAAAAGGATGGCTAAAAGACAACATGGTTCTCTATTGAGCTCTGTGAAATCAGTTGGGACACATACATCTAAGGTTAAGAAATCTTCAAGGGTTAGTTCTTTGGATCTTAAAGCTGTTGAATCCACCTTTATTAAAGAAGGATCTACGGATGTTTTTCCTGAAGGATCTCATGACGAGTTGGTTAATTGGATGTTGAACGATGAGGAGCTTAATGTCATATATCGATTGGATCAATCTACTATGCAGTTTAACTTTTTGAAGGAATATTGCATTTGGTAGATAGAGCGGATTTGCATACTCTGTATGACATTGTCACTCAGTATTATCATACTCATACATCACAGGGTTCTGGATTCTTTTTGTTGGGTGATCTTCATGTTCTATTTGATTCTCAATCTTCAAATGGTAAAGGTTATCCTATTTGGAAGAACTCACATAGGTGGAAGGTTGTGACTTGGAGATTTTATCCACTTCCTAATGTGCATGTGGTGGAGACAAAGAGTGGTATTACTGTGTGTATGTGTGCAGAGAAGATATATCCATTATCCTGTTGTCGATGGAAAGAATGCTTTACACAGAAGTTGGAAATACCTCCTGATCCAGTTGGGAATGATAGGCTTATTGCGAGCAATGTGTTGGAGTGATTAAGACAAAACTTCGCAACATCAAGCCTCATCTTGATTATGGTATTTGGTATTATGTATACTTTGTATTAGTTGTTTTGTTTTTTATTTAGTTAAAAAAAAAAAAAAAAAAAAAAACCTATGTATATTTTTTTTTGAGTATGTCTAACTTTTCTTGCAGGTTTGTTGTATATTTTGATGGTTATTGACTCACCGGATGTACCTTGTGTATATCAAAGAGTTAGCTAGTCCAAAGGGTACAGCTTTGGTAAACACACGTCAAATCTGTTGATAGCTGTAATGGTTTGCTCAAAATCATAGGGTTTGCAACTACCCATGCTTAATTGTTGATTGTTGTATGGTCATCAATTCACCATGGTTTATTCCTTTTTGGAATCCAATAATTGGCTAGCCCACATGTATATGGCTTGTGGTAAAGGCATTGGAATACCATATTTGGTTCTCAATTCACCAATTCTAAGAATTGACTAGTCCTGAGCAAACGGCTACAGGTAAAGACATTTCAAATATGTTCATGGTTGCTGATTTGCTAATAAATCAGATGGTTATCAGTGTACCATGGTTTTCGAACTTAAACATTTGGCTACTCCGGTAGTGATGGCTATTGGTAAAGAGACATCAAATCCATTATTTTCAATGATTCACCTCTCACAGAGTTACCACACCGGATGTGATGAGAATAGTTTAAACCTAATATGTTTTGATGTACATGTTGCCATTTGTTGTCGCAAAGATCCGGAGTTTCGAGTTTATTCATCAAAGAGATGTTTTTGTTTTGATTCATTCTTGATGATGTTCGAGTACAATCCTCTAGTCTTGCAAGGTTAAAGATCTATCAAGCGGAACTTAACCAAGTGTCAAATTCCGGTTTAGGAGAGGATTGTTGGGAATTATGTGAAGTATGAATTATCTTGAAGATTCTCTTGAATGGATTCTCTTGAAGTGTATGGATTACGTCAAGACATAATTATCTTTGAAGTTATATAGTTATTAGTTTGTTTCTGCGAAGATAGTATTCTGCATATTCTATAGTTAGTTAGGATATGCATGAGCTTTATTAGGAAGTGATTGTGTATATCTTATTTAGTTTTACGTTTCTTTGAGAACAAGTTAGGGTTCCTTGTCTATAAAAGGAACACAATAGAATGAATTATGTACTAGAAGTTTATGAGTTCTTAATATAACGATCCATAGAGGATCAACAAGTTCTTAGTTATCTGTGTTTATACTTGTGTTTATATTCCGCTAAAGAATACAAGTTGTAGAGATTTTCTTTTAGTTTGTTTGTGATTACATAAGCAATACTAACGATGTAACACCCCGACCCGACAAGGGTAAAGATAACACAATACGGTTTCATATCAGAACTTTAAATACTATACAATAGCGGAAGCCTATACAAAATATCCAAAAACAAAACATAAATAACTAATCTTCCAAAATAAATCTAAGATCTCTATGGTAAAGTCTTGCTCTCAGCTCTACTCTCAACCCAGATCAGCTATCCCATAAGCTCATCTTGAATGCTAAATACATGCCGCAGGAAAAGAAAAGTGCGGCTGAGCTTACAAAGCCCAGTGAACAGATATAACGAAACAAAAACTAAAACAGAATAAATATACAAATACGAAATCAAAATGAAATAATGACGAAGGATCTTTTAGGATTCTGCGGAAGCACAAATATACAGAAATCCAAACAACCACATAACAGTTTAGACATCACATAGCACATCAATGATACAAACACAAACATATCAGAACAACCAAACACATTGCATACCAAAATAACAGATTACGTATAAGCCAAACGGAATGTCTAGAGACTAACGGAAAACACTTCTAAACAAATAAACATGGCATTCATACAAATCAAGAAATCAACATTTAATACACTTAATGCAATATTGTAGCAGCGGAATTATCAGACAAGTCATGGCAGACATAATAGCTAAACCAGTTCTCGATCAATTCCTAATCTTAGCAGAGTTTTAAAATGGCAGGTCAGACATATACAGATAGGTATATTAATGAGTAATTAAGTTTCACAATATTAACTGAACCGATTATACAGATGAACTTACATAACAATCAAATACACACTAACATAGTCATCTTACGGATCAACGAATTCATGTAACAATAACAAATCATAATATCGAATATACGAATCATGTCTTAAACATATTAATCCTATCCTAGCATGGCAACTAATAATCACTTGAACAAATACGCTATAAGCACATTCACTAACATATCATATCGAATACATAATATAAACACTCGAAATACCGAATCATACGAATACTTAACACGTATAATGAGATAAAGATTTAGTCAACTACCACGAGCCCGTAAACATATCGATCATAACATATCACAAGTAACCAATGGAGTAGCTAGCTCCCTGAATTTGTGAAGACGCGTATTGCATACCGACATCATTCACCGATAACATATCGATAATGATCGATCTAGGATGCATCCATACGCCTACAGACATACTTTAATAATATAATACAAATTGAGCTCATAACGAGATAATGAGATAAGGGACGTGGCGAACTTCACTCATCGCCCTAGAGTCATGTCGAGGTGCATCATCGACACGGACATGGAACCCCATGACTAGGTATTAGTTGGCTCGGTGTCAAACTAACTTAGGTCAAACAAAGTTCCATTATAAAATAAGTCTTAATCAAACACATGGTTCAAATAGATAACATATCACTAACTCATATCATAAGGTTCACATTCAAATATAATAAGGTTCAACAATTTCGCATATCAAAGTCTTCATAAACATAAAGTTCAACAGATATTGCATAGTTCACTAGAACATAAGTTCGGATAAATAATGATCAAACATTCGTGAAAAAGGGTTCATAGCAATGGCATTGGGAATCCTAATAAGTAAAATAGAAAAGCGGCTTAAAAGAACATCATAATGAACCTTTACTTAAAAGGTCAGAATATCTGTACCTTAAAGCAAATGAGAGAAAAGCAACGAATGAGTGAATACGAAGATGTAACGTCGCGTCTCCTCCAACGAATCTACACGGATTATGATTTTTTTAATACTTATTAGTATCATTAATGTCATAACGGATTAATCTCATTTATACTTTTAGAGTTGTCAGATTATTCTCATTTTTAGTGACGGACGGGATTCCAACATTTTAGAGTATTAGTCATTACTTAGCCAACTTATGGGTTGCAAATGACAAACGGTAAACTTAAGGGTTTAATATAATAATTATCTTATTTGAGGACTTATATGATCATCTTTCATAGCATAGGGTTTACAAATGTCAAAGACGGATTTTAGGATTCTCTTTCAAAATAGTTTACATAATCTTTTATAACGTACATGATTAACCAAAATTCACACGTAACATTGTTCGAATGCAAACCTTAATGAGACCATGCATATTCTAATTTAATTCATTATAACTCACGCATGTTCACGACACACGCTTAGTACTATCTCATTTACTCTTAATCAATGGTTATTAATGATTCCAAGACTTACCACTTCACATGAAATAACGAATCTACACACTTAGCTTTTAACCCTAATCAACTTCCTATTTAAGTTCTAGGGTTTCCCATACCTTTAATATTACTTAATACGCATTTAATTTACATGTTACCTCTTTTAATGATTTCGACTTTGACCTAGAACGTATATGAAAACAAACCGAAGTTACCTCAAAACTCATGCATGTCCTTACGTAATTTATTTACACATGTCGACCCATAATTACTCAGAATTACATGTTGCACCTTTAACATCTTTAATTATACGATCTAACCTTATATTATCAGATTTTACACTTTTAGCCCAAAGGTTTTAGAATTTACAAAACATACCCTTTTAGTTAAATATAATTCGAATAACCCTCTAAATATCCAAAATCACACGCTTAACCCCATACTTATTTTTATACGTTTTGTACCTTTATTTTACTGTTCACAAAAATAACCTTTAAGTTTCATAATTTACAAAACCAACCCTAAGCTTTTATGTAAAACCGAATAATGCATAATTCAAGTACAAGTCCTAAACCTAGATGTAACCCATCATTAATTCATCATTACTACTTTATTAATGACCCTTAATCATAACAAGCAAACCCTAATTTTTATAAACCCTAATCGTCCCTTTTTAAAACCTTTCCTTATTTATATACGATCGAACAAATAAAACCCCAAACAATTCACACAAGCTTCGAATTCAAGAACATGTATTTTATACAGGTCTTATATCATATAAGAGTCCTTTTAAAATTAATATCATGGTCTCAAAAATTATTATACGCTCGTTAGTTATTTTTATACGCTTTTAGGGTTTTAATTTCAAATAATTCCATACGACTTATTTAACATGCATGGCTAATTTTTACATGTTCTATATGACTTATAGGACTGAAAATAACATTAGGACCTTACCCTTGATGAGCTTGGATCATTAGAACAAAAGAAGCACAAAAACTCCACTCATGAAACCCTAATCGACCCAAAACTACCCACGATCAAAACAATGACTTAGGACCTTGAACACGATTTTCTCACCTTCTTTACCTTCAAACTTGTCCAATAAAAATGGCTTTAAGCCCTGGAAACTGGAAGTCGAATTATGGAGGGTTTTGGGAGTCGGTTTGAGGTAAATCGGTATTTAGGGATAAATTAAACCGTACCTTATGTATTTATATGGTTTTCCAATTTCCTTGTGGGCTTAATAATGTATTGGACTTAAAATAAATGGACACTTAATTTTATAAACTTGCATTGGGCTTTTAATTAATTAAATTCTCTTATAAAACTAATTTAATATTTTCGGCCATATATCTAAAATACAAAAACTGATTTTATATAATTATAAACTATAAAATTAGCTTTTCAATGTTTTTAAAATTTATTTGGATCATATGTGGTATTTCTTGATAATTTTCTGAATTTACATAGCTTATTTGGTATTCTTTAATTTTAATTATTCATACTTTTGATTATGAGGGTATTTTGGTCTTTTTGTGAATTTTAGAAATTCAGGTATTACAATTCTTCCCCTCTAAAAGAAAATTTTGTCCTCGAAATTGAACAAGACGGAACAAAACGGAAAATGAATCGGATTTCAGAATTTCTAGGAATATAACGAACGTTAATCTTATATCGGAACAAATGAATTTCTTATCAGAATATTCGAACTCATACTTATTCAGAAATCCAATCAATAGTCAAATACTTATAATAGATAATTATATACTCATCAGAATAATGGCGGAGAACAGATGAGACGCAGAAAATCAAACGACAAATTCTAACTTATTCAGATATCTAATGATGAGGACATCATATGCATAGACGGAATAAATCCTATCGACCTCACTAGTTGCAGAAATACGTGGAGACATATAAGCTTAAGGCGGTCATAGCAATCTATAGGTTCATACAGATCATAACAACTTCGGATTCTAAGCGTACAAAACTTATACGTAACAAATATCGACGAAATCTCACAAATAGGTACGGAATTTCAAACGAACATGAGGAGCACCAAATAACAGATACAAGTCAAAGTCTATACACACATCAATCACAGGCATTTCCCAGACGTCGTATACCTTCAATAAGTTCAGATTATATGATCTCGGTATTATTACGTTGATCAGGCGTCATAATACTTGCATCACATAACAAGTTCTTATTGTCATTATATTCGGTCTCGGGTCATGACAAAACACATAACTAATATCATAACAAAACACACCACATACGGATAACACACAGATAGCAAGTAACATACTATAGCGAGACGGATCACATACATACAAACATATCGACATCAAAACAACTTACCATACCACAGCAGAAAGAAGGCCACTAATGCACAAAATAGTTCCTCATGACTCATCATCGACGATTCAAAGGAAAAACCGAGATATACCGAATGCTAGACGATAAAACTTCACGATTCACACCGAAGTTACGAACAAATCAAAGAGAACAATATGGATCGTAATCACTTATCGTAATATCAAACCGCCTTGAAACGCATGACAAACGAATCGGAGTGACATAAGTCGCGCCCAAATCATATGGAGTAGATGAATCTTCTCACCACCGGTTGAATCTTGTCTCCGTCTCTTGCGCCTTTGGTTGGTCCATCCAACTTCCTCCAACAAAGATCCTCGATATCTCCAACAAGACGGCGGTCAGTGTGTGGCTTCGCTCACGAACCTCTCTCCAGACAGAACCGTCGCGAGATCGCAGGGTCGGCACCATCTTCTTCGGCTCCACGGGTAGTCTCCATCTAACGATCGAAAACGGACGGCGAAAACAAAATAACAAAATTCGATGCGAACAAAGGAGGCCAATTCGGTGAAGGAAAAAGGATATCAAGTCAAATCGAACGACCATCAAAGGAATCGAAGATATCTCGAGCAGACGGAAGCCTAATGTCTACCCAATCCTCACGGGTCATAGCCTAAGCTACAGGGTCCTAAAACCTAGATCTCTGATACCATAAATTGTAACACCCCGACCCGACAAGGTTAAAGATAACACAATACGGTTTCATATCAGAACTTTAAATACTATACAATAGCGGAAGCCTTTACAAAATATCCAAAAAGAAAACATAAATAACTAATCTTCCAAAATAAATCTAAGATCTCTATGGTAAAGTCTTGCTCTCAGCTCTACTCTCAACCCAGATCAGCTATCCCATAAGCTCATCTTGAATGCTAAATACCGCCGCAGAAAAGAAAAGTACTACCGAGCTTACAAAGCCCAAAGGAATGATATAACGAAACAAAACTAAAATGAATAAATATACAAATACGAAATCAAAATGAAATAATGATGAAGGATCTTTTAGGATTCGGAAGCACAAATATACGTAAATCCAAACAACCACATAACAGTTTAGACATCACATAGCACATCAATGACACAAACACAAACATATCAAACAACCAAACACATTGCATACCAAAATAACAGACACGATAAGCCAAACGGAATGTCTAGAGACTAACGGAAAACACTTCTAAACAAATAAACATGGCATTCATACAAATCAAGAAATCAACATTTAATACACTTAATGCAATATTGTAGCAATGAATTATCGACAAGTCATGGCGTATATAATAGCTAAACCAGTTCTCGATCAATTCCCAATCTTAGCGAGTTTTAAAATGGCAGTCGACATATACGAGATAGGTATATTAATGGGTAATTAAGTTTCACAATATTAATCGAACCGATTATATGTGATGAACTTACATAACAATCAAATACACACTAACATAGTCATCTTACGATCAACGAATTCACGTAATAATAACAAATCATAATATCGAATATACGAATCATGTCTTAAACATATTAATCCTATCCTAGCATGGCAACTAATAATCACTTGAACAAATACGCTATAAGCACATTCACTAACATATCATATCGTAATACATAATATAAACACTGAAATACCGAATCATACGTAATACTTAACACGTATAACAGATAAAGATTTAGTCAACTACCACGAGCCCGTAAACATATCGATCATAACATATCACAAGTAACCAATGGAGTAGCTAGTCGCTGAATTTGTGAAGACGCAGATTGCACACGACATCATTCACTAGATAACATATCGATAATGGATCGATCTAGGATGCATCCATACGCCTACGTATATACTTTAATAATATAATACAAATTGAGCTCATAACAGATAATGATAAGGGACGTGGCGTAACTTCACTTCATCGCCCTAGAGTCATGTCGAGGTGCATCATCGACACGGACATGGAACCCCATGACTAGGTATTAGTTGGCTCGGGTGTCAAACTAACTTAGGTCAAACAAAAGTTCCATTATAACATAAGTCTTAATCAAACACATGGTTCAAGCATAAATATATCACTAACTCATATCATAAGGTTCACATTCAAATATAATAAGGTTCAACAATTTTGCATATCAAAGTCTTCATAAACATAAAGTTCAACAGATATTGCATAGTTCACTAGAACATAAGTTCAGATAAATAACAGATCAAACATTCAGGAAAAAGGGTTCATAGCAATGGCATTGGGAATCCTAATAAGTAAAATAGAAAAGCGAACGAAAAGAACATCATAAGGAACCTTTACTGAAAAGGTCAGAATATCCGTACCTTAAAGCAAATGAGAGAAAAGCAACGAATGAGTGAATACGAAGATGTAACGTCGCGTCTCCTCCAACGAATCTACACGGATTATGATTTTTTTAATACTTATTAGTATCATTAATGTCATAACGGATTAATCTCATTTATACTTTTAGAGTTGTCAGATTATTCTCATTTTTAGTGACGGACGGAATTCCAACATTTTAGAGTATTAGTCATTACTTAGCCAACTTATGGGTTGCAAATGAAAAACGGTAAACTTAAGGGTTTAATATAATAATTATCTTATTTGAGGACTTATATGATCATCTTTCATAGCATAGGGTTTACAAATGTCAAAGACGGATTTTAGGATTCTCTTTCAAAATTGTTTACATAATCTTTTATAACGCATATGATTAACCAAAATTCACACGTAACATTGTTCAATGCAAACCTTGATGAGACCATGCATATTCTAATTTAATTCATTATAACTCACGATGTTCACGACACACGCTTAGTACTATCTCATTTACTCTTAATCAATGGTTATTAATGATTCCAAGACTTACCACTTCACATGAAATAACGAATCTACACACTTAGCTTTTAACCCTAATCAACTTCCTATTTAAGTTCTAGGGTTTCCCATACCTTTAATATTACTTAATACGCATTTAATTTACATGTTACCTCTTTTAATGATTTCGACTTTGACCTAGAACGTATATGAAAACAAACCGAAGTTACCTCAAAACTCATGCATGTCCTTACGTAATTTATTTACACATGTCGACCCATAATTACTCGTAATTACATGTTGCACCTTTAACATCTTTAATTATACGATCTAACCTTATATTATCGATTTACACTTTTAGCCCAAAGGTTTTAGAATTTACAAAACATACCCTTTTAGTTAAATATAATTCAATAACCTCTAAATATCCAAAATCACACGCTTAACCCCATACTTATTTTTATACGCTTTGTACCTTTATTTTACTGTTCACAAAATAACCTTTAAGTTTCATAATTTACAAAACCAACCCTAAGCTTTTATGTAAAACCGAATAATGCATAATTCAAGTACAAGTCCTAAACCTAGATGTAACCCATCATTAATTCATCATTACTACTGTATTAATGACCCTTAATCATAACAAGCAAACCCTAATTTTTATAAACCCTAATCGTCCCTTTTTAAAACCTTTCCTTATTTATATACGATCGAACAAATAAAACCCCAAACAATTCACACAAGCTTAGAATTCAAGAACATGTATTTTATACAGGTCGTATATCATATAAGAGTCCTTGGAAAATTAATATCATGGTCTCAAAAATTATTATACGCTCGTTAGTTTTTTATACGCTTTTAGGGTTTTAATTTCAAATAATTCCATACGACTTATTTAACATGCATGGCTAATTTTTACATGTTCTATATGACTTATAGGACTGAAAATAACATTAGGAACTTACCCTTGATGAGCTTGGATCTTTAGAACAAAAGAAGCACAAAACTCCACTCACCAAACCCTAATCGACCCAAAACTACCCACGATCAAAACAATGATTTTAGGACCTTGAACACGATTTTTATCACCTTCTTTACCTTCAAACTTGTCCAAGAAAATGGCTTTAAGCCCTGGAAACTGGAAGTCGAATTATGGAGGGTTTTGGGAGTCGGTTTGGGGTAAATCGGTATTTAGGGATAAATTAAACCGTACCTTATGTATTTATATGGTTTTCCAATTTCCTTGTGGGCTTAATAATGTATTGAACTTAAAATAAATGGACACTTAATTTTATAAACTTGCATTGGGCTTTTAATTAATTAAATTCTCTTATAAAACTAATTTAATATTTTCGACCATATATCTAAAATACAAAAACTGATTTTATATAATTATAAACTATAAAATTAGCTTTTCAAAGTTTTTAAAATTTATTTGGATCATATGTGGTATTTCTTGATAATTTTCTGAATTTACATAGCTTATTTGGTATTCTTTAATTTTAATTATTCATACTTTTGATTATGAGGGTATTTTGGTCTTTTTGTGAATTTTAGAAATTCAGGTATTACAAACGAATTCTACGAGCTCAAGATCTATCAAGGTCTGCTAGTTTTCAACATGCTGAAGTCTGTTGGGGTGGAGGTTGCATAGAAGATGGTTCACCAGACTGTCTCGGACGTTTAGGTTGATTGTCCTTGTCTTTATCCTTGTCTTCATCATCTCTCGGACATTTTCAGCTTCTTCTCGGCATGCGGATTTGAGTTGGTATTCAAGCAACTCTTCAAACAATTTACCTTCGTGAGAAGTAAATGTTATGGATCGTTTGGACATTTGAGCAACAAGTCGGGTCAACTAATTCAAAGATCCGAGAAGATTTTGGGACCAACGGATTGATGCTTACATACATTGGTGTTGATTTCATTGTGCCTTGGCCAAATGTAGAAGAGTCGGATATAGTTGTTTGGCAAACATCTCCTTTGTAACGCCAGGAACTGTGTCAAGAAGGAACTTATTAGTGTACCCTCTGATCATTTCATCCATTTTCCCTTGAAGGTCATCTTTCATGAGCTTTTGTACATAATCCCTTCCAACTTGCATCTTGTCCTTCTCATAGTGAAGATATTGTATTTGATCAGCAATGAAATTCAGCTTTCTATAGAGCATGTCTTTCTTTTTGACTCATTTGACAGCTTTAACGATTCGATTCTTGGCTTGAGACATCCAAGATGGAGTTGTCTTCTTTACAGATTTGGATGTTGATTTGGTTGATCTTGTTGATGGTGGTGGTGAAGAATGAGATGATGAATCTGATGAGGATGAGACATGAGGAGACTCGAGGTCCTTAGGAGGCTCAGAAGTTTCCTCTTTAGAAGGTTATCATAATTGGTATCTTCATCATTTCCAGAGTTAGTCTTTTCGTCAGCCTTAGTCTCAGCACCAGAAGTCTTTTCAGTCTTTTCCTTTTCTGGTTCTTCAAAGTCATACTCAATAGTGTCCTCCACACGCTTTTGTTGTTGTTCCAAAGTGGTGGCACCAGATCCCTTATCGGGTTGATTAACCGCATCGAGATTTGGTGTAGGTTGTCTTGCACCACTGACCTCCGGCCACCCATTTGATCCTTAGCAAATTCCTTAGCAACGTGTTGAGTCTAATGAATTTGAACTTTTTCCGTATGATGAATCAGGTTGCTCTTCATCTTCATCCGAGCTTTCTTAAGGCACAAGTAATGGAGTCTTCCCTTTTCCTTTGTTAGCTGGAGGACTGGGAGGTTTTGGTACCGTTGAAGTGTCATCTTTAGCAGTTTCAGAATAAGTGATCTCTTCATCTGATTCGGTACCCTCAGAGTCCTCGTCTGTTAGCTTTCTTTGTGGTTCAGGCTCAGACTTGGGAATGGGAATAGGAACAGCTTCCTTAGAGGGAACAATCCTTTTACTTGGAGGATTCCTCTTGGGGTACTTCCTTTGACTTTCAGTGCTTGCAGCACTTCCTGCACTGCCTCTTCTGGTTCTCCGTGTAGGTGTCCCAGAAGACTTCTCATCGAGATGACCAACTTTGACTTCTCTTCATCGCTACCCGATACCTTTTGTATGTCTCGAGTTTTTGATTTCGTTAGTCGAAGGTGATCGGTAACACAACACCATGTTTCTTTGTTGACGATTCCTTAATTCGGTGATAGGATAGGCTCACCAACATGTCGTGATTGTTGGGGTCATTGAGCCTCTTGGGAATATCGTGATGAAGTCCAAGTGCTCTTTGGATCAACAGTTTGTGTATCGACATAAGGAATCTTTGAGCCAAGTTTTTTGAGAAATGACATCATGTCATCCCATATCAGGGCTTCAATTTCGATGTCCTTCTTGTTGATTAATGACCAAAAGATTTGTAGTTCCATGAGCTTGGGATTCTCATAGCCACTATCACGACCAGAGACAGATTTGGTGATGATGATGTAGAGGGTTCTCCACGGTTGAGGAATGTTCTTAAGCTCCACATGAGAATGCTTAGTGATAATTCCTGAAGCTTCATCATAGCCAATGTCAATCAAGAATTGCAGAACTGTCTCTTGATGAGTGTGGCATAGAAGTCGGTTGGCTCGATTTCGTGAATGAGAAGAACGACCCGTAAGTCTACATGTGTGATGGTGACTTGTTTGTGCTTGAGCGCCAACATCACAAAGACTTTGACCTTTGATCCTTTGCATTGAGTTCAAGCGTTGAATGTAGATCTCAAAGACAATAGCGAATGTGAGAGCATGTTCGGTAAGGATGATTCTTAAGAATATCCACGGCAATCAAGCGGGAAGATTCGAGCATGTGAGGGTTTCAAAGTCAACCCAAGGTTGTTCTTTCCAATCTTTCTCGGATAGCCATTAGGGAAGATATCGCAATCGTGAGAACATCCGGTGCCTCCACATTCATTCGAGCGACCATGTCGTGATGCGAAATAACATTAGCCAAAAGAACCAACATATCGAAAGACATAATGTTAGTCAACGGAAGATTTTATTGTCTAATTATTGAATGTACAATGTCAATGATTGTTACTGAGTCCAAAGTCACTTGTTTTCCAATAGTCCAATGACGTTGTGAAAAGTTTCGTGAGTTAGTTAACTTTAGGTTTTAAAGTTTATGTTACACTTATTTAACACAACATATTAAACGTTTAAGCTTATTAGTGATATTATTGGATTCATGACGTTATGATTTGTTTATTTACAAGTTTACACGCGTAACAATTCATAATGAAGGTTTATTCAAGGCTTATGCGTAGGATTGGTAGCTTATGCGTAAACAGGAGAAGTATATGCGTAGGCGCAAGCTTATGCGTAGGATCCTTACTTATGCGTAAGAAATGTTACGCGTAGGAAAAGGGGACCTTATGCGTAGAGCTTACGCGTAGGCGTATAAAAACCTTACGCGTAAGGCTTACTCGTAAGAGTAGACCTTATTTGTAGAGGTCACTGTTTATGCATATCCTTCACAGGATACGCGTATTCCCTTTGTAGAACCTTACGCGTAACGCTACGCGTAAGATTTCTCTTACGCATAACTTGCTACGTGTAAGGTGATCCTTATGCGTAGTTAACTAACAACCTTGATTACGGTTTTTACATGTAGAAAACCCGAAATAAAATCATTATAACATCAATTTTGACACATACGCTCATTCTTAAATGGATCATGGCATGAAACTCATTAAACAGGTTTACGCAGAAAAGTCTCACGTAAACCAAAACCCTAATAGTTCATAGATTACGCTTAAGAATTTTAGCCATAGGAATTACACCAAAGTGTTTCGGTAAGTCTTAGAGGCATATTAAGGTGTTCTATCCAAGTTTTAACATCAAATTCAAGGCCAATCAAGAAAACCCAATTGTATGAACTAGAACCCTAATTTTCAATTTATGAATCATTAGTGTTTCGGGTAGTTTCGGGCTTAGATATGATTAATTCAACTTGAAAAAACCTCATACAACAATCTTTATCACCAAAATCGTTCTCATTTGAAAACACCCAAATTAACGATAAACCCTAATTTTGAAAAACAATCAATTCGTGTTTCTGGGTAGATTTTGAGGATAAACATAATATCATTGATGTTTTTGAAACGTTTTGACACTCTTATTTTAACCACAAACACACACCAATGATTGTGTGTTCATACGCTTATGCGTAGAACACATAATCACTCATATCTCACGTTTTAGCCGTTGGATTTGCATAAAAATCAAAATCCTTGCTTGTAATTACGTTTAGATTATGAAAACACTTACAATTTGATGATCAAAAACACGGATTTCTTGAATGATTTGTATGCGTAGGATTAGTTTGGTTTGTGTAATAAATGTGAGGTGAAATTGTTAGGTGGGGGAGTTTTATCAAAAGATAGTTTGAGCTTTCGGCAGTTTTAGTCCCTCCACCTTTTCCATTTTCATCTAAAGCCATTTAACTTCCTTTTTGGTTACCAAATGAAAGATTATTTGGAAATAACTTTGACAACACCCCCCTCGACTTAAGTAATAATGAATGGTTATAAATTTTAGTCCAGGAGTGTCATTTGAACCGTAAAATTTACCACCATTGATAAAAGAAACAACCGGGATAGGATAACATGCAAGTACACCGTTATTTTGAAACATTTAAGTATTTATTTTCTCCCTCAACACTTGATCGGAAAATATGAATTTTGAAAGATTATAGTGTTGACGGAAGAAATGTACTTGCCATGTTGAAAGAAAAATAGATAAAGAATATTTTTGTTGTTTTATCGATTTAATATTTTGTATTTTGTTTTTGAAAATATTTACAAAAGAGATTTTGGTGTTTGACGGTTTTAAGAGTGTTTTAAGAGTTCATCTAGTTCCTCTTGAGTCAAACACGCGATACCAATCCGGTGGACCAACTCATTAAACCTAGCGGGAGGCAAGGCTTTGGTGAGAAGATCGCAATTGGTATTCGATCACTAAGTATAATTCAACTGTACCATGTTCCATGTGGTCCTTGATGAAATGATAGCGAAGATCGATGTGCTTTGATTTTGAATTCGAATCGAGTTGCGAGATCGCAATGGCACTCCGATTGTCGCAAGACATTGAGATTACATCAAATACGTAACCATAGTCTTTGAGTTGTGTTCTCATCCGGATGACTTGAGCACAACACACCGACATGGCTACATATTCGCCTTTGTTGATGACAATGATGTACAATCCTCGCTTCTTCGATTGCCAAGACACCGACTTATCACCAAGAAATTGTAGTGCTCTAAAGTACTTTTTCATGAATCTAAACATCTGCGTGATCGACATCCGAAAAAGCGATTAGTTCAAAACCGTAATCCTTCGGATACCGGATCCCCAAGTTAATGGTTCCTTGATGTATCGAAGGATTATTTTAGCCTCGAGAGGTGGGTTTCGATGGTCTCGATCGATAACGGAGCATAGATAAACGGCAAAGACAATATCGTGTCCGCTAGTTGTTAGATACATGAGAGACCCAATGATACTTGGTATTTTGTAGGGTCCACTAATTTCCCATGTAAATCGGTCTAGCTTCTTGGTATGAGTCATTGGTGTGGCATAAGTGTCACAGTTTTCATTCAAATTTGTTTAACAATTCAAGGGCATATTTGGGTCGACTCAAGAAAATACGGGGTGATTGATGAACTGCGATCCCGAAAGAGCGTAGTTCACCCATCATTGACATTTCAAAATTTTTCTTCATTAGTTTTACAAAAGCGATTGAGTACTTTTATGTGTAGACCCAAAATGATGTCATCCATGTAAATTTGAACAATTAAGATATGTGCCCCATGATATTGTATAAAAGAGTAGGGTCAACCGAACCTTTGGTGAAATTATTGGCAATGAGGAAAGATGATAGCTTATCGCATCATGCCCGGCGAGCTTGTTTGAGACCATCTGAGCTTTGTTCGGTTTGTAGAGCGTGGTTCGAAACTCGGGATCAACGAATCCATCGGTTGGTGACATAAACCATTTCTTTAAGTTGTCCATTGAGAAACGCAGTTTTGACATCCATCTAATAGACCGTCATATTCATATGAGCCGCGAACGCGAGAAATATCCGAACGCCTTAAGACGAGCAACCGGAGCAAATGATTCTTCAAAGTCAATACCTCTTCCTGTCGATAACCCTTAGCCACCGCTGACGTGACTTGTTTGGATGACGTTCCCTTCAAAGATCCAATTTGTTTTTCCAAATCCATTTTAGACCAATGACGAGACCCTCTGGTCTTTCAACCGATTCCATACTTCAAGACGTTTGAATTGGTTGAGTTCTTCTTGCATGGATTCAATCCAGTGTCCTTTGTCATTCGTCTTTAATGTTTTTAGGCTCGATCAAGCGACGATAAGTGCATAAATGCAATGTTCACCATCTCGTAAAGACGTTGTCTCGTAACGATCGTTGCTTAGGGTTGCCAATAATATTTTCGGAGGATGGTCTTCGTCCATCGATGTGTAGAGGTTGATGTTGGTATACATTGTGCGATTTTGAGGATTCAAATGGCTTGTAGATGATTCCGCGACATCGATGCAACAGCCTCATTAGCAAACGGGTTAAAGAACGATTTGGATCAAAATGTGCGGTGGGGTACTTCATTTAGAACATCATCACCGGTTCTGCGTCGTTGGATGCGGTTTGTTCAATCTGTTGTAGTAGAGTCAATCGGTGGTGCTTCAAGAGTTGTTGTAGCAGATGTATCGTATAAGAGTATTATCGGGTTGAGCAATGGAAACATCGAATACACCGAGCACGCTCATCAATATCGTCACCGAACAGAGGAGCAAATAGTCTTTCCATTTGTTGACGAGTAAGTCGAGGGCTCGAGTCACCGATGATGGGGTTTGGGGAAGTTTAAGCGGTTGTGACCGTGTTCCAAGTCATATGCTCGAAGCCATGTCTGTAAGTTCATCAAAATTAGCATGAATCGTTTCCATAACTGCGTTGTACGACGATTCCGCATCCGTAACCTTTGGAATTCTCAAAATATCCAATAAAGACTCAATGTCGCCTTTGGCTTTGAGCTTTCCAAAGTCATCACGATCATTATTCGGATAGCAAAGAGAACCAAATACATGAAAGTGTTTGATATTCGGTTTACGGTTGTGGAGAAGGTCAAATGGTGTTTTGTTGTGGTGTTTTGTAGTCATTGAGCGGTTTTGAGTGTAACATGCAGTTGAGACGACTTGACCACAAGTAATCTGGAAGTTTAGCATTGATTAACATCGCTCGCGACTTCCACTAACGCATTGTTTTGGTCTTTCAACAACTCCGTTTTGTTCTTGTGTGCGGGCAATGGATGTTTGATGCTCAATTCCCACTTTCTCATAATATTCTCGAAGAGTTTGATTTACAAATTCAGTTCCTTTGTCTGCTCGAATTTATCCGCGGTGTTCGGGTGAATTTGAATTTTCGTGAGAAAGGTGATGATCATCTCAGGAGCTTGATCTTTACTTCAAAGAAAGTAAACCCAAGTCCATCTTGAGTAGTCATCAACAATTACCAAGATGTAGCATTTGCCATTAATCGCCTGCACACGCATCGGACCACACAAATCCATGTGAAGAAGATGAAGCACATGCTGAGAGCTGTGTTCCACCTTCGAAGGAAAATGAGCACGAGTGCTTTTCCCTTGTTCACATGCTGAGAAAAGGTGATCTTTAGAATATCGGAATCTTGGGAGACCTTCAACAAGTTTATGTCGAGCAAGATTGGTGATGGTTTGAAAGTTTAGATGTGAGAGACGACGGTTGCCATATCCAAGATTTTGTTGATGTAGCCTTTGAGAGTAAGCAATAGAGATGAAGCAATCATGTCTTTCATTGAGATTGTATATAGACCGGATGAGCGTTATTCGACATAAGATCGCTTCCTTGTAGATCACAAATGAAACAAGTTTTCTCCCCGAAAGCGACTTCCAAGTCTCCATCACAAAATTGACCAACGTAAAAGAGATTGTGATCGAGGCCTTTCACATAATAAACCCCGCTAATTTCAATGTTTCCATTCCTATAATCTCCGTAGCCCATGATAGTCATGGGCGATCATTCCCGAATCGATGAAGTGCCAATGAACTTTGAAACAAAGTTTGATATGCTTAAGATTGCTTGTCATATGTCGAGAACATCCGCTATCAACAATCAAAGAATGATCAGATCACCGCATTACACATGCATAACATCGGATGGAATAGAAGTAGATGTGGAACCCAAGTGTTAGAGGGTTCAAGTAGTTATAGTAGACATACACACATCAATGACTTTAGGCATCCATTTAAATCCTAGTGTATTATGTATCCATTTCGCCATCTCCAACTAGTCTTAGCTTTAGTCTTAGTGAATGGACTAGGTGGTACTACATTCCTTGGAGGTGATTCAGGAGCTATAGGGACAATAGTGTGTTTCTTAGAATCTAAAGATGGTGGTTTACCAAGCACATACTTAGAAGCAGTAATGGGCCTGGAGGTATTCCGGGTCTTAGGATTCCTTAAACGTGACAAGATAGCCTTAGCAACACATTTATCATGACAATCACAACGCATACTTTTACGACATATAACACAAGAAGCATTAGATTGAATATCAAAAGTACTTAAAGGTTCAAATTTTAGTTACAACACTTTTTCCATTACATTTGCAGACGCAATTTCTAAAGTGGGTGCAACTACGGCCTTATTCAAAGTCCTCGGTGTTCTTCACTCAAAGATTCCTTATTTGTCTTTTCTTAGGTCGCAACTTCCTATTCTTCCTTGTATTGATCCTAGGTCGTGAAGTGCGAGACGTTTGGAAAAGAGGCAACTAGTCCTGCTTTCAAGAGGGAAGCACGTTAGTAACTTGTGTTTTGGCAAGAGGCATTTCGGGTTCATTTTGCTAAGTGTTACAGTGCAATTTTCTTAATGATGCTAAGTCGAACTTGTTCATACTTTCCTAACATTTCCTTAACTTAAAGATAGTGTGCACTGTGTCTTGATTTTCATAACGAAGAGTTCCAGCAAAGTACATAACTTCTTTAGTGTGTGCGAGATAATGATCAAGTTCATTTGATGCTTCATCACGAGTCTGTTTGAGTAAATCAGTTATGAAACCATTTTCGGTTTTAACTTTTGCAAGTTCTTGTTCATATTTAGTGATTTGACTCTTTAAAGACACGTTTTGATCATCCAGTTGCTCAGATTTAGTATTAGAAGATTTTGCACGCAACTGGGCGATTTTGTTTTGAAAAGCAAGTTGTTGAACATGAATATCTTTTTGACACCATTGAAGACGACGTTTTGCATTAGAAAGCTCGTTTAACAATCGTTCATTATCAGCTTTTAAAGACTCGATCTGAGGCATCTTATCAGTATTCACAATAATATCAACAGTGTCAACAGAATAAGTAGAAATATGATCAGATGCATATGCAACAGATTATAATAACACAAGATTATGGATATCAGCACAGATAACATTTTCCAAGAGTCGATCAACATCTTTTCTCAATAATTTCTTTTATGCTTAGTATTTGAAATCGATGTTTACATTTTAAAACTGCTTTTCATGAGACCAAGTTCCTTGTGAAAATCCTTTCCCAACATAGCACGCTTTTTCAAATTTTGACATGGGGTAAAATTCTTGTCCGAAAAATTTCGTTGTTCTCGTGCTAATGGCTAGATAAAATGATCAACTTTTATTTGAATGAAATTCAATTGCCTGTTCAAAAGTTTGATATGAGATAAGAAAGTGTCAAGTATTTGATAACACGACAACTTTCGGCTTTAGTTTTACTTCATCGAGTGAAGGTAAAGGACCATTAATTTGTGCACCATTGTGTTGGGGACTAACTTTAAACTAGTGTGACAACCAAAGGCGTGTTTGACTTATCTTGTTGTGTGACAAAAGTTACGGCTTTTGAATAGTCAAATGGTTTGTTATAAACGATATTTTCCATTTTTGACCGACTCGCCATCTCGCATCTAATTCCTCCATGCGATTATATTCAACAAATCATAATCGAATCATCAATTATATGTTACGCATCAGTAAACTTGTGATTTGGTTTCAATGCTCGCTTGAAAACTTAGGTTTGTAATCGCAAGAATTGGTCCATATCCATTTGGATTTGGTTTAAAAGTAAACTTTTGAATAGTTGTGATTGACTCACCATGTTTATAAACGACATTTCGAAACTCTTTGATTTTGTGTTGTAAGTCGACAATTTCGTTAAGATAGTTATCTATTCGTTTCGTTGAACGCTTTTTGTACTCAGAGAACTGTTTTTGACAAGTTAACAACTCAGCTTTGGTTTTTTCATTTTCCAAAGTAAGAGCGTTAAGTTGTTGTTTATGTTCATATTTCAGTTGTTCTATTTGAGACAACAAAGCATTCTTTGATGCGGCTAGATCACATATCTGTCGTTCTAAATATTTTTCGTTTTGAGAAGATTTAGCAAAAGCGACTTCAAAACCTTTTTCCCGTTTTTCTTGAGTTTTAAAAAATTCGAGTTGTCGAATTAAGCAATCATTATCCACAGTTAATGAATGCATTTGTGCTTTTAATTTTGAATTGACATCATGATAATGTTCCACTGGATTGTTGGTCTTTAACTAAGGCCCGGAGCTCAAATTCGGATCAAACATAGAATCATCTTGTTCAACGCGAGTCTCAACATGGTCATTTTTAGATCCTCAAGTATAGCCACGAGTCAACTTGATCATCAATGGTAACCATAGGTCATCTTGATCATCAAATATAACTACTGTGGTTTAGTTGATGATCATCGGAATGAGATGTGTAGGCTCATGTTGAACACTGATCTATGTCGATGCGATGTTGGCGGAGATATCGCTCATTAATGATGATTGTTTGTTCAGTACGAAACAAGCCGTCGATGTCATACATCGGGCTGTATCACTCATGTGTAGAGCTCATTTGTGCCATCAACATAATCACGCATTAGCACGCAAGTCCTCCATATCATCATCCGAGTCTACATCCGCCATAAAGCTCATTCCTTGTTGAGAGAGTTCCACCATCTTCATCCTTAAGAGCCAAGAGCATAGCCTCTTTGAAATAAGCACCGCCTCTTGTCCTCGGTTTAGGACATGCATTAGCCGATGACCTTCTCATTACTGCTTATAGCACCTAAGACCATTAACCCCATTCTCGAGTATTCCCTGCTCAACCACTTGAGCCCTTTTGTTCGTTGAGCATCCATGATATTCCTTCCTATAGCATTGAACCCTTGACCACCTCCCATCCGCTGACCATAACCACGATTCGAACTTCAACGTCCATTGTTCACAACATCCACGATTTCTTGTATTAGATGAGGAACGAATGCGATTGTTTGATTTGTTTGTATAATGGCCAAATGCTTTAGCAATCATAACAAATCCTTGTTGCGGCTCATCAAGGCATCCGAGTCCTCATCGCCTTCACTCGAAAGAGCTTGAAGGTTGTTGTTATATGGAACCAATTAATTTTGTTGAGGTTGTTGTCGCGATCGATCATAAGGTATGATAGTTGCAGTTGGTTAAGGAGCGGGTCGAGGAGCTTGTTGAGGAGGAATATTGGTTTCGAGCCCATAAAGCAAGTTGTTGATTGTCCGGAAGTGATGGTGAAACAGCTTGACCACGGAGAATCCTTTCCTTATCAACTTCTTTTTGGTGAGGCTTGAGATAGTCGTACAACAATCCGTATGTAGCATGATGAAGGTTCTTAGCTTGACGGAGAAAAATGACATACTTCTCCCATTCGGACCAAGACTACTTAGGAACTTTGTGTTGACAAAGAATTGAGGCATGATGATATTGTGTTTGTCCAAATCATTAATGATGTCAAAGCGATGATGATATGACTCTAATGACTCTCCGGTTCAATCATGAAGTGTTCATAGGCCAAGTAGATTTTCGATTCCATGTCTTCCTGATTGAGTGTTGTCCCTTGCATAAGAAGATGAATGTGTTCCCACATTGCTTTGGCAGTCTTTTGAGCAACAACACTTCGAAGGATTGGATTGGGTAGTCCTAAAAGGATGTATTGCATTGCAAGTTCATCTGCTTCAAAGTGTAGAAGTTGATCACCAGTGAGTTGTGAAACAGCTTGCAATTTCGGTGACATCATCTCTTGGTAGAACAAAGATCGGATCTCCGGGTGTAACAATAGTAGGCATCGAAATGGACCTTCCATAATGACCTCTTTAAAAACTTTCCATGTGGCTTCTTTAGATCACAAAACCTAAAGAACCGTATCACCCATTGATCATAATTCACGGGAGTGAGCATTGGAGGTCTATCAAGTGAGCCAGCTTCATGAATTGATTGTTGGCTACTCAAGGCTTCACACATCTTGCCAAACCATGTCGGTTCCTTCATAGTATTCCTGGATGGATGTTGATTGTAGAAGTTTGTGTAAGGTTGTACTTGAAGACTAGGTGGTGGTTGAACCATTTGAGGTTGTGGAATAGCTGCAAGTTGTGGAGTATGTTGTTGATAAACTGCTTGTATTTTATTCCATTGTTGATGTTGAGGACTTAGTTGTTGTTGTTGTTGTTGTTGTTGTTGTTGTTTAGGATAAGTGTAAGGAAAATAGCTAGAGTATGGTGGTTGTGACATGTTGAAAACTTGTGTTGATAAATGGATCTTTTTAGTCGAATGAACCGTTGTCGATGAAGTATCCTTTAGGCGTAGAAATCACACTAAACCAAGTAGCACTTATGCGTAAAAACACCAAAGTTACGCGTAACGACAAAGAGTTCTGTGTAGGTTTAGCTTCACCAGCGTGGAAAAAGCACTAAAGTTATGCGTAAATGAAGTTAGCCGAGAAAACTTTGGCGTAGGATTACCTTATGCGTAAGACTAGGCTTAGGCGTAAGATGAATCTTATGTGTAGGATGTTCCACGCGTAAGTTTATGCTTATGCGTAAGTTTAGGGTTTTAGCCCAAGTGATCTTTTACTCTATCACAAAGGCAAAGATATCCAAAGTCAACGTATTTTCAGCTTATCCAAGCAAGAAAACACGGTAAACCACCAAGCAGTAAGATCAAACCAAGGATAAAGTTACTCAGAAGATTAGGGTTTTGATACGCGTAGCTTTACTCGTAAAATGATTTTGCCCAAAGATGTTTCTAAACCAGATTTTTGTGATGAGATACCTTCAATATCACCAAAATAACACAAAAGTGTGAAACTTGATGATCCAAGGTGTCTAAAACAGTTATGCGTAGGATGAAACCCTCATACAAAACCAAGCTTAAAAACAATGATCCACGCGTAAAGTTTGAAACTTTTTGCCAAAAACAGTTATTTTAACACCTCAAAACGTTGAAAGTACAAGAATCTTGGATTCAAAAGTGTAAAAAATGCGTTTTTAAGTAAACCAAAGTATCAAGGACGATACGTATGTTCTACTGTAGAGGACCAAAACCCACTTCAAGAAACAATACGTTCACCCAACTAGTAGGCGATTGATACCATCGTTAGGTCACTAGTTTTACAACACAAGCATCAATGAAAGAAATAGAGATTAGATAGAGGCGGATGAACAATCACACACACAAACACACGTACAAATATTGAAAGGTTATGCGTAAAGGTGAGAGAGTGAAATGAATTGAACAACCACCCTTCAAATGAAGGTATACAAGAGTATTTATAGAAGGGAAGCTAGGGCAACATTCCTAGTTCCCATCCTTTCCTTATTGGGCTAGGCCTAGGCTTATGGGCCTTCTACATAAGCCTAAGGCTAATAACAAACATAAAGGCCATAATTAAGCTAACTATTACATGTGAATCACTAACACTTGATTTAGGTTTAGGAGTGATTCCAACAGAAACCTAGTTCATACCGAGTGCTTCGAGGAAGATAAGCAATTAGAAGAAGTCACTAGAAAGAAATTGGATGAAAACTTATGCCCCTCATGCATGGACAACAACATCGCTTATAAAACCCTAACTATGCTAAGGAAAACTGGATTGCCTTTAACAAGTTTAGACCTCAAACACAATTTGACCCTCGAACAAGTATTCGGAAAAAGGATATGGACAAGAAAAAGGCTGATGATTTTGTTGAACATAATTCCCTTGTAGGATAATGCTTCTAGACATCTGTATCCCCCCAATACACCCATGCATCTAGTGCCCAGAACTCTTCCTACACGTAGTAAAACCTTAGCCACCTATATGTTGTGTATCAATTGTTTGGTGACTTTGAAAAACGTAAGGAGAGAATCACACCAACCGGGATTATGTAAGGGAAAGGGATTTGAGAAAACAAAAAAATGCTACTTAACAGAAGTCATGCCTTTCTTTAAGCAATTAAAAGAACAATTTGAGTCTTTACAAAAGGCAATTGACACTGAAGTGAAAGACATGAAAAAAAATGTTTAATGAAATGGAAATTGAGGTTAGTGACTATGAACGAGAATTGAAATATAATGAGATTGAGAGGAAGAACTTGCATACCTTAAATGAGAATATGATTTCTGAATGTATCGCTCAAGATGTGTTTTACACTGCCACGAATTGTTCCATTAATGCCTCTTAATTTCATGAATTATATGTTGCTCTGAAAGTCTCCTATGATCGTGTCATTGAGCTTGAAAAAAAAAATCTAAACTGCATGAGAAAATTGAACAGGATGATCATGATAACCTGGTGAAACATTTTTCTAAATTGGAAGTTGAGCATCTTGCTTTGCAATTAAAATATCAACATCTAAAAGAAAATGTTAAAACCTCAAATATCAAGACATCCTTGGATGCTCCTGAATTTGATGCAGTTTTTGAAATAAGGAAACGTGATGAACAAATTCGAGCTCATTGTAACACGATCAAAAATGAGAGCCCAAATCTCACAATTCAAGGGCTTAAAGAAATAATGTGAATGGCTCCCAAATGCCTCCACCTTTAGATTCTCGCTTCTCAAACTTTTCATCTTCAAAACATAGTTAATGTTTTACAAAAGGAAATGAGAGTTTCTAGAAGAAAAATGAAAAGTTAAATGACACTTTAAAGAGTTATATGATTCAATGAAAGTCACCGTGACAAGAACAACGAAAAATAACTTCTTTACAAAAGGAAAGTGAGAATCTTAAGAGACAGGAAAAAGGAAAATGTCACTTGTTTGTCATGAGAATGTTGTCTCAATGGCGTCTGCAGTTCTAAGTATGCGAATGATTAAATATATTCCTCCTCATCTCGTAAACAATGAACTTGTGTTTCATGATTACTTTTATCATCTTAAGGATAGTCTAGAATGCCTTCGTGAGATTGTAGAAGAAGATCACATAAATAAACCACTTGATAGTGAAGTTAGGTATGCTTGCTTGTATGTCAAACGATCTCAGGAGCTTTTAGAATGTTTAAGAGCAACATGACCAAGATCCTTTTGTAAGAATGATAAAGTTATTATGCCTTGCTCTATGCCCAGTGTTAAGAAAGCGAACTCTAATGTGCCTTCAAGTAGTTCAGATCCCAGCACTTCTAGATCAGGAATGCAAGAGGTAGCAAAACCAACTAATGTTCCTAATTCCCTCTACAGAGTAATCAGGCACAAAAGCAAGTGGGTCAAAGCCTCCGAGGCAATACAAAGCAAGATAGGACCTCGCAAGCTAAGAGTGTGCAATGGAAGAGTAGAAGACCACCCTAGGACCATTAAGTTTGAGTTGAATAAAGCGAATCGTGTTGATTCTAGTATTAGCTATAAGCGCATCGTAATTAATTCAAATTCTCCTACCATTTGCAAAATTGTAATGATGATTTGCTTGGTTTCGTTACTAATCATGTATGTGGTGTGAATGATTTGATTAATCGATAAATACCAGTTAAAATTTTAATGCCAACAAACAAAGTTAAGAAGGCTGAAAGCAATGGTGGAAGAAGATTAGAAAACATTGAAACCCAGGAAGAAAATTTAGTAATGTAGGTTATCGGTGGATACCCATCGCCACGATTTAGTCTTAATGAATTGTGCCCTAAATTATCTAAATCGGTGCCCATTAGGAAATGGATGCCTCTTGGTAGAACTATTCTTTTAAAAGTGAACATACTTTGAATAGGTCTAATGCATACACTAGCACCGATCTATCCTCGATGATTCCAATGTTTCTACTTCCGATGGGTGTTCCAATCATTGTTAATAACCAAATGGAACCCATTCTTGCATGGGATCCCAATTATCCGATTATCCATTCTTGTCTTTGTTCAGCTCAGCAGTCGTTCAAATGATTACGTGGTACTTGGACTCAGTTGTTCCAAGCATATGATTATGAGACCGGTTGCGGCTCATGAACTTCGTGAGTAAATTCATCTGGCTGTTAGATTCGGGAAAGACCATTTTGGTGCAATTATGGGTTATGGAGATTATGTTGTTGGTGATAGTGTAATCTCGGTATATTTTGTTGAAGGTCTTGGTCATAACTTATTTTCCGCTTGGTCGATTCAGAATTACGATATAGAAGTGTCCTTCGAAAACATACTTGTTTCGTTAGAGAACTTGATGGTGTGGAACTTTTAGGAGGAACACGTGGTTCAAACCTATACACCATCTCTATCGAAGATATGATGAAGTCTTCTCCAATTTTCTTGTTGTCAAAGGCTTACGTAAACAAAGTCATGGTTATGGCATCGTCGACTCAATCACTTGAACTTGGCACCATAAATGATTTTCAGAAAAGGACTTAGTAAGAGGCTTACCTAGACTAAAGTATGAAAAGGATCATCTTTTTCAAAGATGCCAATTGGGAAAAATCAAGAAGTATACACACAAACCCAAACCTACAAATTTAGTTATGGAAGTTCTTCATACCATTCACATGGATTTATGTGGACCCATGAGAGTGCAGACTATTAACGGGAATAAATATGTGTTAGTTGTGGTTGATGAGTACTCTCGATTCACTTGGGTTAAGTTCTTGAGGACAAAGGATGAAACTCCAGATGTCATCATTAAACTTATCAAACAGCTGCAGGTTCGACTTAACAAGACTGTCATAATCATCTGAACAGACAATGGAACCGATTTTGTTAATAAAGAACTTAGTGAGTTTTATGAAAGTGTTGGAATCGGTCATCAAAGAAGTATTCCACTAAACTCCTCAACACGGTGTAGTTGAAAGACTAAATCGAACTCTTGTGGAAGCCGCAAGAACAATGCCAATTTACTCAAAGGTTCCAACGTTTCTCCGGGTTGAAGCCATTGCCATCGCATGCTACACTCAAAATCGATCCCTAATTCACACAACTCATGGAAAAACTCCATATGAACTTGTCCACAATCGAAAACCCGATCTATCATTCCTTCGTGTGTTTGTGCGTTGTGTTATCCAACTAATGAGGTCAAGATTTAGGTAAACCGAAAGCTAAAGCGGACATTGGAGTATTTGTAGGATATGCACCAAACAGAAAAGGATACCGGATCTACAACAAAAGAACCTGAAATATCATGGAAACAATTCACGTTACGTTTGATGAGCTGGCCGGGCAAATGGCTCTAGGGCAATCCAGTTCCGGACTCGCCTCACAACTTTCATTAAGTAGTCCCATTACTTCCTCTTTGTACAGAATCCCTCATCTGCAGTACCGTATGTACCACCCTCGGAAGAAGATGTGAAGAAATTGTTTAATCCAATGTTTTATGAATACTTTGAATCTCAGGACAACATCCACTCTACTACTTCAACAGAGCCTGCTCCTATCCGTCCAACACAGTCAATCCATCCATCTCTATGTCGTTATCTCACGAAATGCCTTCTATAGATCATTCTTCATCATCATCAACTCTTCAATCTACAAGCGTACATCTCGGAAACGTTGCGCGATCGAGAGATGAAGAAAATCCTTTTGCCACTCCAGAAGATGCACCTTTGAAAATATTTTTGCCCCTGATCCATCATCTGAACCATCTTCATCTGGGGAAAACAACTCTGCTACATCGTTCCTCAACCTCAACCACACGAGCATTTGAGAAAATGGACACACGATCATCCATTGGATAATATCATAGGAATCCTCTCGTCCGGATCCACCAGTAAAATGACTTACAACGGATGCCTTATGGTGCTTCTTCAATTCCATATTGTCAAAAGTCGAACAAAAGATGTCAAACCGCAATGTCGAGGACATTTGGTTCAATGTAATGCAGAAGAAATTCATGAGTTTGACCGACTTGATTTTTGGGAATTAGTACCGACTCCGAGTGTGCTATGATCACCGCTCTTAAATGGATCTTCAAAGTGAAACTTGATGAGCATGGGGATGTATTAAAGAACAAGGCAAGACTCGTTGCAAAAGGATATCCTCGAGGGAGGGTATTGACTTTGAGGGATCATTTGCTCCAGTTGCGTATTGAGGCAATTAGAATCTTCTTAGCTAATGTCGCTAGCAAGAACATGGTGGTTTATCAAATGGATGTAAAGACCGCTTTCTTAATGGAGATCTGAAAGAAATCGTGTACGCCAATCAACCGAAGGTTTTGTGGATCCTGAACGTCTTACTCGCGTCTATAGCTTAAAGAAGGCTCTCTATGGTGCGAAACAAGATCCAAAGGCGTGGTATGATATCATCAAAGTTCCTCTTATCTCTGGATTCAAGAAAGGAGCAATGGATCCCACATTGTTCACCAAAAGTCGTGCAAACATTTAATCCATGTTCAAATCTATGTAGATGATATTATTTTGCCTCGATCGACCCTCTTGAATGTGACCGTTTTAAAATGAAATGGGCTCCAAATTTCAAATGTCTATGATGGGACAAATGTCATTTTTCTTGGGATTACAAATTTCACAAAGTCCACGAGGCATTTTTATCAATAAATCTAAATATCCTAATGAAATTTTAAAGAAATTGGATTTGACACTTATGACACCGCTGACACTCCCATGGTGGAGTGTACCAAATCGATGAGGACCACCTGGGGATCATGGTAGATCAAATGAAATATCGTAGTATGATTGATCCCTCGATGTACCTCATGCAAAGAGAACTCGATATTCTGCTAGGTTGTATGCATGTGTGCTAGATACCGTGCTAAGCTCACCAAAAGCACCTTGAAGCGGTTAAACGGGTCTTCGGTATTCCAAGGTACCATTAACATGGGACTTTGGTATCCGAAGGACACCAACACGCCACTAATAGCATATGTGGATGCGAGACTATGCAGGTGTCAAGATACACGTCGAAGCACATCGTGGTGCTCAATTCGGGAGAAAATCTTGTAAGTCGGTCATCTAAGAAACAAATGTATGCGTCGATATCCTCTACAGAGGTTGAATACATCGCCATGTCATCATGTTGTGCTCAAATCCTATGGATGAGATCCCAACTATCGACTATGGCTTTGACTTCAACAAAATTCCTCAGATTGTGATAACAAAAGTGCCATTGCTCTCTCCTACAACAATGTTCAACATTCAACAGCAAACCACATCGACATTCGACATCATTTCATTCGGGAACAAGTGGAAAATGATGTGGTAGAACTTTACTTTGTGAGAACTGAATATCAGCTAGCAGACATCTTCACTAAGGCACTCCCTTGAGAACGTTTCGAGTTTATTCTTCCTCGTCTTGGACTCAAGAGTCTTCAACCTAAGACACTCAAACGTCTTCAAGAGGAAGAAGAGGAGTAAAGGCATCTCTTCATCTATCCTTTGTACATATTTTATAAAAACAAAATACAAAATTATAAAACAACAAAAAGCAAATAGAAAATTATAAAACGCTCAAAAAAATCCATAAAATTTGAAAAACTCAAAAATTCCAAAAAATTGTCATTTTGTCATGTTTTCTTAATTCGATAACATCTACGGACTTTGTATTGTCATTCAAAGAGTGTCACGGGTTTTAGATGTTCTTCGAATGTACATAAATTGTTTAAAAAAAATACCAAAAATATGAGACGGAGAAAAATGGTGGTTTATTGTCATTTCAGGCAATAACCCGTTTTTAAAAGAAAGAGCAGAGCCATGCTTAATCTTAAATTTTCAAACCACATGCTCTGATTCTAAAAACAAATGTTTGTCGCCAAAAATACAAATGTTTCTTTCCAAATATTTTTCCTTCTAATGATTCTTCTGAAAAATATTTGTCATCTAATGAAAACAAAATTGCTTTGAAAATAACTTGGACCATATTCTTTGAAAATCATCTGGGCCTACTCTTTGACAAAATCTCTAACACTCAATCAACAACTCATGTCATTGATTGAGGGGGAGAATGATTTCATTAACATAAAAAGTTATTTTCAATCAATTGGCGCGTACTCAAGGTGGTCTAAGTTTGGATAATCAAAATGAACAATGTTCGACCAAAGCTAATGTCATGTTTTCAAAAGATACTTAAGCATGTTTAATCATCGAGTTTAAAGTCTCAGATCTGATCCTTATCGGTTAAAATGTTTTTCAAAAGCAAGTCACTATTCTCCTCAAAATTTTTCAAAAATTTAATTTAAATCAATAGAGATCACAAATCTCAAAGGATTTGAAAATTGCGATTGGGGGAGAATTTGTGATTTAAATTGGATTCAAACTGATAATTCGATAAATGATTTTATATGTGATTAACAAGCTCTCCTCCCTACATGTGCCAAACGATTTCAAATTTTCCATGCACATGTTAAGGGGGAGCATCTACATCAAACCAATAAGGATTGAATCGTGACTGATTTGTCTCTAAGTGCAGGTTCTCCCTAATACGTGCAAAACACTTTTGAATCTCGATGCACATATTGACGGGGAGCAATTTTTTGTAAACCACATCCTTTCCCAAAAATATCTTTAACTGTATTTGAAACACTAATTTTAATCGGGAAGGTGATGTCGATATTTTTAGAAAATATTGATCAAAGAAGTGAATTCTTCCTCTTGTCCCCCATGTGCCAAAATGATTTCAAACATACAATGCACATGTTGAGGGGGAGCCTTTTTCTAAAATATCAAAAACAATCCATGTACAAAATGCTTTGATAATATATCATAAGTACCTGGATTGATTTTCAAATGGTTTTCAATTGGTTCCAATGGCAGAAGAACAATACCAAAAAGACCGACCATATTTACTTTATGCATGGTGATATAAGGATGATAAGGTTAGGTATTAGTTCCCACGATCCTCCAGAACCGGAGGGATCTTCCCAGGGACAATCCACTAGATAGTGTAAAGTCCTTAGGAATGATGAAAAAATGAGAAAAATGAGAATACGGGAAGAGTGCGGACTGAGACTGAGCTAGTATTGGAATAAACCCAACAAGGTTCTAGTTATGAAGTCTCGGTGAAGCTTGAAAGGGTTGAAGAATGAAAAGAATTGGAATGTGAAAGGGTGAAAAGAAATAGCCTCCAATAATTCAACCTTGTAGTAAACCGGGTTCAATACATATACACGGTGGTTACTAAGGTAACACTGGTATTGAAGACAAGGCGTCATGGACCCAATGGACGCATCGCACTAACTTCCCAAGCTACTCAAGTTCCTCTTAAAAGGGCTTGTTTCATTCTCACCGGGTACCTAAATAATCTATCGACTTTCTCTTAGAGATTGTTGTTATTGAAAAAGGATACCCTCTCCCTAGTCTCCGACATAGGAAACCAAAAGTGCACAATTGAGTCTAGAGCCACGAGATCATCAATAAATCTCATTAGGACACATCATTCTTGAAGACTCACAATTTCACACAATGTGGAATGTGAGAATATATTTTGAGAGTCCTATGCATTAACCTTGTGGTATTGCCAAGACTTGCTTGTGACATCTGGACTTTATCAACGGAGCGATTCAATATTGAATCAATCCAGGTCCAGGAATGAATGGATTAATGGATACCTTTGAAAAACCAGTCGGTGTGCGCAAAAACCTTTTTTCTATTACACATTGACTGTGTATCACATTTTCAAATATCAAAAGGTGTTTATGATTGAAAATTGATTTTTCATATAAAAACTTCGTTGTATTGCGAAAACTCTTTCTGGTATGCAATACACGATTGTTGTTCAAATCATTTTTATTCAATCAGTAAATCTCAATTTGCTGATTCACTCACTCCATTTTGTCTTCTTTGAGACGCCCGGGTTTGAGAACGGCTAGAGCAACCGCGAACCCCACAAGGAGATTCTTCGAATTATACCTAATCATAGGCGATTTGTATCGATCAACGGGAACCGTGGGCGTGTACCTCAATTCAATGAAAGTCAAGAAAGACACTTTTCGTGCGCTTTATTGCTAATCACAGTGCGGTACACCGACGCTTGCGCCTAATCGTAATTGAGAGGTCAATCCATAGCCGCATGCTCACACAACATATTCACTCTAAAGAAATCATGATATGCATGAATGACTCGATATTTACGCCCATGCTCTCGCTTATCTTCACCGCAAATATCATGAATCAATTAAAGCTTCCGCTACTCGATGAGAAGAAATCATGATCCGTAATGTGAGCATGTCACCAATGTCACAACATCACATAATGTCAACACCGCAGCGAAGAGTCGAGATTTATGGAAGCTTATGATCTCAAAGCTAGTTCAAAACTCATCATCATGTGGATCGCTTAAAGACCTCCACTTAGATTAACCAAACATGCAAAACATGAAGAATCAAAGACTACAGACTACAGAGCAAAGAACTTAAACAAGAATCCAAGAACAATCTTAATGTAATATCTGTTTGTATTCTATGTAATGTGAGGTGACCTCCTTAGGGGGAGATTGTTAGGATTTAGAAAATCCATGAGCTAAAGAGTCGGTCACCAAGAATATGTACTGAGAAAGCTCGTAGTCGAAAGTTATGTTGTGATAATAAGTAGTCTAATATCTAACACCGTGGAGGACGGACGGGTCTTTACCCACATGATGCCCCGATCCACATCCCGTAGGAGGCGATTTTGTAAGACACTATAAATACCTCTACCTCCCAGTAGAGGTTAGAGCTCAATACCATTTCTCTTTGTTTCACATAGTTCCCAACTCTTCCCTTCTCTCTAGAACTTTATCTCTAAACTTAGTATACGCCCATATAATTATGGTTTGATGTATTTGTGAAATCCTTTATAGTACATAAATATTAAAACCTGGTCAGTAAAACCTGCATCAACCACCAAACGTCATTTTTCAAATCTTCCACTATCAAAATACCTCACATTCAAACTTCATCTTCCTCTTCATTTCACTTTGAATAATCAAAACCAAGGAAGATTTCCATCATCATAGTTTACATCGCCTTTTGCTCATCATTATATCACTCATCGCTCTCGTGTATCCTATGATCAAGTTTTCTCATGGGGACATGTACTTTGTCTTGTTGATCTACATTTGTATCATATATCCAATCCTTTGTATTGCTCTAAGTGTTGAAATGAAATATTATTAATGTCATAGTTTATCTCATTTATTTCTCATAGTGTGTTTGTCATATTGGTTTTTCCTCTTTTTTTTCCGCACACTTTAAACCTTAACATGTTTTCGAAATCAACAGTGCATGCTTAATTAGTACATTGGCTAAAAACATTCCTTCTTATAACATAAAAGTTGCAAAAATCAATTTACGTCAAGATCATTTTTCTGTCAAAACTACGGATCCACGGATCCCTAATCTTTAACTAGCCGGATCCCTTTTAAATGGAACCGCGAACTGTGGACACCGTAATGTAAACTCATGAAACATAAAAACCACTTCATAAAACTTGCCATAAAAGGAAAACCCTACTAGAATATTAGAACAAAGTAAGTTAATTGTCATTGTTAATAAAAATAGAATAGACAATAAAAACAATAAAAAGATCATATCATTTCAACATTAAAAAGGATTGAACTAAGATGTCATCAATCAAAAACGTTCTCACCCTTGAAGCGTTACTTTGTCCTAACTTACTTGTGTAAATTATTCATTTCATGTCTATAGGTCTCATCATGACTCATGAGTATGAATTCGATCATCAACTCACTTGTGTCTACATTCCTAATATTTCTCTTGAGGCTAACACACCTGGCAATCATGTTCGTGGTTCAATAATCTCGAAATCGTTGCTTTCATGAAGGATGTGTTGTTAACTCACCCTACTATACCAAGAAGGTATCAATACCTCATTCCACTACAGGACTAGAAGGTCTTCTCGGAATTAACGAGAAAATTTGTCCATGGGTTTGTTTTGGAATTCTTCGTCAAGTTGAACTCGTTCAGTAATGAGGATCACTCTCTTTCACTATAGTTTTGGATCAAAACCAAATTTTGTCTTGACTCTTGAGCAATTTTCTCACATTCTCTGAATTCCAAATCATGGACAATGTGCCTCACCAAGATTGGTCTATTGATTCTCTCTTTAACTACCGTGAAGAAAACAGTCCATATTGTTCACACATACCCTCTCCTCAAGAAATAACTCGCATTCTATGCATTCCTCAATCCAATTACACAAACCCAAACATAATCCATATACGTGATATCTGAGATGATCTAAAACCTCTTGCAGTCATTCTATGTGAAAACATTTGGAGTCTCAGAGGAAACCATGAGATACTTCCGGCATGTTATGCTCACATGATTTACTATCTCCTAACTCAACAACCATACAATCTCGCCTACTTCTTCGCAAGGCGAATTGTAAATCTCCAAGGTAGCAAGAACAAACTTATTCCATATAGAATGTTCTTAACACGCCTTTATCATCATGTCATGTACAATCACCCTCAATTTCAAATTCCTTTATATATACTCGTGAACAAAATGATGGAACCTTTGAACATCTCTCATCACTTCATTCTTCGCTCCACGAATCTTCAACATCGACCACCCATTCGACGATCCATCAAACAAAAACGCATGAGAAATCTAGTCTTCTCTTTAAATAGATTCAATCCTCGGGATTCATCTTTTACCGTTGTAATATGATCTTTCCTATGAAATAAAACATCTATTGATAATTTGATATCTTGCTTGTATATGTGTTTAGTTACTTAGGAAATCATTAGTTTAAAAAACTTAGACACCTAGAACAAAATAATGGACGCTCATCGTTGAGTATTACGTCTCGTAAAGACGGGTCCCTCATTTATAACTAGTCAGATCCCTCAAATAAGGGATCCGTGGGATCCTGGCAGACAGAAGTAGATTTTTAAACATCCCCACCTCATACGATCTTCCAGACCATATTATATGATAAGGATTTAAAACGTACACTTTTAGAGGGTCATTTAAGCCCTTAATCGACCACTTTTATATCCGCTATTGCTTAATTTCGTTCCTTTTCACTTTTTAGGTCTCTTGAAAGCAAAATGCTGGAATGAATCACATTTGGATGAAAAGGAGCGAATACATGAAGAAAATGGCAAAGTCAAGATCGAAGCCACTCAAGCTGCTCAAATAGAACCCTGGCGTCCCAATCAAACGGCTGACGTCGTCCCTCTATAAGACCGGTCAAAACATGCACCGGCTCGGTGGAATTTTTGTTCGTATCGCGCCACTGAATTTTCATCTCGCACGGCCCGGATCCGTAATCAAGATGACGTCCCAACTAAAGAATGACGACGCCACAACTCTAAGGTGACGTCGTCCCATCAATGACTTGGCAAGGCGAAACCCTAATGACGAGAGCGACGGCGTCCCATCTAAAAGGTGACACCACAAATGTAAATCTATATATAGAATTCGATTTTTCTGCATTTAGGGAGGTATACTTTTGGAGAAAAAAAACCCTAAACATTTGTAGTCCGATTTGGACAGTATCTTAGGGTCCCAAACCCTATTTTACACATCGAGATAAGTATTTTAATCCAAAGTATCATTATGTCTTCAATTGATTGTGTTTATGCTTGCTTGTTTACCATGTCTAGCTAAATTTCTTGTATGTTTGCTTAGATCTATGAAACCTAGTTATTGATTATTGTTAGGTTGTTTCTTATCTTAATTATAATTGGCTTAGGAGTGCAACTAGGCATCATTCATTGTGTTTAATGCTTGAGTATTCTTTGTGAAAGTGAGGCTTATGAATGAAATAGCTTAAGGCTCATGGATTTCGAGGCTAAACTCGAAGATAACCTCAAAGAACTAGGGATTATGCATACCCTATGACCTTAGGAATACAACGCTAAGATAAAGTGTGACAATTCAACCGACCAATAAAAGATAACTAGGAGTAATCGGTGAAAATACCACCCCAAACCAATTGCCCGAGATTTTACCTTAGCTTTTAAAACCAATAAAGATAATAAAAAATCATCCTCAACCCCACCTTCTCGTAATACATTTCTTGCTAGCATTCCTATTCCCCTATAGAACGATATCAATCCCCGAGGCTTACCCATACTACACTACAACGATTAGGTTCACCGCCTGGGTGGTTGAAAAACTTGCTCAAGAAAAGGAATTTCCTTTGACCCGAACACGCCAGACGCGCATCAAGTTTTGGCGCCACTGTCGGGGAATAGAATAGCTAGTTAGATTTTTATCTCGTTTAGGTTCCCTTGCTTGATTCCTATCAAGTAAGATTTTTCTCAATTTTTAGCTTCCTTGTAGTCTATCCTCTTCGTGACTTTGTTCGAGCCCATAACTTTTATCACGGAAGGTGATAACCCACCACCAAACCAACCACCAATTGACCCGTCAAGAGGCCGTACTCTAGGTAAATACTCTAGACCGAGCCACCAAGGCTATAGGAATACCATCTGGTTGGTGCAAAACGAATGTGCATTCCATGGACTTCGTTTCCAAGATCCTAATCAGCATCTCAAGGACTTCCTTAAAATTGTTAACTCCATCGACCTAGATGCTACCACACCCGGAGACCACGCGTTTGTGTCTCTTCCAATTCTCTCACGGACCCGGCTAATAATTGGCTTGAGCGACTTCACCGGATCCATCTCAAGTTGGGATGATCTCACCACTGCTTCCTCGCCCAATTTTTCCCATCTGGGAAAACTACCAAACTTAGGAATGACATCTTGATTTTCCAACAATGTCAAGGCGAAACTCTCACGAGGCATGGACTCGATTCAAGGACTTACTCCATAAAGTCCTCATCACGGCATCGATATTTGGCTTCAAGTCCAAATCTTTACGATCATGTCAATTTCTCAACTAGGAAACCATCGACCAAGCTGCCAAAGGGCAAACTTAGTGAACTTACCGCAGAGGAATCATGGGGTACAATAGAGGACCTTGCCCTCTATGACAACGAAAGTTGGAATGACCCCCGTGAGTTGCCTAAAACCGTCAAGGCAACCTCCTTACCTCCCATTGACTCACAAACTTCCAATCGTAGGATGCTCGAACTTGAAGATCAAGTCAAATTCCTAATGAGCTTCTACGAAAATCCTAAGTCTTCACGCCATGTGAACATGGTCTCTTCCTTGTGTGAGATATGTAGTGGTCCCCATGACACTCGTACTTGCACGAGACTCCCTGAACAAGCTTCCGTGGACTACGCATCCTCGCATATCAATGGAATGGGAGGGAGATTCCCCACAATCTTTAGACCTAGGACTTTCAACGATGCCCGAGAAGCATGCAGGGGCAAACCCGGCGATAATTAGGGACAAACCACAGAATTCACCTCTAACGATTCCCCATGGTCCCACTCTAATGGCCCTAGTCAACAAAGCATAGAAGGGATGATGCAACACCTAGTTACATCCCAAGAAGCTCAAATAGCCAAGCTTTCGGACCGATTTAACCAACAACAAGTCGAGATGGATAGGAAGATAGATAAAATTTTGAAAGCTATAACCAATAGTGATAGGAAGACCACCGAAAAGGTTAATGCCATCTCGACTCATTCTCCGAAGCTTAGGATGTCAAAATTAAGGACCCAAGCAAGTATTTTGAAACTAGGGACCCCTCTTCATCCAAGTATGTTCAATTTGTCAATGCCATCACCTTAGTAAAACCAAATAGGAATAGTGACGAAGTGAACCATGAGACGGTACTTGAGGTTAGTGAAACTCGTAAGGAAGAATCGACCAACGAAGTAGGTGATGAATACTTTAATAAGTTTCCTACGAAAGAAGAACTTTCATGCCACCCACACCTAGTGCGCGACCTTCATCACATGTATGTTAGGAAAATCCCACGAATCATCTTTGGAAATCCTAGAAATCTCAACACACCATGCTGCATAGGACATCTTTTCGTGGCAAAGGCCTACATTGATTGCAAATCCCCAATAAACATCATGACTAGCACATATTATAATTGGGTGATGAAGAAACCTATCCCAATAGGCAAGACCCCAATGACATACACATCAAACCATAACACATAGTAGGCGTACAAGAGGTTTTAGAGAGAGAAAGTTAGAGGTTTAGGGAACTTAGTGAGAGAAAATGAAAGTTATTATTATGAGCTCCAACTCTCTACCTTGGGAGGTAGAGAGTATTTATAGTCTTACATAAAACGCCACACAACGGGCTGTGGATCAGGCATACAGTGGGTAAAGACCCGTCCGTCCTCCACGGTGTTACTTAACTAAATACTACTTAACGTAAAATAACTACGACTACGAGCTTTCTAACGGTTACATATACTTGAGGTGACCGACTCTTTAATACCTGGAATTTCTAATTCCTAACAATCTCCCCCTAAGGGAGGTCACCTCAAACACACATTAAACTTACAAAGAATACAAACAGATATTACATAATAAATTGTTCTTGCACTCTTGAAGTATTACTTTGCTCTGAAGCTCGTAGTCATTTATTCTTCACATTGCATGTTTGGATAATCCAAGTGGAGGTCTTTATCTGATCCACGTGATAATGAGTTTTGAGCCAGCTTTGAGATCATCAGCTACATTAAATCTCTGACTCTTCCTTTGTGGTGTTGGGATATTGAGATGTTGTGACATTTGGACCGACATGCTCACATTTTGGATCATGATTTCTTCTTATCAGATTAGCGGAAGCTTTTGTTGATTCATGATATTGGCAGCAGCGTAGCAGAAGCATGGAGTGATAATATCAGAGTCTTTGAAGCACTAATCATGATTTCTTTGGAAATGAATGTGTTGTGTGAGCATGCGGCTATGGATTGACCGCTCCATTCTGATCAGCTGCAAACGTCGGGGTGTACCTGCATAAGACAGTTAGCAATAAAGAGTACGAAAGTGTCTTTGATCACTTTCGTTGAATTGAGGTACACGGCCCACGGTTCCCCGTTGATCGATACATGTCCGCCTGTGATCGGTATAATTCAAGAATTTCCTTGACAGGTTTCGCAATGCTCTAGCCGTTCTCAAACCGGAGCGTCTCAAAGAAGACAACACGGAGTGAGTGAACCGTGAATAGAGATTCACCGATTGATGAAAAGAGATTTGAAAACCAATCGTGTATTGCTCAATAGAAATTGTTTTGCAATACAACGAAGTTTTAGTGAAAATCATTTATCAATCATAAATACCTTTTGATTTGAAATATTCGTACACGGTCGATGTGCTTATGGAAAGAGTTTTAACACACCAACCGTTTTTCAAAGGCATCCGTCAATCCATTTTCTTGGACCGGATTGATTCAAATTTGAATCGCTCCACCGATGAGGTCCATATGACACAATCAAGTCTTGGCACAACCACAAGGATAGTGCGTGGGACTCATAAGATATATTCTCACATTCCACATTGTGTGAAACGGTGAGTCTTCAAGAAATAAGTGTCCTAATGAGATTAATTGATGATCTCGTGGCTCTAGACTCAATTAGTGCTCTTTTGGTTTCCTATGCGGAGACTAGGAGAGGGTCTCCTTCTTCAATATCAACGATCTCTAAGAGAAAGTCGATAGATTATGTAGGTTCCCGTGAGAATGAAACAAGCCCTTTAAGAGGAACTTGAGTAGCTTGGGAAGTTAGTGCGGTGCGTCCATCGGGTCCATGACGTCTTGTCTTCAATACCGATGTTACCTTGGTAACCATCGAGCATATGAATTGAACCCGTATCGCCTAAGGTTGAATAATTGGAGGCTATTTCTTTTCACCCTTTTCTCAATCAATTCTTTTAATTCTTCAACCCTTCCTTGCTTACCGAGACTTCATAACTAGAACCTTGTTGGGTTTATTCCAAGTACTAGCTCGGCCTCATCCGCACTCTTCCCATATTCTCATTATTCTCCTTTTATCGTCATACCTAAGAACTCTACACTAACTAGTGGATAGTCCCTGGGTAGATCCCTCTGGTTCTGGCGGATCATGGGAACACATACCTAACCTTATCGTCCTTATATCACCATACATAATGTAAAGTTAGTCGGTCTATTTGGTATTGTTCATCTGCCATTGAAACCAATTGAAAACCATTTGAAAAATCAATCCAGATGCTTGTGATAAATTATCAAAGCATTTTGCGCCTGGATTGTTTTTGATATTTTTAGAAAAATGAGCTCCCCCTCAACATGTGCATCATGTATTTGAAATAGTTTCACACACGGAGGCAAGAGGAATAATTCACTTCTTTGATTTCAATTTTCTAAAAGATATCAACATCACTTCCTTAATCAAATCAAGTAGATAAAGCATTTTGGAAGGATGAGGTTTTCAAAATTTTGCTCCCCTCAATATGAGCCTCGAGGTTTGAAAAGAGTTATGCACATATTAGAGGAAGTCGCACTTAGAGACAAATTAATCACGTTTCAATTCATTGTGGTTTTAAAATTGATGCTCCCCTCAACATGTGCATGAAAATTTTGAAATCGTTTGGCATATGCGGGAGGAACACTTGCTAAGCATTTATGAAACCATTTATCGAATTATCGGTTTAACTCAAATTTAAATCACAAATTCTCCCCGATCACAATTATCAAATCATTGAGATTTGTGATCTCGAGATTTAAATTGATTTTGAAAGCCTTTTAGGAGAATTGTGACTTGATTGTGAAAACGTTTTAAGCGATATGGATCGGATATTTGAGACTTTAAACTCCAATGATTAACCATGCATGATTATCTTTTGAAAGCAATTGAATGACAAATAACATTTTAATTTAATTGAAATCATTCTCCCCTCAATCAATGACATAGGTTGTTGATTGAGAGATAGATATTTTGACAAATAAGTCCGGATGATTATCAAAAATAGAGTCCGAGTTATTTTTCAAAACAATTAGTTTTCATTAGATAAGAAGTAATTGTTTATAGAATCGAGCATGAGATTTGAAAAACAAGATAAAGCATGGCTCGTTCTTTCTTTGAAAAGCGGGTTATTGCTCGAAATGACAATAAACCATTGTTTCACTTTCTCCCAAAAATATTTTTGAATTTTTGATTTTTTTTTTTAATATGAACATTCGAACAACATCTAAAGTCCCGTGTCATTCTTTGAATGACAATACAAAGACCGTAGATATTATCGAATCGAGAAAACATGACAAAAGACCATAGATATTATATTATATTTTATATATTTTATCAAGATTTTATATATTTTATTATTTTTTTTTTATAAAGATTTTCTATTTGCTTTTGAAGGTTTTGTAATTTTGTATTTTGTTTTTTGAATAAATATTTACAGGAGATAGATGAAGATAGACCTTTACTCCTCGTCTTCCTCCCGAAGACGTTTGAGTGTTTCGGTTGAAGGCTTTTCATGCCAAGTCGTGGAAGAATAAACTCAAAACGTTCTCTTGGAAGAGCTTTGGTGAAGATGTCTCGCTAAGCGGTATTCGGTCCTCACAAAATAGAGTTCCACCACACCTTTTTCCACTTGTTCCCCGATGAAATGATGTCGAATGTCGATATGCTTTGCTCTTGAGTGTTGAACGTTGTTGCATGAGAGAGCAATAGCACTTTTATTATCACAAGATGAGAGGATTTTGTTGAATACAAAGCCATAGTCGTTAATTGAGATCTCATCCATAGGATTTGAGCACAACAAGATGACATGGCTATGTATTCACCTCTGTAGAGGAAATAGAAGTACTCATTTGCTTCTTTGACGACCACTCACAAGCTTATCACCCAAAACCGAGCACCTCCGCACGTACTTGACGAGTATCTTGACACCCGCATGATCAAGATCTCGCATAGGTCGTTAGTGACATACCGGTGTCCTTGGTACCAAAGTCCCATATTGATGGTTCCTTGGAGATACCGAAGACCCGCTTAACCGCTTCAAGGTGCTTTTGGTAGGCTTAGCACGGTATCTAGCACACATGCATACAAATGAACAAGATGTCGGTCTACTAGGCGTGAGGTACATCGGGATCCAATCATACTACGGTATTTCGTTTGGTCTACCATGATCCCCGAGTGGTCCTCATCCACTTGGTTCGTTCAATCATGGGGTGTCAACGGGTCACTTGAATCAAATCCAAATTTCTTTAAAATCTCATTTGCATATTTAGATTGATTTATGAAAATGCCTCCGGACTTTGTGAAATTTGTAATCCCAAGAAAATGACATTTGTCCCATCATTGACATTTGAAATTTTGAACCCATTTCATTAGAAAAACGATCACATTCATTGGGGTCATCGAGGCAAAAATAATATCATCAACATAAATTTGAACGTGAATTAAATGTTTGCTCGACTTTCGGTGAACAATGTTGGATCAATCGCTCCTTTCTTTGGCCGGTGGACATAAGAAACTTTGATAGTGTATCATACCATGCCCTTGGAGCTTGCTTTAAACCATAAAGAGCCTTCTTCAAACGATAGACGTGAGTAGGATGCTGGATTCACAAAGCCTTCAGTTGGTGGCGTAAACGACTTCTTTAAGATCTCCGTTCGAAATGCCGTCTTTACATCCATTTGATAGACTACCATGTTCTTACTTGCAGCATTAGCCAAGAATATTACGATTGCCTCGATACGAGCAACGAGAGCAAATGATTCTTCAAAGTCTATACCCTCCTCCCGACGGTATCCTTTTGCAACCAATCTAGCCTTATTCTTTAAAACATCGCCATGCTCATCAAGCTTTACTTTGAAGATCCACTTGAGAGCAATGATCATAGCACAACTGAGTGGTACTAATTCCCATACATCTAATCGATCAAACTCATGAATTTCTTCTTGCATGGCATTGAACCAATTGTCTTCATTCATAGCAGTTTAACATCTTTGGGTTCGATCTTAGAGTACGGAGTTGAAGAAGCACCATAAGGCATCATTGCGAGTTGTTTCCGTGTGGATCTTGGACGAGAGGATTTCCAATGATGTTGTCTAATGGATGATCGTGAGTCCATTTTTCCGAGGTGTTCATGTGGTTGTGGTTGAGGAACCAAGTAGCGAGTCGATGTCTCCGAAGAAGATGGTTCGATGATGATTCGGAGCAAATATGTTTTCAAATGGAACATCTTCGGAGTAGCAAAGGGATTAACTTCATCCCGTGAATCGGAAGCATTTCCATGATGTACACTTGATGATTGAAGATTTGTTGATGAAAGCAGTTGATCGCAGCAGCTTCTTGGCTTAATGACATAGAAGTCGAAGGGTTAATTTCGATATGAGAATAGAAGCGACCTCTGTTGATGGGATTGATGACTCATTAGCACTTGGCTCATCTTGTTCATCAAACATAGGATCAAACAATTTCTTTAAGTCATCTTGGATGGAGGTACATATGGAGTTGCTTGAGAAGAATTTGGTACAAGGATGAACCAATGGGACTGTTTTGAAGTGCGGGTCCAGGCTGGATTGTCCAGAGCCATTTGACCGGTCGACTCATCAAACGTAACGTGAATTGTCTCCATGATATTTTGGGTTCTTTTGTTGTAGATTCGGTATCCCTTTTGTTTGGTGCATACCTACAAATACTCCAATGTCTCGCTTTAGCTCTAAGTTTGCCTAAGTCTTGACCTCATTAGTTGGATAACACAATGCACCAAACACACGAAGGAAAGAGATTAGGTTTTTCGTTGTGGACAAGTTCATATGGAGTTTTCCATGAACAATGTGAATCAAGGAACGATTTTGTGTGTAGCATGCGGTGGCAATAGCTTGACCGAGAGAAACATTGGAACCTTTGAGTAAATCAAAGATAGTTCTAGCGGCTTCCACAAGAGTTCGATTTCGTCTTTCAACTACACCGTTCGTTGAGGAGTTCGTGGAACACTTCTTTGATGGTGATTCCAATGCTTTCATAAAATCACTAAGTTGTTTGTTAACAAACTCGGTACCATTGTCTGCTCGGATAATTCGATTGTTTTGTTAAGTCGAACCTGCAATTGTTTGATGAGTTTGATGATGATATCGGAGTTTCATCCTTTGTCCTTAAGAACTTGACCCAGTGAATCTAGAGAAATCATCAACCACAACTAACACATATTTCTTCCCAAAGATATTCTACACTCTCATGGGTCCACATAAGTCCATGTGAATTGTATGAAGAACTTCGTGATTGAGTTTGTAGGTTTGGGTTTATGGGCATACTTTTGCTTTTTCCCAATTGGCATCTTGAACAAAGATGATCCTTTTCATACTTAAGTCTAGGTAAACCTACAACTAAGTCCTTTCTTGAGAGATCATTGATGGTGCGAAGTTCAAGTGATTGAGACGACGATGCCATAACCATGACTTTGTTTTAGAAGCCTTTGACAACAAGCAAATTGGAGAAGACTTCATCATATCATCGATAGAGATGGTGTAAAGATTTGAACCACGAGTTCCTCTTAACAGTTCCTTACCATCAAGTTCTCTAACGAAACAAGTATGTTTTTCAAGGCTACTTCTAGATCGTAATCGCGAATTGACCAACAGAGAACAGATTATGACCAAGACCTTCCACATAATATACCACGGAGATAACACTTTTCCAACAACATAATCTCCATAACCCATAATTGCACCGAAATGATCATTCCGAATCTAATCGTCCGATGAATTTGCTCACGAAGTTCATGAGCGCGACGGTCTCCAAATATATGCTTGGAACAACTGAGTCCGGTACCACGAGCGATTTGAACGATCTGCGGTTGAACACGCACAAGAATGGATAATGGATAATTGGGATCCCATGCATGAATGGGTTCCATTTGGTTAGTGACGATGATTGGAACACCCACATCGAAATAGAAACATCCATATCGAAGTTGAGGCAATGGAATCATTATGAATAGATGTAGTACTAGTGTCGTATTTGCCCTATTCAAAGTATGTTCACTTCTTAAGGAATAGTTCTACCAAGAGGCATCCATTTTCTAGTGGGCATTGCTCGATTAACCTTTTGCCAACAAGTATCCATTGATAGCCTATCTTACTAAATGTTCTTCCCGTGAGTTTCCTTGTTTTCTAACTTTCTTTCGCCTTTGCCTTTTGCCTTTTTAACATGATATATTGCATTAACAAGATTAGCGGGATTTGACAAGATTAGACAAAGCATTCACACCACATTCATGAATAGAAACTGAATTCAAGCAGTCATCATTACATGGTTTGCAAATAGTATCAGAATTCGAATTAATTACAGTACACCTATGGCTAGTACTAGAATCAACACGATTCGTTTTATTCAACTCAAGCTTAAAGTTCCTAGGTTGGTCTTCTACTCTCTTCCAATGCACATTCTTAGCTTGCGAGGTCCTATCTTTCTTGGTATTGCACGGAGGCTTTGACCGCTTGCCTTAATGTCATGATTACTCTGTAGAGGGAATTATGGGAACATTAGTTGGTTGATCTAATTTTGCATTCCCGAACTTGATGTGCAAGGATCGAACTACTAGAAGGCACATTAGTGTTTACTTTCTTATCGTGATTTGAGCTATTTGCAGCACACTAAAGTTCACTTTCTTAGCATTGGGCATAGAACAAGGCATCGAACTTTATCATTCTTAAAAAGATCTTGGGCATGTTGCTCTTAAACATTCTAAAATCTCTTGAGATCGTTTGGCATATAGGCAAGCATACCTAACTTCACTATCATGTGGTTTATTTAGGTAATCTTCCTCTACAATCTCGCGAAGATATTCTAGATGATCCTTAAGATGATAGAAGTAATCATGGAACACACTTTCATTATTTCTGAGATGAGGAGGAATGTATTTAACAGTCACAGAATATTTGCAATCAGTAAATGAATTAGATGACACATTCTCATTAAAGACAAGTGGCATTTTCCCTTTTTCCAATCTCCTCAGATTCTCAATTTCCTTTTGTAACGAAGCTACTTTTTCGTTATTTTTGTTACGAGTGACCTTTATAGATTCAAATAACTCATTGAAATGACGTTTAACTTTTTCATTTTCTTCAAGAAAACTCTCATTTTCCTTTTGTAAAGCATTTACTAAGTTTTGAAGATGAAAATTTTGAGAATTCGAGAATCTAAAGGAGGAGGCATTTGGGGAGTCACATTGTTCTTTTCACCCTTTAATTGAGCAATTTGGGCTTTCAACTTTTCGATCGTGTTACAATGAGCTTGAATTTGTTCATCACGTTTGTTTATTTGAAAAGCGCATCAAACTCGGAGCATCCGAGGATGTCTTGATGTTTGAGGTTTTAACATTTTCTTTAAGATGTTGATATTTTAATTGTAGATCAAAATGATCAACTTCTAGTTTAGAAAGATGTTTCACCAAATTATCATGATCATCCCGATCAATTTTCTCATTTAATTTAGAGTTTTGATTTCAAGCTCAATGACACGATCATGGGAGACTTTCAAAGCAAAGCAGACAGTTCATGAAATTGAGAAGCGATAATAGAACAATTAGTAGCATGTAGAACACATCTTGAGCAATACATTGTAAATCGGGTTCTCATTTAGTGTATGCAAGTTCTTCCTCTCAATCTCATTATATTTTAGTGCTTGCTCATAGTCACTAACCTCAACTATCATTGCATCAAATTCCTTTTCCATTTCCTTAATATCAAGATCTATCCCTTTTAAGACTCTCAAAGTGATCTTTTAGAAGTTTAAAGAAAGGCATGACCTCAATTAAATAGCATTCTTTTGTTTGTTCAAAACCCTTTCTCCTTGATTATACCCATGGGTGTGATCCTTTTCTTGCAAGTTTTCTCAAAATCAACAAATAGTTGAAAAATAACATATTGACTGATTAAGGTCTTGCTTTTAGTGGCAATAGTTCTAGGGACTAGATGCATTGGTGTATTGGGAGGATACACAGTTGCTTTAGGCATTTTCCTAAGGGGAGGGTTTGTTTCAACAATTTTTTCTGCTTTTAGTTTCTCTAAGTCTTCATTCCAGAACACTTGTTCGGGTGTTAACAGCGTTTGAGGCTTAAACATGTTAAAGGCAATCCAATTTTCCTTAGAGTAGTTTGGTGCCTTAAAACTGATTCTTTTCTTTATGCAAGAAGGGCTCTTAAGTTTTTCATCCAATTTCCTTTTAGTGACATCTTCTAATAGCTTATCTTCTTCAGTGCTCTCAGCGCAACTAGGTTTTTGTCTAGGCTTAAGGATCTCATTGCCATCATAGATTACCTTTTGTGCTTCTTTAGCTTTCTTAACATACTTAGGATTGGGATTCCTAATAATGGGATACTATGCTTGTCACTTAAGACTCTATGCTTAGTGATCATGTGAGCGATCTGAATGGTGTTACCTTGTATGTACAACTTGTTTTCAAGTTTGTTTTTCAAAGTTTTAGATTGGAAAAGTCATTTAAAAGTTTTGATTCCTTAGCACTAAATTCTGCTTAAGCTTTTGACATTTTCTTGAAGTTCTTGCTTTTGCTTAGCCGTTTTAGAAAGCTTTTCTTGTAAGGAGTTTAACTCTTGTTTTAACACTTCTTCTCTAAAGTTACTTTTTCTAATAATTGTACACATTTGGTCATCCATTTCGCTCACGAGTGGTTAACTCAAACTTAGCACGTTGTTCATAAATAGCAACTCTTTCTTTATAGGCATTAAGTTCAGAGATAACGAGAATCATTAGGGGCACATGCGGTGTATTTATCACAAACAAAATCATCATTGACTGCAGAAGATACATCACTTGATACAATCACACTTTCACTTTGTTTCACATATTGATCATATGGGACAACATTTATATTACCCATATTCTCAATATCGACTCAATGGTTTCGATTGATTGTATTTCATTATGTATCTTTGCACATCAACTTCATCATATAGTTTTAATACCTCGATATGATTTTGTCTTTGGATGGTCCAGCTTGTGGTGAAGAAGAGACCTTAGGAGAGACCATTGGAGAAATGCTAGCCATGAAAATTGTTCATTGAGAGGTCCATCATCAACATCGAGTCGTATGCATCACGATCGGCTACTTGAAAGGCATTCGATGATTGTGACCTATCTCTGAATTGGTTGCTCATCCACATCGCATCATAGGTCTTGGCATTGCCCCTCACGAAGAAACAACAACCTCTTCGTCTAAAGCAACACCATTGTCCCGAGCTTGCACTAGCAACATTTTATCCTCAAGTACTCGCATTACGTGGACGTTTTGGAGATGTGCGTTCCTTGCAATGTGTCCTCACCACCACGGTTATAGCATTTGATCGGCTTAGCTTGACCTTGATTTCCATTTCTTCCCGATTCGATTTGCACCATAGCCTCCACCTACTCCACCTCTTCTCCGATCATACACCCTTTCTTGAACTGGTTGCACCATAACTTTCCCATCTCGATCAAAGAATGATTGTGAAGATTGGATGTCGCTCGATTACATTGTTGTTGTTAGTATGAGGTGTAAGGGTCATGTTTTGACTTAACCATAAGAGCAAGTTGATTGATGAAATGTCCCATGACGCACATCGATCATCTTGTTTTGAATCGTGGATCGGGAATGAGTTTGAGATTGCCATACCCGTGGGAACTACTTTTGAAGCTTTGGTGGTAATCCCAATATTAGAGTAAAAGCGGTTGAGTCATTTGTTGAGCTTGCTTCTCCCGAGCTTTGAACCGATCAAGAATCCTTTTTCAAACATGGCATGCCTCTCATTTTGAAGAAGGAAGGCATAGAGTTGCTCATAATTCGTATTCTTCAATCCTTTAGTGAGCTTCATGAAGTGACAAATTTGTGCCATTCGGATTCATGTTGTTTACAAACTTTGAGTTCGGTGAATGTTAGGCATAGTCATTCGATATTTCTCATGTCATTCACAAGCTTGTGAAACCTCACATAGTACTCATAGACACTCTCATCGGTTTCATCTTGAAGTGCTCAAATTCATCATACAACCGTGATTCTCGATCTTCAACAGTTAGCTCGAACCGAGAGAAGCATCTTGACATTATCCCATCTGACTTTTGCTTGATGTTATGATTGATGAGCTTGTAGATGTCTTTAGGTAGACCTTGTAGTATGATGTTGGAAGCTCGGATATCCGCATCGAATCTCTTTTTCTCCTTATCATCAAGCTCATCATACATTTTGGTCCATCCATTCCGTAAATCGAGTTCCATCTTCAAGAGATCAAGTACATCTCTAGTAGTCTCAACTCGGTAAGGTCCTTCATCAATTGATTTGAGAATGTTAACCCCATTATCTTTTCCAAGACAAGACAATCGATTCGTTGAGCCCAAGAATCATAGTCGATTCTGTCAAGCATGGGTGGACGAGTATCGAGCCAAGTGCTTGAACATCCTCTCGCAGCGGTGGATATGATAGTGGGAACGTTGGTAGACATGTTAACAAACTATACGGGATTTTATAACTCTATGATTAAACCGGAAATAGAATCTTTCACGGATTTTACTGAATCAAGAGAAAACCAAAGAAAATCACCCAAGTCGCTAGATAAGCGTGAACCAAGTCGCTAACAAAAGCTATGAACCAAGTCGCTAAAGCTCCAAGTAGCTATGAAACAACTCGCTACAATCCAAGTCGCTAACAAAAACTGACAACACGCTAAGCTCAAGCTAAATCAAGTCGCTAAATCAAGTCGCTAAATATCAACTCGCTGGGTACCAACTCGCTAACCCAAGTCGCTAACAATAAAAAGTACAAGTCGCTAACTTAGACCAAGTCGCTACTAGAGTGGAAGTCCACTAAAGAAACAACTTTTGTCGCTTGTCTCAATAGACAAGTCGCTAACGCCCAACTCGCCACTAGACAACACTACAACAAATTTTAAAGCAAGTCGCTAACAAAAACTTACTCCGAGACTCAAGTCGCTACCAAGAAATACTTCAAAACACACTTTTCAATCCAAAACAAGACCAACCACAATGATTCAAGCCTTCCAAATCAAAACCTAAACACTTATGATGATCCTAAACACAAAAGTACTAACAAAATCCAAGCTTTAACACAAGAAATCAACCAAATGAAGCTCAAACCACTAAACTTTTCAAACTTAAAACCACCTAAAACCACTAGAAATCCAAAGATGAAACAAGAGATGATCTAACCATGGCTCTTGATACCAATTGTAGGATATTGGATTTCACATACACATCAAACCATAACACATAGTAGGCGTACAAGAGGTTTTAGAGAGAAAGTTAGAGGTTTAGGGAACTTAGTGAGAGAAAATGAAAGTTATTATTATGAGCTCCACTCTCTACCTTGGGAGGTAGAGAGTATTTATAGTCTTACATAAACGCCACACAACGGGTGTGGATCGGGCATAGCGGTGGGTAAAGACCCGTCCGTCCTCCACGGTGTTACTTAACTAAATACTACTTAACGTAAAATAACTACGACTACGAGCTTTCTAAGTTACATATACTTGAGGTGACCGACTCTTTAATACCGGAATTTCTAATTCCTAACAACATAACAAGGATAAGGAGAAAGGAGTAGATTATGTGATGAATAAGATATTCGGGTTCTATAATAATTGTTTGAAATTAGGACCGAATTTAGAACAAATTGGGGAAGATGACTTCTTAGAAAGATGCACGATAGGGCATAACTATACCATGGAAAACCCCAATAGAGATCGTCATGAGGAAGAAGATGACGGTAAGGAAATCACATAGGAGCACGACTTGAGTCTAGCTACAAGACTCATAAATAAAGAAAAGCGCTTCGTGGGAGGCAGCCCATGCTTAATTGTTTGCTTGTTTGTGTGTCATATATCTTTTTCATTCTTTGTTTATTCTCATGTTATATTTTGTGAAAATGCTTTATTTTGTCTTTAACCTCATCTTAATTACATATAAAGGTATTTTACAAAAGATAAGTGTGGGAAGATCACATCGTTTTTAAGAACATGAACATGAGAATTACAATTAGTGAAATTGATGTATATTTGTGTTTGTTAGAGTCAAATGCTTGTATCGAGTCATAATGGATGTTTTGCGAGAATTTTCCAAGTTTTAAAGATGTAATTTTTCGAAACGCGAGACCGGTTTCGGTCATGACAACTTTGGCGTCGAGTTAAAACGATGATGTCGGGTTAACTTGACTTATCATTTTTTCATTTTCGTGCTACTTATAAATTTTGGAAATTCTCGGTCTTAATTTTCCGAATAACGCAAACATCCATTCCACAAGCATTATATCTTAGTTTAGTTGTGTCATATATAGTTTTACCACCGATTTTACATGAAGGTTTCGTTTGTTTTCTTAAGTGTCGGGTCATATTTGGCAAGAAGAAGAACCGCAAATTTGATGGAGCTTATCACTTATACATTCTTCTTGGAAAATAATTTAACCACAACTTCACACGGATCCTACCGAGCTAATCAGGGGAATACTAGTTTCTTTTCCTTACTCACCTTCCTTTATCATAACTTTGATACTTTCGGGGAATATTGGGGACAATGTTCAGTTTAAGTGTAGGGAGGGAGAATAAAACGGGAACTTACTATTCTTATCTTTGATTATTTGTCTTGTCCTTGGTAAATTGTGTAATAAACTATGAGAAATATTTGTTAGGGCAATTTTAGCACCAAATTTAAATTTTTTTGTGACATGTACGAGCTAAAACTTTAATCTTAATAAAGCGTCTCATGGATAGGAGTTATTTGACTAGCACAAAAACCGTTTACCACTCAAATTCCACCCCAAAAATGTGGGGTTCACCCCTAGATCTTTAGGAATAAAAGTATTCACCTTTAATGCTTAGAAAGTGTACGGTAGTATAATAGATTCTAGAACTTGTTTTGTGATGCATTCCGAGATCGCTAGTGAGACTACACTTGTGTAGTTAGGAATAACTAAGTGATAAGAGGCATTAGGATAACCCTTGTTTGAAACCGATATTATAATTACTTCTTCCACATCGGTTGAGTAACTACCCACACCCTTGCGATGTACTCATCTTTAGTACACGATACCTAGTTAACCCCTTAGAGCCTATCCTTTTCGCGGTTCTCGTGATGTTTGACTTTCCGGAATATCAATGAAGAGCATTGCTTACAATCCACCCCAAATGTACACCCAATCGCCATAGCCTACCTTGTATGCACTCACCTTTAGTGCATTATTGTTATCATTACTAAACCCTTAGTTCAAATATCTAGTTACTTGCATGGTTGCTAAGTCGATTCATATCTTTTGTACCACGGTTTGGGATGATTGGGACTCATGGGTAAAAGTAATATTTTATGGAGTAGCAGGAAAGAGCGATAAATTCAAATTCCTTTTGTCTACGTAATTAAATACTCCAAGTGTTTTGATCTTTTCAAATCAGGTCAATTAGTGTTAGAAATAAAAACTCAAGTGTAGGGATGCTCTATAAATCCCTTATATTTTGATGTTATCATAGAGGATGGTAGAGTAAAAATGTATGAAAAAATGAAGAAAAACATACGGGCTACCATCCTACATCTATATTATGTTTATGTCTTTAAATTTATGTATGTTTGTTTCAAGTTATCTAGAGTTAGTGAGTCGATTCTTGGCTTAGCAAAGCCACGCTTTTCATGCTTGTAACATAAGATTTTTGACTTGCCACCACTAAATATCGCCTATCCAACAAAACCCTTTGTTTTCCTACCGTAAGCCTAACGTTGCAACCCTTGCAAAGACCTCTTAGATAGTTGTTCCTAGGTGCTTACGCCAAAGCGGTGGAGGTTTGATCTAGTCTCAAGCTTATGGAAATCTAGTACAATGCCAGATAATGAGTGTTTATCTTCCATTTCCATTTATTATATTTCATATAAACCCGAGAGATGAGAGAATCCAAACACCCCTTGTGAGGTGCTAGTATATAATTTTCGTGCTTGTTATGAATATTGCGGTGATTTTACTTGTTATGAATTATTCTAAACCCATGCTTCATGCCCCCTAACTTATAAATTGATTGGCCAAAATCACATTTGCTTGAGGACAAGCAAATACCAAGTGTAGGGATATTTGATAAGGATTTAAAACCTACGCTTTTAGGGGGTCATTTAAGCCCTTAATCGACCACTTTTATATCCATTACTGCTTAATTTCGTTCCTTTTCACTTTTTAGGTCTCTTGGAAGCAAAATGTTGGAATGAAGCACATTTGGATGAAAAGGAGCGAATACATAAAGAAAATGGCAAAGTCAAGATCGAAGCCACTCAAATTGCTCAAGCGGAACTGATGGCGTCCCAATCAAAGCGGCGTCGTCCTCTACAAAGACACGATCAAAACATACACGGATGGCTTAGTGGAATTTTGTTTGTATAACTGACGGTGTCGAGGCTTTGAAGAAGAAGCGTCACTCGGACTTTTCATCTCGACGGCCGAGATCCGGAATCAAGATGGCGTCCATTGAATAATGAAGGCATCACAACTCTAAGGTGGCGCCGTCCCGCCGATGACTTGGCCAAGGCGAAACCCTAATGACGGTGGTGATGGCGTCCCATCTAAAAAGTGGCCATGTCGTAAGTGGAAATCTATATATAGAATTCGATTTTTCTGCATTTATGGAGGTAGACTTTTGGATAAAAAACCCTAAACGTTTGTAGTCCAATTTGAATAGTATCTTAGGGTCCCAAATCCTATTTTACACATCGAGATAAGTATTTTAATCCAAAGTATCATTATGTCTTCAATTGATTGTGTGTATGCTTGCTTGTTTACCATGTCTAGCTAAATTTCTTGTGTGTTTGCTTAGATCTATGAAACCTAGTTATTGATTATTGTTAGGTTGTTTCTTATCTTAATTATAATTGGCTTTAGAGTGCAACTAGGCATCATTCGTTGTGTTTGATGCTTGAGTATTCTTTGTGAAAGTGAGGCTTATGAATGAAATAGCTTAAGGGCTTGCGGATTTTGTAGGTTAAACCCGAAAGATAACCTCAGAGAACTAGGGATTATGCATACCCTATGACCTTAGGAATACAACGCGTTAAGATAAGGTGTGATAATTCAACCGACCAATAAAAAATAACTAGGGAGTAATAGTACTAGGTAAACACAGTCTTAATTATCATACGAGCACACATCAAATAGACATAGATACCCGTAGTATTAGATAATTAGATAAGTAGAAGTAATCGGTAGAAAATACCACCCCCAAACCAATTGCCCCGAGATTTTACCTTAGCTTTCTAAAAAAATAATAAAAGATTAAAAAATCATCCTCAACCCCCACCTTCTCGTAATAAATTTCTTGCTAGCATTCCTATTCCCCTAGAGAATGATATCAATCCCCGAGGCTTACACAATACTACACTACAACGATTAGGTTCACTGTCTAGGTGGTTTAAAAACTTGCTCGAAGAAAAGGAAGTTCCTTTGACCCCGAGCAGCGCCGTCAGCGCATCATTATACTAGTAAAACATGATACTTTAGGATCACTTAAGTCTTCCTCAAGCTCGGTTGGTCTCACATCCACTCATAGATAACTTAGGATCACATTCAAGGTGCTTTTGATTTATCTTTTCATCAAAACTCACCACAATTCCGCTCCAACGCTCACACATTATTGTCTCGTCTCAAAACACCAAGTTTGATATTTCTCTCAATTTTATCAAATTGATTTTAGTCATCCTTACCTCAAAATAGGCTAAAAACTAGTTTTTCATTTATTATGATTTTTAAAGAATTTTTCCAAATTTCTTTTAAGTTACCATCCGATCTCTAGGATCATTTGACTCCACTTGACACTCTCAACTCTCTTATTGTCATCTTTGATCACCCATTGGTGCTCATAAAAACCCCATTACTTTTCATAAAAGATAATCATTAGCTATCCTCACTCATTTCACTTGATCATTTAAGTCTCATATCATTTAAGACACTTGAGAAGCCTGAAAACACTCAAGATGTGTAGGTACTAGACTTTACAACACATCATCTTCCCTTTTCCTTGTCTGCTGAGAGCCGGATCCCTAGGTTTAGCCTAGACGGATCCCTCATTTGAGGGAACCGTGGGAACCGGCTGCATAGACTAAGCTAATCCTACTTAAAACAATCATTTCAATCTCTCTTTGTTAACTTGAACACTTCACCTTGTCTTAATTGCCTTCCTAGATCAGTGCAACTCTGTAGTTGACTCTTATGCATGCAAATCATTGCAATTTGAAAGATTTTAATGGTTTAATCTTTAATTCACTTACCAATTCTTTCCCTTTTTAAACCTCCTTGTTAGAACCTCCAAATCACCATTCACACACTTATTCTCAGTAGCTAAACTCTCTTTTCACACCTTCCCTTTCTACCACTTCACCATGAGGAAAGCTCCTAGTGTTAACTCATCCACTAAAGGACCTCCCAAGAAACTTGCTCGGATTGTTAGCGAAATCTCTTCAACCGAATCATCACCGTTAAAACTAAAACACTATAATTCCCTCACAACCAAGTCTACCAATCAAACCAATTTCCAAAGGTTGTTCCCAAAACAACCCTTGCCAACACTACCATACCTCTAAACCAAACACCCTACTTCCACTAAACCATCACCTCTAGTACCTAGAGTTATCTAGTTCACCACTCACTCTCATCTCGCACCTCTACAACAGAGGACTTGCCTTCTAGGCCATCTCATCCACCACCATTGCCAACATTTTCCTCGATTGAGAAAATAGCGCAACAACAAATCTTTGGTGTTGAAACAACACTAGCACCCATATCCTTTTCTTCAACACCCTCAAATAATCCACTTTGGATTATGAGGAATCAACAAAATCAACAACCCGATCACATGGAAGTAGATACCTCTCTACCACCATCCTCAGCACCTATTCCACCACCTTCATCCTTGGTTGAACCACCTCCAAATTTGCCTCCACAAATCCCTCCACCCTTTGTGGAAACTCCACCGTCTTCATCCAACCTTCCACCTCAAATCACTCCATTCCTACCACCACCATTCCTAGCCATGACAAAGATTGTTATCATTGTCAACATGTTGAAGGTTTAGTACATGAAGTGCGTGACGAGCTCGTTCATGTTTTATCACCTCCTCGAACGTTTCAATGAGGTCAACAAATCTAAACATCCTTAAGCATGGGAATTCAAGTCGTGTTCTCATCTTAGGCATAACTTATATTTGCTAGGAATCATACTTCGTGTTTGGATCATTTTCTTAGTTTTAGAGTTATGTACATCACTCTCTCGTTTTATTAAATGATATTACATGTTGTATGCTATTTGGTTATGAAAATATGTTTGGTGCTACAATACATAACTCTTGTTGATGTAAACATCAAATTTTACATCCACATTGCTATCATAAGATTGCAGGTACACGGATCCCTCTGATTTTCCTAGACGGATCCCTCACATAGAGGAACCATGGGATCCGTGCAACAAAAGCACTTTTTATCACTAATTTGAATCTCATTTTCATGAAATTATGCATCATATACTTGCTTTCTAACCTTGGTTTTGTAGATTTTTAAAATACACATGAAGACTTTGACACCCTCAACAAGGAGGAGCTTTTCGTCAAAGCAAAGCAATTGCAAAAACACTTGCAAAATTTCATTTAGGATTTATTTACTACTTGACATACTACTCAAAAGGGAGCACTTGTCAAAAGACGAAACCATTTGCAAACATAATTGCAACACACTCGCTTAGTCTTCCTAATTACTTGGCGCCCTCAACAAAGGAAGCATCCGTCAGGGGAGCTAAGGCGAAATTCTTCTCTTCTCTTACTCTCTATTTTTCATATTATTACTTTTCACATTTTCTCAAAACAATGTGTGGGTTTCTTCGGCGCTCTTTTGTTTCGACAAAAGGGGAGAAAGAGTAAAACTCAATTCAAACTTTTCACAATTTTAGTTTTCCTTAAAATAATCTTATGTTTTGTCATCAACAAAAGGGAGATTGTTAATACAAATAAGTCATAAAAAGTTTATTTATATTTTACGATCTTCTAATGTTTTGTCGATAACAAGCGTAAAATCATTTAATGAAACAAATAAAATACGTAAATGGTTTAAACCAATAGTTACTAACACACTTACATTTTCATATAAAACACTAAACAAGTAATATTGTTTACATCTTATAGAAATGCATATGTATAACAACTAGTGTTTACATAATATGGAAATGTGCATATATATATTGTAATGGGTAATGTAATGGGTAAAAATCTAAGTCCTTGACTCATTGACTAGGTACAATGAATATTGTTGGGTAAAACCCAAAATCCATGACCCATACCCATGGAGCTTGATCCATAACCCATGATCCATTGCATGACATCATGCATGGATTCATGTTGGGTATTATCCATGATCCATGTCCCAAGACCCATGTCCCAATGTCTAGATACATTGTATCTTGTTGGGTATCCATAAAACATTACCCATAACCCATGGTTCATAACCCATAACCCGGGTTGCAACCCAAAATCCAGACTTAAGCTGACCCAGCTTCCGGATCCCTTGGATTGCACTAGCCGGATCCCTCTGGGGAGGGATCCGTGGGAACCGTGAAACAATAGAGAATTTTTTCTATAAATAGTGAGCCATTTCTCTCTTATTACTCACCCCTTTTACACATACTCACTCTTAGTATTGTAAACCCTCTAACCTCAGATCCAAAGGATCTTTCTATGTAGTTTTGTGTTTGTATGATTCTCTAGGTTCCTCTTAAAGGTGAGATCACCACCTCTTGAAGACGTGCAAGCTCAAGCTCATGAGTTGCTAAGCTTCGTCATCATCAAGACTACTGAAGTGTCTCTTGTTAATAGTTCTTTTCTCCCTCCATAGAACTGTTGTGTCGAAGGCATTAGTGAAAGGTGCCAAAGGGTCAAGTCGAAGGTGTTAATGAAAGGTGTCGAAGGCATTAGTGAAAGGTGCCAAGAGAGTACATTCGATATGGTGCGTCAATGTACAAAATAGATAGTTTGGGTTAAAGGATATTAATATCCTTATGATGTTGTAATAAAGAGTGTGTCTCCTTTTGGGTTGTCGTGTATTGGTGTAGTGTTGGGTAGTAGTTCCTCCTTTGTAATGGAACTCGGTATCTAGCCTTTCTGCGGATAAAATGTAGGCGACATTGTGATAGGTTTGGTTCTACCTCGTGGAAGAACCCGGTGTCTAACCTTGTGCGGATAAAGAGTAGGCGGCGTTATGAAGGCTTCTACGCCACATTAAGGAGCTTGTGTTGTGTAGTGCTTATGAACTCACGAGTGGGGAACTCGGGGAGTGGAGTAGGGCAAGGAAGGTGTCCTTGTAGCCGAACCACTATAAATACTTGTGTCGTGGTTTTGTGTTCATTACTCTTTATCTTCGCATTACTTGTTTATATGCTTATCTATCATCATCTAATACACACATTAAATAGATTGACATAAATCGAACAAAATATTTTAAAACAAAGTTTTAATCGGTAAAACTATTCAACCCCCCTTCTAGTTTTCCACACGAAGGATCAGATGTTATTAATAGTCAAGTGGGTATTGAGTAATTGATCGAGGTCGTTGACTCTACCAGAAATAAACTTAATTAACCTACTTTTAGAATAGGGTAAGTAAAGGATCATATCCACGAGGAGCTTATGGTTAACGCTTTAATTCCTATCAGATTAGATGAAAACAATACATTCTTTTGATGAAGAGAGATTGATTTTTAACTACTAATTAAAACTTAACAAAAACTAAAATAATAAAATAATAAAAACAAATAAACTTAAATTAAATAAGCAGTTGGCATAAAATATTACGTCTTTAAACCTTTAAGTATCACCATTTTGTATACTTGGTCCATACTTCATTTTCTTGGGCTCTACCCCATTTTCTTGGCAATCACATATAGGATATTCTCTTTTATTATTCATTTATCCAACTTGCCTTCCAATTAAAAGATATCCTCTTAACTTGTTCCATAATATTTTATCTTTTCATTTTGTGATGCCAAAATGAACACAGCCGGCCCACTGAGGCACATACACGGCGTATTCTTAAAATGGATATGTCATATGTCTTTGAATAGCTTCTTCAGTCTTTATTAGTTAGGGCTCTTATACGGCGTATCTACAGAATATGATACGCCATATTCTTTAGATAATGAATAGTCTTCTCAATAAATAAGTGTAATATATGGTGTATTCCCATCAATTGTATACACCGTATTATTCTTCCAAATATATTGTTCGCTCTATTTTCATTGTTTTGACTCCTTTTACGCACAACCTACATAATCACAAAACACCTTAAAGTAACATATATAAAGGATAATAATAATGCAAAATTAAGCAATTAACATGTCATGAGGTGTATGTAAAATGCACCGATCAGTAATCTTATTATTTTGTTCTTCGTTATTCGTAGATTATTCAATGTTATCAGACCAACACTTTCCCCATTGAGAAATCGATTAATCCTTGTTAATAACCTCACAAAAATATCAACTATACCAAAATACTTGTGTGTGCAAAACCCTTCAAGCTTCGATTAACCCAAGCTCCTAAGAATCAACAAAGTCGCGAATTAAACCCTTCACAAAATCAACAAACACCCATGGAATCTTGAAACATAATACCCTATTAAGATGAAACCTTTGTTGATGTAAACCATAGCAACACCAAAACTTGAAACCTAAGTAACAACCTAGTTGACAAAACCCTTGATGATGAAGTTCACGAGCATACGGTTGGTGAAACCTTTGAAGCTGCCGATGTGGAAGGACATAAATCATCGAAAACTTTAAGTGGATGAAGTTACTGTTTATATTTATGTTGGTTTTTATTCTTTCTTACTTCTTACTTGTGAAGAAGAATAAAGCGGGAACATTGCAAGCTGAATTTTTCTTCTTTTTGGTTTTAAATCATCTAACCTAACATGCAAAAAAATAATAAAGAACCCTAACCAAAAACCTTTGAACAAAAACGATCAAAAGAACCCATAAAACCCTTTGATGACACCCTTGCTTAAATAAATCAAAATTCTTCACCAAGTAACCTCTTCCAAGCCAAAACCTTGAAATAGAAACCCTTGCAAAACTTTGTCACCTTTGAAGCTCAAAACCGAAACTACAACAAAACCTTGTCACATGGAAGTTAAAATCCTTGAAACACCTAGGCACCTTTTAAAGCTCAAAACCAAAAACGATTTCCTATAACCTAAGGAGAATAGATCAACCTTATTGCAAAACAACTTCAAGAACCTTGTTGCCCAAGTAATCTTGACTTGTATACCTAGAAATATTGAATTGTAATCAACACAACGATAGCCAAACATTAACGGAAAATGACAAAGAACACATTTGTAGAAAACTAGAAGCGGGGTTGAACAGCTTTCACCGATTTGAATTTAGTTTACAAAAACTTGAAGATTGATATATGTGAAAACTTTGGATGTTGAGATATAAATAATCCAAGTTAGTATGAAAAAGAATAAATACGAGAATAGTAAAGAAATAAAAAGATAGAACCTTGACACAATGATTTATAGTGATTCGGCTACAAGGACACCTTTCTTGCCTTACTCCACTCCCCGAGTACCCTACTCGAGAGTACTTAAGCATTGTGTCAACAAGCTCCTGTAACCGGTGGAGAAACCTCACAACGTCGCTTACACTTTTTTAGGTACTAAGCTAAATATCGGGTCCTTTACACGGAAGAACCAATCCAATACAACTACACAACTATCACAGCTACTTTATGAATACTAGGAGATGTATCAACAAAAAGAAACAACTCAGTGGTCTTGTGGTGATGAAGAAGCCGAGCAAACTCTTCTCTTGAAGAATGGATGACTCGTATGCAAGGAATTTGATCTCGTCTTGTAAGAAGAACCTTGAGAAACACAAGAAGAAAGCTACAAGAATGATCCTTGGATCTGAGGTTAGGGAGATATAATAATGAGAGAAGAATTATACAAGAATGGGTGGTAAATGGTTCACAATTTTTAGGAAATATGCCCATTTTTAGGAAAGCTACAAGAATGATCCATTGGATCTGAGGTTAGTGCGGTTTTCTTCTTAGAAAACCAAGATGTTAAGCAACATCCCATAAATTTACAAACACCACTTGTACTTTTTTGATCAAATTAATCACCTGCGTGGTCAGAATCTGCATATACAATAGTTTCTACCCCCGTCCCTTTATGATACCATAACCCCAATTGAGTTGTACCTTTTATGTACCTAAAGATTCTTTTTATGGCTTCAAGATGAGAAGATTTAGGATCTTCTTGAAGACGAGCACATAGACACACATTAAACATGATATTCGGCCGACTAGATGTAAGATAAAGTAAAATACCAATCATACCATGGTATTTCGTGTTATCAATGGATTCACCATCTTCGTCTTTAGTAAGTTTAGTGTCAGATGACATTGGTGTTTTAATTTGTTTACAATTTTCTAGTCTGAATTTCTTTACATTTCTTTGATATACTTAGATTGGTTAAAGAAGATACCATCTTCTAATTATTTGATTTGTAGACCGAGAAAGTAGTTTAATTCTCCCATGATACTCATTTCATACTCGTCGTGCATGATTTTAGAAAAATCATCACACAATTCTTGACAAGTAGATCCGAATATAATAGTGTCCACGTATATTTGAACGATGATAATATGTGATTTACTTTTCTTGGTGAATAAAATGTTATCTACTAATCCCATTGTATATTTATTATCTACAAGAAATGTCTTAAGTCTATCGTACCAAGCTTTAGGAGCTTGTTGAGAACCATAGAGAGCTTTCTTAAGTTTGTACACATATTCCGGTTTTTCAAAATCTATGAATCCGGGAGGTTGTGACATGTACACTTCTTCATTTATGAAACCGTTTAGAAAAGCACTTTTAAAGTCCATTTGATAAAGCTTGGTATCTTTAGCACAAGCATAATCTAGAAGGATTCTTATAGATTCTAATTTAGCTACGGGACCATATGTCTCATCAAAATCTATTCCTTGTTGTTGGTTATACCCTTGTGTAACAAGTCTAGCTTTGTTACGGGATACTATCCCATTTTCATCTAGTTTGTTTTTGAAAACCCATTTAGTACCGATTATGGTTTGATTTTTAGGAGGTGGAACAAGGTTCCAAACATCATTAGAGACGGATTGATTTGATTCTTCTTGCATTGCCATTATTCAACTTTCGTCTTTAATAGCCTCATTAACATTTTTGGGTTCTATAGAAGATACAAAGCAAAAGAGATTACTTTGGTTTTGAGCTTGATAACATAAAGTTCTTTCATTTCGGTTTCCTATGACTATTTCTAAAGGATGATTTTTAGATTTCTTAATGTTGACAATTTCTTTATTTAATAGTTCATATTCTTTGTCTTTTATTTTCTTAATTTGGTTATCAAGAAATTGACTTTCGATTATATCATCATCTACGAGAGGTCGGGTTTAGAAGGAGGACTTTCATCGAACTTGACATTTAGAGACTCTTCTATTTTAATGGTTTCTTTATTTAGAATTATGTAAGCTTTAATATTTAGTTTGTATCCTAAGAAAACACGCCTTTGGTGGACTTAGGATCTAATTTGGTTAGGTAATCTTTGGTGTTTAAAATGAAGCACTTGCTTCCAAAGAATTTAAAGTAATCTAGCGATGGCTTTTTACTTTTAAATAACTCATACGGAGTAATACCTAGTAAAGGTCTAATGAAGATTCTATTTAAGATGTGTGTATATGTGTCGACGGCATTACACCAAAACTGTTGAGGAATTGATTGTTCATTTAGCAAGGTTTGACTCATTTCTTGTAGAGTACGATTTTTTTGTTCAACTAACCCGTTTGATTGCAGAGTACGTGGAGCCGGGAAATTGTGAGTAATATCATTAACATCACAAAAAGCTCTGAATTGTACTTCGTTATCAAACTCCTGACCATGATCTGTACAGATAGACACTATTGGAAACCCTTGTTGTTTTTTAATTTTCTTATTTAAGATTTCAAAATGATCAAAAGCTTCAGTTTTTTTTTTCAAAAATCTGGTCCATGTATACCTAGAGTAGTCATCAACTATTACCAAATTACAGAAGTTTTCTCCGTAACTTTGAATAGCCGATGGACCAAATAAATATGTGTAAAAGTTCTAGACACTTAGTAGTTGAAACCATTTTTTAGCTTTATGACTTGCATGGACTTGTTTTCCTATATTACAAGCATCACAAAAAAGTTGCTCATATTTAATTTTGGTAAGTTTCTAACAAGCTCTTTAGATGTACCAATTGAATAAGTCGCATATTGGCGTGACCCAATCTTCGATGCCATAGGTTCGAAGTATCATCTATCTAAGTTAGACAAAAATTATCTTTAGGCGAGTTACCAATTTTAATTATAAAAAGACCATTTCTCCTAACCTCTGTTCCTACGATAATCTCGTCTTTAAGTTTTTTACTTCCGATTTCACTAAATAACACTTCAAACTTTTTATCTACTATTTCACTAATACTCAACAAGTTAAAACCTAGATTATCTATGTGAAAAACATTGTTACTGGTTAGAGAGTTATGCGAGATCGTACCTTTGCCAATGATCTTGCTTTTGTTCTTGCTTTTGCCATTACCAAACGTTACGTTACCTCCTTCATAAGCCTTGTAGGATGAAAATAGGCTTTCCAGTCATGTGTCTTGTGCAACCGCTATTTTTAATCCATTCATTTGGTTATAGATCAACCTTTAGTCAAACCTATAAACATAAAGCAACCCAAGCATTTGGTCCCCAATATTTCATGGGTCCATTTGCGTTATACAAACCATTTACTTGGTTTACAAAGGGAAATTGGTTCCAAGATCCAAAGTTAGGTACTTGGAATTGATAACCATTGTGAAATCTATTGTCCCATCCCATTTGATCATAACTACTTTTTGGGTAAGGAGCGTTTGGTCTCCTAAATATTGTTATGGAAGTTGATCGTAGATTAGGTCTATTTCTTAGAATTCCTTGACCATGATGTGGTTTTACATTTCTAACAATAGCATTAGGAAACTTCTTTTTAGTTATGACTAAAAACTCATTTCTAAAAGATTTGGTCAAGTCAAATTTTGGTTTTGTTGTACCAGGTTCCCTTACTTTTTCCTGGCCGGATCCCTTTTAAAAAGATCCGCTGGATCCGCCACGTCAGAAGTATTTTGGATAGTAGTTTGAACAAATTTGGTTGGTTTTTCTTCGCTAGTCGAAGGCATACATTTTGTAAAGCCTAAACCAATTTTGTTATTCTTTATTTTCTGAGTATCTATTATTTCATCTTTGTACTAAGTCTAGATATTTTAGAATCTAGATGATCTATTACCGTTTGAAGATCTACACAAAGTTTTCATTCTAAATTTGCTTCTTTGCCTTTTTCAAGTCTCTTTATCTTTTCCTTTAATTCAAAAACTTCATTTTCTAAAAGTCCATTTTTACTTTTTAGATGTTTGTTTTCGTTAATGACTTTAAGGCTAATTTTGCAAAGTTTATTATATTCCAAGTTTAATGATTCATTGTCTAAAGATGAGCTAATATAGTACGGGGAGTCGGAAGGTACCTCGTTAGAGTCTTTGGCCATGAGACAAATCTCATCTTTCTCCTCTTCACTTGGACACCATTAACCGCTAACAAATGCCTTTTTCTCATTACTTGGGTGTTTGGGACAATCACTAATGAAGTGATTTGGATCATCACACTTGAAGCACTTTTGGTCATCCTTTCCTTTTTTGTCTTCCTTGAACTTTCGAAAACCTTTCTTGTCATCATAAGGTTGTTTCACGAACCTTCCTCTTCTTCTAAAAAATTTCTTGAAGTCTCTTACTGCCATAACATACTCTTCACCGTCGCTATCCGAGCATGAGGTGTCTTCATCACTTGACTCCTTTTCCTTTAGAGCTAGTGACTTGTACTTTTCTTTCTTTTCTTTTTAGGCCTTGGAGTCTTTTGGCAACACTACTTCATAGACCTTGAGGTTGCCAGTGAGTTCGTCGAGAGAAAGGATTGTCAAATCGTTTGATTCTTCTATCGCCTTTAACTTTGGTCTCCACTTTTCCGGAAGTGCTCTTACGAATCTCCTGACATGATTACGCTTGGAAAAGGTTTTATCAAGTGCTTGTAATGAAGTAATAATAGTATTAAATATTGCAAATGCATTATCAAAACTTTCATCATCCGATATTGAGTATTGTTCATATTATTGGATAAATAAATCAATTTTATTGTTTTGCACTTGTTTGTTTCCTTGATGAGTAATCACCAAAAAATTCCAAATATCTTTAGCCGTTTTATGCATGAAAATTTTTCCGTATTCCTTTTTGGGTAAAGCATTGTATAAAACCATCTTTGTCTCATTATTTTTAGAAAGAAATTTCTTTTGTTCATCTTTTAGACTCAAAGAAACTACCTCATTTTTGTCGGTAGAGATACTCTCAAATACCGGCACATAATCCCCATCAACAATAATATTCCAAATATCAATATCTTTAGGTTTCACATATCTTTCAAATCTATTTTTCCAATATATAAAACCGTTAGCTTCAAAGAGTGGTGGTCTTTGCATAGATTGCCTTTATTTGTAGTTTTCGAGATCCATTTGATCGAAAAAGTTTTAAAATACAATTTACTTAAAAACCTTTTAAGAAAACTGCTCTAATACCAATTGTAGAAAACTAGAAGGAGGGTTGAATAATTTTTACTGACTTAAATTTAGTTTACAAAACTTTAAGATAGATATATGTGAAACCTTTGGATGTTGAGATATAGATAATGCAAATTAGTATGAAAAAGAATAAATACGAGAATAGTAAAGAAAGATAAATGATAGAAGCTTAACACAATGATTTATAGTGGTTCGGCTACAAGTACACCTTCCTTGCCCTACTCCACTCCCCGAGTACCCAACTCAAGAGTTCTTAAGCACTATGTCAACAAGCTTCTTTAACTGGTGAAGAGACCTCACAACATCGCTTACACTTTTTCCGGTACTAAGCTAAGTATTGGGTCCTTTACACAGAAGAACCAATCCAACACAACTACACAAATATCACAACTAATTTATGAATACTAGGAGATGTATCAACAACAAGAAATAACTTAGTGGTCTTGTGGTGATGAAGAAGCCGAGCAAACTCTTCTCTTGAAGAATGGATGACTCGTATGCAAGAAATATGATCTCGTCTTGTAAGAAGAACCTTGAGAAACACAAGAAGAAAGCTAAAAGAATGATCATTTGATATGAGGTTTTGAGTTTATAATATATATATATATATAACATACAATAAACATGTAAACATCAAGAGTACACAGGGGAAGACTTAAAGATCATAACAAATAAATAATTAACTGAAAGTATGCGTAACGTACCTCTTGCGAATGTCAGATCCCTTGAGCAAAACCAAGAAGTACTAATTGGTTTAAAGAGTTGTCCTTTACCGTTCTACAACTCAAACCAAATGGTGTAAGAATAATGTCTTACTACCACGTTCTTGTACACACGAATTAACCAACGAATCAAGCGATTGCTAGATCTAACACAAGTCCTCGTTTATGAAAAACGAAACCAAACTCCCTTACAAATGGGGTGTTCGGCCGATTATGGGACAAGAGAGAGGAGAGGAGAGATCTAGGGTTAATTCAATGCACAAGTGTATGAAACCATAGAACTAACCCTCTGTATATACTAGTAGGTAAACTTTGGGAACAAGTTAGGGATTAGGCCTTGGAAAGCCCCATATGGCCGGCCATGAAGACAAGCCCAAATGAAATCCATAACTTTTCCAAGTTTTCCATTTCTAGTCCTTTCTCTTTTCATTTACCGGTCGTTAGTCATTTTTCCGTTAAATACTTAACGATCGTTAACCGGACTTAATGTGCAATAATTAATCGTAAACATAAACATTAATTATTAACTTTAATTCTCATTCGCTAATGTGTGCAATCCGTGGTCACGAGTTCGAATCGGACATTCACATGTTTGTAAATATATACATTTCCATGACTCCACTTGGATATGTTTACAAAGCGTGAAATGACATTGGTTAGCGTCTAGCAACACGCCAATGCCCCGGTACAACTCGTGTATGGTTTCTGGAGAAAAACCAAGTTTGATGATTCATCATCATATTCATCCTTTGTTTCTAATACCATGTTAATAAGAATATGGATCTCACTCATTTCTTAATTAACTATTACATTTCTCGCTTTATATGATTGATTAAGATTACCAATTCTTACGAACATATTCCGAAGACCTTGGGTATGGCCATACAAACATCTTAACAATCCTACGAGGGGCCCAGTAGTATTATACTTCAAAATAAATTTGAAGGAAACAAATCCCATTTGACTACAAGCGGGATTCATAAATTTGCAACATTTACGAAAACAACCCTTATAACTACCGATTCGTGTAGCGTTAGATTGCTTCACAAAATGCACTACATCCATGACATATCTCTTGTATCTCAAGTCGGAGGATAAATATCCATGATATACTTAATGACTAAGATCCATAAAGTATCATCATGTGGGTGGGATAAGTCCTATACTCAATTCATTGAATATCATCGAAATTAGTCATGCTACGCATCAATATACTTTCAAGTATATTCTAACTAATACTCGATTTGTCTTAATTCAATATCATTCCCATGTTATTGATTGACAACGGACTATTTAGAATAACTTAAGTTATTCATGGATTTAAACATGCAAATATAGGACACAATATTATAAATGAAATTAAGCGTATACCGTACTTTAATTCATTATAAATAATAATTGTTTAACATCCTTTATCCAAATACTAAATAGATCAATGCATGATAATTCTTAGTTAATGAATTTTTCCACAAGTCATGCAACTCATACTTGTTGACAAGGCATAATTTCAACTAACTTTGATCTATAGGAATTTTGAGAATACTTATTTCAAGAATTCAATTTCTTGTATGTGTTTACACATATCTTGATATTGTCATATCATTCCATAAGGTGCGTGACAACATGAACCACCTTTATATGACAATCATCTTTCAAAACTTTTAAAGTTTAAAGTATTCTTTATTCTTTAATGTATAATGCAACTATGCTCTTAGATGAGCATAACTAGTCAACATGGTCATCATCAAGGATACCGTGACTAGAATTGAGTGTCATCTCAATTATACTAGCATCATTGTGTACAACAATATGCTCTTTAAATATCCGTAAACTTTTGAGCAGTTATAGTGTAATGTTGGTGCCTACCAAAACTCAAGTTTGTTGGCAATGACAATTATGAAACAATTGTCATATAATCATCCATAGAATCTAGGAGCATCTCGGCATGTGGAATGTGATTCTAAATCAAACATATTCCTTTAAAATATTTATTACACTAACAACTTTCAATGTTGTCAAATCATCTTGTAATCAAGCATGACACAACAACTTTATACACAACATGATGTTCATGATGAATCTTCAAGTTAAACTTTAAGATCTCATCTATCTTGTCAAAGATATGTATTCATCATGTTCTATTAGACTCATTTATTTACCGCATATGTTTATAATAATAAACATATTTTTCAAGGTTATATATCTTATTTCCAAATCTTACAAGCGAAGTTCATTCCCAACTAAAACTTAATTTAGGTGGAATGTAGTTGCCATACAACATATAAGATTTAAAATAATACTCCCACTAGCTTTTAGGAATACTTATGAGCTATCTTATTTTAATTATTAAATCAAACATGGATTTAATATTAAACATAAGAAACATCTCTTAGATGCTTGCATATATCCATTCATGGATTCTTGCGGTTTGTACATATCCAAGGATTATTTGAATTCATAAAACTTCTTTGTATTACTCATCGTCCTCATAAAAGTAATTCCACAACAAAGAGTTATGACATTCATTGTCAAAATTTCATATCAATGAAACTAAGTATGACAATTATAATCTTTATACTTCTATTTAATGTATCTAGTAAAGAATATTCAATCATAGTTAATTGCTTAAATATGATTAATATTATTATCACTAGACATGCATTAAATATGTGTACAATATTGTCCATATGATTTCTACATAAAGATTTAAACCACTAGGGTTTCCATCCTTTGAAGAAACTCATATTCATTATTAAGATAAACCAAGTATCTAAAGTTGATTATCTTTATGGATGACATCTCAACATTCATAGTATGATTGATTTACCACAATTCAACATTTGGTAAATTCATCATCATGATTAACGAGCTTACCATGATCACGTAACTCATAATCCTCGGCATATTAAATATCGAGATATCCTTACGGATCTATGAATGACAATTCCATCATAATGAGGTCTATCATTTACATGTTTAGCCTCATCATGATATTTGCTAGTGCATTTTAGAAGATTATGTATTTTGTAATTCAATCTTTCAAGATCTAACCAAAACTCCCACTTGCCTTTAACAATTTAAAGCTTACCTTTAAATAGTTTAGTAAGTAGAGCAACAATACATTGTTCTCTTTTGGGATATTACAAAAAACATTGCCAGTTCCTGACATTAGTTTGTTACAACCCACTTTACAAGTAGTTTAACAAATTCAGAACTTCATTATAAGACTTAATGTGATTCATCACATTCCATAAACAAATGGTGTCTTATTAATCTTCTAGGTTGGAGTCTTATTGAGTATATTCAATCTATACTCAATCTACTAACCTTGATAACTTTTGGAAGAAACTATAGTTATCTTGAATCAAATAATGCCAACAGATTTTGATTCTTCTAACAGAACATACCATAAAACTATGGTATTTCCTTAGAATTAATATTGTAAGAAAATCTAACAATATTTTAGATAACCATCTACTCTATGGCTTACCTATTTACCAACAAAGTAAAACTTAATGGTACAATAGAATTACCAAATCAATTGCATGCATTATAACACAAGTATTTTGACCAAGTCAAAAGACATATCGATTATAATCCCACTATCGTTATAAGTCATTGATCAACTCATTGACTTCATGCAAATGTCTTAAAACATAGCAAGTTAACGTCTTACTTTATATTGTAAGTCTTTAAAAGACTTTATGTTTGTGACTTTACAAAATCATAAACATTTATAATTAAAGTAATTATGAACACCACCTCAGGTTTCAATTAATATTTCAAGTTAATAATTACTACATATATTTAAGTCATTCAACGAATACTCAAATTCAAAGTAGTATTAGATTACTTCATTTAATTATGTCATTCCATGAAATGTTCCATGTAAGAAACTGCAGAATCATCCATGCTCGTTCTCACGACGCATGGATATTTTACCTTGGGCTACAATCTAGTTCACGTTCTCACGTAACATAAATTGTAACTACAAGTGTTTCTTAAATATTGAATGACATAAATATTTAAAATAAAGTAGTCTTTGTTATCATCTTGACACATGTTCTTAATAGGGCAATCATACATATTTAAATGTATACTTCCTATTAGAACGTTATTCTCTTACTTTACAGTCAAGAGAATCCTTTTAAATCATATTAATATGTGTTGTACCTTGCACACAATAAGATTTCTCCCACTTGTGCATGGAACAACATCATGTAGCAGATAAACAACACGATACACGTTCGTTTATTTGATTAATATGATTTGTGTCATAGATATAACAAGTAGATATAGGACTATATTGATTAGTAAGGAAACGCACATGACAATCCTTAAAAACATAAGTGCCTACAATTGGAAAGTAATTATCTTTGAAGATAATATGGGTTACTACAGGAAACAAGGCTTGTAGCTCCCATTGAATTAGAAATCAATATAACAACTTCTTATTCGGAAATACAACACAAATGCTCCCATGAATCGACAACATTGTAAGTGTTGCATAACCGATGAAAACAACTTGCTTGCTTTTACTTTCCTACACCTTTAAAGAACCATACGTAATCATTACTAAGGTACTAAAGGTGTATTCTACTCTATGAATGATGGGTTATCCATCAATGTTATTAACTCGAAAAATTGGGTATGCAATTTCTTCCTCAACAGCCTACCATCCCATCGGTATGTAGTACCTTTAAAGGCTAAAGCAAAACAACTAGATAAAATATGCTAGTTTTCCTTTTACCAATTTTTGCGGTAATTAGTCTAGCTTCTAATCTGGTAACTCATATAGATGTTTTCCAATTAACCAACATTCATGTTGTTACCAAGGATTCATTCACCAAATGAGGATAATGAAATATTTATGGAAAATAAGATGTGCAATTCATTGCTAAGAGTTACATTAGAATTTAGACAATTCAAATGTTCCTATTATACCTTTCTCATTCATGAAAAGGAATAGGATTGAGTCTCATGCTTCTCCCATGGAAAAGAGACTTCGTTTGTCTTATCGGTAAATTATTCTCGATCAAACATTTGTTTGAAAGCGAGTGGATCAATTTACTAATCCAAGACAAACCTCGTTCTGATTAAATGTTGCATTTATACATTCAAAAGAATTACAAAATTCAATTTTAGTATTTTCGATAATTAACCTTTTCAAGAAAATTAAATACCCATGGTTCATAAATATATAACCATTTAATTTTCATTGAAAACTAGGATCAAATTGTCATAATTTCATCACATCGGTTGATGCGCTAGTAATGAACCTTATACAAAATGGTAGAGCTTTTGCTCAATTGCCAATTTCAATTGCAATTCCTAGATTTATGGGATTTACATATAGCCAATTTCAATTGCCATGTAAACATGTTTTATCCCATCTTATGCCTTGAGTTGCCAGTTCTCACTACAAAACTCAATTAAGTTGTCCAACTTAAGAAACTGCAAAATCGTCCATGCCCGTTCTCACGACACGTGGACATTTTACCCTTTGATTACGATCTAAGTCACGATCTCACGCAAATAAAAGGTAATCTTAGGTGTTTCCGTTTCGTTGGATGGCATATAACTTAAATTAAAGGGTAATAGTTTTGATGTTAAATCAAATATGTACAAAGATGTCATGCATTCATCTTTGTAGCATAGTTTTTATTAAAACATTTATATGTTGTTTTAATGTATAAGCTTTTCATCATCAAACTTTAATTGAGGTATTGGATTCACCAATCAAGGAATTTAGTGTTAATTATCATCCATTATACGTACTTTTGCATAAGTGTAAACACTTAGTGTTTGGATAATTACCACGAAGTGGCGCATGGAATTAAAACTAATTCGCCCTTAAGATGAGCTTGCACATTTAATGGCTTACTAAGTAGCTCCATTCGAACTTCTGAGGCGGAGGACGGTGCAGCTAAAGCACAACCTTAGACATCCTTTCGGTGTATTTATGCGCTTCTTTTAAACCCCTTTATTAGTTCATTCTCATGGGTGAGCCGTTCGGACCATTTGTACCAAAGTCATCAATCAATTAAGCGATTATGATTACTAGGCTTATAAAATACATGTTTCACCATTGTTTAGGTCGGTTTATTTTTCTTATAAAATACCCTTGTTACACATATCAAACAAGCAAGTATTTGTAAAATAAACAGATAAACAATGAATGCATAACAAATAAAAGTCATGCATATCAAATAGCCACATGCAAAGCGGTTTTGATAAATCCTATTAATAACCAATTCTAGATCTTGTCAATATGCATATATTTAATTAAGACTTTCACCCGTTTTCATCTATGTACAAAGTGAGCCACATGCATCGATTCATCGATTGCATAAGTCAAAATTAAATATATACCACATAGCACATAATTGATTAAATTAATAATTATTGAGGTCTTCCCAATTTTAGATCTATCATAATTTAGTGTATATCACTTAAACAAGAAAGACATACAATAAAAGCAGATCCATGATAAAACATGCAAGATAATTATCATGGACATAAAATTACACTTAACAATTAATGCAATTAAATCGAGTTACGCATATACACATAAAGTTGCATGCATCTTAGGGTTTCTAATCTAATTAAAACAATAGTTTAAAAAACCCTAATTAGGGCACCAAAATAAACGCCCCCTCAAAATTAGGGTTTAGGTTTTGCAAACCCTAGATCTCGCATACAAATAATAACACAATCATGTTTATTTTAATTATGTGTTTGATAATTAATTACTTGTTATACAAGGCTCGTGATGCCACTTGTTGAGTTTATATATATATATAACATACAATAAACATGTAAACATCAAGAGTACACAATGGAAGACTTAAAGATCATAACAAATAAATAATTAGCGAAAGTATGCGTAGCGTACCTCTTCTTGAATGTCGGATCTCTTGAGCAAACCAAGAAGTGGTTTAAAGAGTTGTCCTTACCGTTCTACAACTCAAACCAAATGGTGTAAGAATAATGTCTTACTACCACGTTCTTGTACACATGAATTAACCAACGAATCAGCGATTGCTAGATCTAACACAAGTCCTCGTTTATGAAAAGCGAAACCAAACTCCCTTACAAATGGGGTGTTCGGCCGATTATGGGACAAGAGAGAGAGAGGAGATCTAGGGTTAATTCAATGCACAAGTGTATGAAACCCTAGAACCTAACCTCTTTATATACTAATAGGTAAACTTTGGGAACAAGTTAGGAATTAGGCCTTGAAAGCCCCATATGGCCGACCATAGACAAGCCCAAAGGAAATCCATAACTTTTCCAAGTTTTCCATTTCTAGTCCTTTCTCTTTTCATTTAACGGTCGTTAGTCATTTTCCGTTAAATACTTAACGATCGTTAACGGACTTAATGTGCAATAATTAATCGTAAACATAAACATTAATTATTAACTTTAATTCTCATTCGCTAATGTGTGCAATCCGTGGTCACGAGTTCGAATCCGGACATTCACATGTTTGTAAATATATACATTTCAACATAACCTTCATTACATCTTTGAAGATGTCAATATTCTTCTGATCTTATATATAAATTCTTCAAGCATAGGCAACCAATCTATAAAACAACACATAAAACAAATCAACATGAAGAAGTATTTGATTGTCTCAACACTTCTTCTATTTCTCATGATTATCAAAGGTAAATTTTGGTTTCATTCTTCGTTGTTAAAACATTATTATGAAAAATAATATATAGTCTTGCTTTATATAGAGACACTTACTTAAGAAAATTTTGATTTTTTCATTAGGTGAAACTACATCACCTTACTCTCTTTGTAACAAAAAAATTATGATAATGATGTTATCATTCCTCAAATTAGCATATATTTTTTTTCAAATTAAATTTTTGTATTTTGATACTATCGTAATTCGTATTTTTTTTTCAACTCGGTTTTCCAGTTACAAAAAGTTTCAAGTTACACACTTTACTGTGAAATTGTCAATTATTATAACAAATTTTATGTAAATATACAATTTTGATGTTGTGGAGGTTTTTTTAGCCCCATTAAAAATGTTAGACTATAAACATCAAACATAATTAAAACTTATGTGATTCTACAAAATGTCATATCACGTGTGAATAGCCCAAGAGTCAAGATGTTGTAGTTTCAAATCTCATATAAGACATGTGTGAGGTTTTAGGTGATATGCCGTAAAAAACAGATTAAGTAAGGGTCATACTATCCCAACCCTCCTACCCCTACTGACACCTTTGTCCCCTTTGTCCCCGCTTTTTCCAAGTCTGTGCGGTTTTTCGGTTTCATTAGTATTTACGCAGTTTAAGCGTTTGCTTATTAAACTTTATATTCTGATTCCGCATTTTCGATTTATAGCGTTTTGATATAAACAAAATTATAAAAATAAAAAAAATAAAAAAAAAAAAAAAAAAAAAAAAATGGGGGGGGGGTCTTAATAACCAAATGGGGGGGGTGGCAATAACTCAACCCTTAAGTAATATATAAATGTGTGAATTAATTGTCGAAAAATAATTGTCAGTCATTGGTAACTGTTGCGAAAATTTTATGTCACTATTACAGGCATGCATGCGCGTGACGTAGTTAAATTTTGTCATGATAGTGAAGAAATGAACCCTAGATGCTTTCAAAAGAGTTGTGATGGTTTATGTGCAAGCAAACATGGTGATGGTACTTTAGCAGATTGCAATGGTTTTAGACTCTGTACTTGTACGTTCTTATGTTGCAAAACAGGAAACTCCTGACTTAGTGATCCCGATTTTAGTCACATCCATTCCTCATAAATTTTGATTTTAATTTGTTACCTTAAAAGTTATTCATGAATCAATGTTACTTATTTTATAGTTAAAGTGGATTTCGATTTAAGATACTAACTTATATATATCTTCCTAGGGGTGAGATCAATAAAGAACACATAAAAACTAAAGATCAAATGGATCAATCTCAACCACTCATTTTTGATCAAATTAATTAAACTCACTTTCACCTATATATTTAAAAAGTAAATATCTTATAAACCGTTAATAGTTAAATAAACTAATTATACCATTGCGACAAGAATAAAATTATCTTTTATAGAGATCCAATATAGTATACTTTTGACGAACTTAATTTTTATCGTTTTTTGCGGGTTTCAATATATTACACTATAAATAAAAATTTTAAAAGTACTCTTTTGTGTTAACACAACCCTTAAACTACAAACCCTAAACCCTAAAAACCCTAACCCCTAAACCCTAAAAACCCTAAATCCTAAACCCTAAAACCCTAAACCCTAAAAACCCTAAACCCTAAAACCCTAAACCCCTAAAACGCTAATCGCTAACCAAAAAACCTAAACCCTATCTCGCTAAACCCTAAGAAACCTAAACCCTTAACCCTAAAAAAGATAACCCAAAAAGTCAAACCCTAAACCCTAAAAACCTAAACCCTAATCAGAACCCTAAACCCACAAAAAGTCGAAAAAAATTTCACGAAAGTATATGATGTGGGATATCAAATTAAAGGTAATTTTATCTTGTCGTGATGGTATGATTAGTTTAAATAAAGATTAATGGTTTGTGAGATATTTAATTTTAAAAATGAAGGTGAAAGTTTATTTTATTGTTTGATGAAAAAATAAATGGTGAGAATGGTTTATTTGATCTTTAGTTTTTCTTTGATCTTTATTGAACCAAACTCTATCTTCCTAACGTAGATGCTTAAGAGTGCAATGTATTTCATGTTAACTTTTAAAGGAGAGTTATTTTACATATTAAATTTTTCTCATATATCAAATGACTGATCTCCACCATCCATTTAAAAAGAAATCAGTGGTTGAGATTAAAATCATTTTATTGTTTCACCTATTTTTTATAATTTAAATATCTCTTAAACCGTTAATCGTTAAGTAAAAATATTTACACCGTCGTGACGAGCATTTAATTATCTTTCCATAGACGGGCACTTTGATATACTTTCGAAAAAAAAAAAAAAAAAAAATCGTTTTTTTCACGTTTTCGTTTTTTTACGTTCTTGAAATTTTAATGAAAATATCATATATGATTAAACACTAAATTGAATATCACATGTGATATCGATGTTAAATCATATATGATATGTAATATCATATGTGATATGATATGTATATCATATGTGATTCTACACTAATATCACATGTGATATTACATATCATATATGATTTAACATTAACATCACATGTGATATTCAAATTAGTGTTTTATCATATATGATTTTTTAATGCAAATTTCGATGAACGTTAAAAAGCGAAAAACTTATAAAAAGCGTAAAAATAATAAAAAAAAAAAAAAAAAAAAAAAAAAAAAAAAAGATGTCGAAAGTATATCAAAGTGTCTATCTATAGAAAGATAATTAAATACTCGTCGCAATGATATATTTTTTTTCGCTTAACGATTAACGGTTTGAAAAATATTAATATCTGAAGAAAAAAAAATGATGAAAGTGGGTTTTTTTAATTGTTGGGATTAATCTCATCCATTAGATCAAATAAAAATGGATGGTAAAGATTGATCCCTTAATATGTAAAATATCTTTTGTCCTCAAATGATCTTAAATCTAACTTTTATTTTGTAACATTTTTATAACACCCAACCAAACAAAACACCTTCCTCATATACAGTAACAGAACCTATAGGTTCAAGGGATCCACTGTTTTTATATATGTTACATTTAAAAAAAAAAAAAAAAAAAAAAAACCCGCCTCTTAATGCATTGTTATTGCCATGGCAAAAGGCTATAAGCGTTAAGTGAAGGTTTAGTTATGGCGTACACCATAGCCAAATTGTAGAGTAGGAAACCTATAACGCTCAAGACCGGTCTCTGAGCGTATAACAATTTGCTTGCATCCCTAAATAGCTTATGTCCTTATGTCAATTTTGTATTCTTAATAGTTAAAGTTTTATGTAATTGTTATTACTAAAATGGGGAATAGCAAGAGGAAGGAAAAAAAAAGAATTTTTAATGCTATTTATGTATATTTGCATGGGCTATTGCATCTTTCTATTCATAATAAAGGCCGGGGTATCAACTATCGAACTTTATGTTGTGATGAAATCTGGCCAATTCGTAACTTTCCAAAAACATAAAATCTACTAAGCATTTCATCGATACTTGGCAATCCACACATAAACACGTACGCACTTGAACATGATGTAACACACATAATCATACAAACAAATCGTTAGTATATGATGTACAGACTCTAATCATATTGAAACCCAACACAAAATCAAACAATCGAAAGTAATCCAAATATGAAAACAACATACATCAAACATATTTGTTTTTATGGATCGTCACTGAAGAATGAAGAACACTACCACAGGCAAACATTCAATTGTATCTTGTTTATAGATTTTCTATTCTAAATCATATTTCTTCTTTCATATCTAACTTTTCTCTATGTTGAGCCTAGTAACACAAACACTTGCAAACAAAAAATGTGACATGATAACATACTCATGAATGGGCTACTGCTTTGATAATGTGCACTATCAACTACGGGTGTTCAAAAAACCCGAGAAACCGACAAACCGAGCTGAACCGCTCAATCCGAAACCAAAAAAACCCGAAACCGAAAAAAACCCGCTTATCACGGTTCGGTTTCGGTTTTTATTTTGAGATATCCGCGATTAACCGAACCGAACCGTGTATAATACACATGAAGGTTTTTAGCAAAATATTAAATAATTGCACATGTATAGATTTTATTATTGCATTGCTAATATTGTATAACGACTTTTTAATCACAGCGTAAACATTTACTAAACATATATGTTTGAAATTGATTAATGTGATCTTTACATATGTAAACTTTGAATAAATACTTATGTTAATATGATACGTATGTTTATTTTGCAACTATTGTGATGAAACAACTTTAATATGACTTTAATCTATTTAATGCTATTTAATTTTACTAAAATGACATTTTACGTTTTAGATCATGTATTGTTCATAGGGACAAACTCGATTAAACATCTAAAATGGTTAACCGTGATCCGAATCGCGGGTAACCGCTCATTTTGAGTACCCGCAAGTCCGGTTACCCGCTTAGTATGGTTCGGTTTCGGGTAGTAAAATGAATTACCCGTCCCGCGATGGATAGTTAAAATCTTCCAACTAACTGAACTGAACCGCCCCGTGAACACCCCTACTATCAACAGCTTAATTAAGTCTCATGTAACTCAAATGAATTCAATTAATTAGCTTCGAAAAAATAGAAAACAAAAAAGAAAAAAAGAATGTACAAAGTTTTGATCATTTTATGCTACAATCAACATGAAAATGTAAGCAATTGAATAATTACAAGAGATAATTTATAATGAAACAGTGTAATATGCAAGACAAAAATATACTAATAAGGAATCATTTCTAATTGGAAAATGTAAATAAGTTATTAATTTGATAAAAGAAACTTTCATTAAATTATTCACATTAACAAAATTAGAAATAAATTAAAATGAAAAAAAAAAAAAAAAAAAAAAAAAAAAAATCACCTAAACTTGGTTAATGGTTATACACAACGTCTCATCTAAATGCACTACAGTCGTGAAAACAAGTTTACATCCACACAAAAAATATGAAATTATTTATCGGCTTGCTCAAGCTTCAAAAATACTCAAAATAGCAGATATTCAAGAGATCTAGAATTTACATATAAGTTATACATCAATGTTTTGCAGTCAAAACTTGGACTTTTTTGGTAATCGCATCTGCATGATCAGTAACAATTACAATCGAAATTTAATTAGGCTGTAAAAATTTACGTGTTGCAACTAAGGGTAAAACACGAGCTCGTAAAAACTGACCTTTGATTTAGTTGTCCGCCATCCGAGTTGGTTTTTCCAGGAGCCTTACTCGAGTTGTACTAAAGGCATCGGTTGACGTGTTGCTAGACGCTAACCGATGTGATCACACTATTAAGATATGTCCAAGTGGGAGTTGTTGGTTTAATGAACATAAATTAATAGTCGTGTGTTAGGATCGAACTCGAGATCACGGGATTGCACACTTTACGTATGAGAGTTAAAGCTTAATAATTAAATGTAAAAGATTATGTTTAATTATTAATTACATAAAACGTATAACGACCGTTAGTATTTAATAAATAATGACTAACGACTGCTACCTAATAAAAGGAAAGAATTACGTGTGAATATTTGGTATGTCAAGAAGGTTCCGGAATACCCCACAGGGGTATTGGCCGATCGGTTATGGGAGGGGAAACCCAACCCATAACTTAACTTGAGCTCCAAGTTTCTATTCCTATATAAACAAACTTAGGGATCATTATTTGTTACACTTGTACACATAGTTTATCCCTAAACTTGTTTTCTTCTTTTCCTTTTGTTTGGCCGATTGACAAGCACCCTTCACAAGTTCGATTGGTTTGATTTTCCAAATCAAAACTTTTTGTGCTCTTAAACTAGCATTTACTTTAATTTGTTAATAGCACGTGTGTACAAAAACGTGGTACTAACACACTATTGTTAGCATCTTTGATTGAATTACAAAAGGGTAAGGGGTAATTCTAATAATCCACATAAACCCTAATTAGGTTTCATCTTAATTGAAGAGTTGTTTGCATTGATTCTTGTTTAGCTAGAATCAAAAGATACGTATACTTTTATGTTTTAGTTAATTAATTATCCATTATATGTTCCTTACGCTTTCGCATGTTTACTTTGATGTTTATTGTTTATATTTATGAGTTGTCATGTTATATAATTCCAACAACATAATCATACAAATAAATCGTTAGTATATGATGTACAGACTCTGATCATATTGAAACCCAAAACAAAATCAAACAATTGAAAGTAATCCAAATATGAAAACAACATACATAAGACATTTGTTTTTGCGGATCGTCACTGAAGAATGAAGAACACTACCACAGACAAACATTAGGAGTTTTTTACCAACTGATAGTGTTTGAAAGAATTATTTACCAATGTATGGTTAATTCAAAAATATTGACTATATTGTGGTGTCACTTACCGGTTTTAATAATAAAATATATTTTGGTATTTCACTTGTAAAGAGAAAAAATAACTTACACGATAACTTACTGATATGATGTGGTGTCACTAGTAAGGAGAACAAATAACTTAACTGTGATTGATTATTCATATATGAAAAGGTAAGAACACGACATGGTAAACTGGACTAGCCTTAAACGGTCACAAGGCTCGAGTAAAGCTTGAGTTCGGCTCGAAAGTTTGAATTCATAAACATTAAATTTGATAGTCAAACTCATCGTTAAATTAAAAAACAAAAATACGCGATGAACTCGAGAGGAAAGAACTTATACAAAACATTCGAGAGAATTTAAAGTTTTACTGATCCTTTTACAAATATTTAATTATTCTACCAATATTCATGTTAGTTTAATGTTATTTATATAAATATGCATGCTAAAAATATATATGCTCTTGAAAACTCGAAAAGATCGATAAAAGCTCGATCTATTAAAAGCTCGAGCTCGGCTCGTTATGTGTTTCGAGCTTATTTATTGGGATCGGGCTTGAGCTCGATAAAAGCTCGACTCGATCGAGTCAAGCTAAAACTCGAACTCGAGTTGTTTGATAAAAGCTTAGCTTGTTTACAAACCTAATTGTGCCTAGCTGTCTGACCCAAGATGCTTCATCTGCAGTCCTAGATTAAACCATTTCAAACTTTTTTCTGATTTCTATTCCAATATATTTGTCTGACCCAAGTCCGTGTTTTATACATATCTTACGTAATTAAGATATATATTCGATCTAGATGTTTTAATTATTCTTTCAATAGGCCCTCTAGCACTTTTGCTGTACCACGTATATTGGCAGTTAACAGAATAGGAGGCTTCATTTCGTTCCATTAATCGATCGTATCAAGACTGATTAAAAAAGGTGGAAATGTAAAAGGAAACACTATACTATAGTCAATATTATAAAACAAACCACACATTGGTAAATAAGTTTTTTTAAAACAATTAGTTGGTAAAAAACTCAAACATTAGTTGTATCTTGTTTATAGATTTTCTTTTCTAAGTCATATTTCTTCTTATCTAACTTCTCTATGTTTAGCCTAGCAACACAAACACTTGCAAACAAAAAATGTGACATGATAACATACTCATATGAATGGGCTACTGCTTTGATAATGTGCACTGTAAACAACCTTAATTAAGTCTCATGTAACCCAAATGAATTCAATTATTTAGCTTTGAAAAAATAGAAAACGAAAAAGAAAAAAGAATATACAAAGTTTTGACATTTTATGCCACAATCAACATAAAGATGTAAGCAAGTTGAATAATTACATAGATAATTTATAATGAAACAGTGTAATATGCAAGACAAAAATATACCAATAAGAGAATCATTTCTAATTGGAAAATGTAAATAAGTTATTAATTTGATAAAAAGAAACTTTCATTAAATTATTCACATTAAGAAAAATTAGAAATAAATTAAAATCGATGAATGAGAAAAAAAGATAACCAAAATGATCACCTAAACTTGGTTATACACAACGTCACATCTAAATGCACTACAGGCGTGAAAATAAGTTTACATCCAAAAAAAAATCTTAACTTATTTATCGGCTCTCAAGGTTCAAAAATACTCAAAATAACAGATATTCAAGAGATCTAGAATTTACATATAAGTTATGTGTCAATGTTTTGCAGTCGAAACTTCTTTTTTTGGTAATCGCATCTGCATGATCAGTAACAATTACAATCGAATTTTAATTAGGCTGTAAAAATTTACTTGTTGGAACTAAAAGTAAAACATGAGCTCGTAAAAACTGACCTTTGATTTAGTTGTCCGCCATCCTGATGAGTTGGTTTCTGGAGGAACATATGCAAATTTCTCGAATGGATGTTGTACAGGGCTTTTAGAAACACTCGTAAAACTAGATGGCGACACTTCCTACAATTGGTTTTCAATAAAATGTCAAGCTACAAGTATAATTCACAATTGGATATTTTCTAGAGGAGACTTTCTATAAATGATCATTTTAAACATTACTTTCATATTGTTATGTTGTTTTATTACGTAAATACGATAAAATGGGGCTATCCGGTAAGATATTTCAGTATAAACTTACCCAGTCTATTTTTAATGCATATATGTAACCTTCTAAACCACCTTTCTAAATTGAAATTTTAAATAGCCTCAACAACGAACAACCCCGATAATCTGCTTTCATGCATTCTGTATGTGTTACTTGAGAATAAACTAATATGCACTTACTTACCTTACTATTCATGGATGCTTCAATATGTTGAACTTCTAGCCTATCAGAATAAAAAAGCAGCTGCAAAATAGAGCCAAAATTTAGAACAGTTGACGGAAATGCCCTTCTGACAACTAACTCCATGGCAAAGTATTATTGGCAGACCACTATCAAGGATTAAGGGGGTGTTTAGTTGGAGGATATGGGAATGAAGGAATGACTTCCATTCCCAATGTAAGTGTTTGGTTCATGGGTTTAATCTTTCAAAATGGGAATGAAACCCATAAATGTAAGCATATTTGATACCCACCAAGAGTGGTGGGTTTACAAACCCATTACCATTCCCATATCCATAGTGATTACCTTCTACAAACCAAACACCCCTAAGGGTGTAACCATATGTTTTCAACCAGCTTATAACGCATAAATGGGCTGAAATGGGTTGCATTTTTATATCTCCAAAGTTATAGCAGGTTAAGAATCGCCCAAAGTGTATTTGCACGCATATCTCCCAAATCGTTAATTAGAAGAAAGTATATGATTAATTCATTGTCGATGTATGAAATTAAAATAAACCAACATAAATGTGTGAGCATACCTTGTTTAGAAACTGCACATTGGCTGAATCGGTTGCAACAACATGTAATCCAAGACAAGTGTCTTGATTACTGCAAAAAGTGCAGAAAATTGTATTAAATACACAACCATCTTCTTTACTCCATATTCCTTGTCCAATACCACTTTCTGAAGTTCTTTCCAAAATTCTCCTATCAACCGATGAAATGTCAGATACCACAACGGGTACACTTGTGGGGCCCGCTGCTATCCCTTTCCAAATTGTTGCTAGGTGCGCCATAGATAAGGACGTTACAGAACAAGGAACAAAATAATTATTTTCCACTAGACCTAATGGATTTCTGCAGAGTGAACAAGATATTTTTAACTCTTTTTTTGTAACATCGCCACAAGTGGTAGACGATGCCTCAGGTACATCCAAAATGCAGGATTGAGGGACACTAAACTGCTTTGTTTCTATAGGTGTTTTAGGATCTGGAGAATCATACTGCTCCATTTTAACCGTCACATAAGCTGAGGATTTTCTTCTTTTAGGAACATGTGAATTGACACTTGAATATAAAGGGGATTGGTTATATGATACGTGTTGTTTTTTAGGAGTAGTGAATGCAGAAGCAGAAGTGGAACAAGGGGAAGTAAACGAATGTGGTAATTGCTGATTTGGAAACTTTGTTTCGATTACGGTTGAATGAGAGAAGTCAACTTCAGAGACAGATTCAACAGTAGTAGAATAAGCTTCATTGAATGGTTCTTTCTTCACAGTTAATGGCTCACTGTAATTAGGGGTTTCTTCAACAACAGTTAGCTCAACATCATCATCATCATGAGATATATTCATTGGTGGTGGTGATGAACACCTGCGTCAATATGCTAATTAGAATGTGGAGAGTATACGTAAAATTCAAAAAGAGTCAAAACAAAAGGTTCGGCTAGAAGAGAAATGTGTCAAATGAATCAAACGAGTTAAAAACTACCAAAAGTCTATTTTGGTTGTATATGACTTCCAGTTCGCTTTATCAAGGAAATAGATTATTGTTATAGTAACATTATGATACTAATAGGCAAGAATATTTGCAGGTGAATAGAGTTAACATACCTGTTTTCAGTCTCCAAATCAATATAAACTGCGCCAGTGTTTTTGTCGCTCTTGTTGGATGTCCTTTCTTCTGGACCTATAGATTCTGTTTTGAGGTGGGAACAGTCATACTTTTTTGTCGGAACTGCACTCGTGTTTATTTTAGTTGCTACTTGAGGTGCTGCAACACCATTTGACCCTGTTGGGTTGATTTTATTTGCTTTATGGTTCTTCATTTCTGTAAACCAGCTTTTTGACTCCTCCACATCAATCACATCAATGGGTTTAACATCAACTGGCTGCACAGAACTTGCTTTGCTCTCAACCTATTCTTCCATTGTTTTACAGAATGAGCGAATACGGCACCAATAGAAGTAAGACAAAATGAAGCATATATTGTTAAAAAAACTATATATGGATTGAAAAAGAACCTTGATGTCTCTGAAAAATGCTTTTAATCCCTCTAACGACTGGCCAAAGTCGTCATATTGTCTAATCGAATTCCTTAACCATTTAGACAAGTATGCTAAATTTCTTTCTTGACGGAACCGCTCATCTGCTTGCAAAAATAACCATAATAAGGACTACCAAAAAATTACAAGATCGCAAGAAGATACTAAATTATATTTCACCAAATTATAAAAGATTAGAGAAAAATAATAATTTACAAAGGAGAGCTTTGATCCAGATTGTTAGTAAACACATAAATAAAACAGTAAAGCTGTACCTTAAAATGGGTCAAATCAAAATACATTTGCAAAAAGGGGAACTGGTCAACCAGGTTGAAACTTGAAACTCACCCAGAGTACTTTTGATGTATACAATCTTCCAAAACCTTTTTTTCTAGATATTATTATGGCAATAATTAGGTTTTACTAACTTTTAATAAAATACGTAGTTCATAACAATGCCAGATGATCCCTGCAGCAAGCTGCACGAAACCTTATATGCTGCAAAGTGTTAAAAACAGGCGGTGTTTATTGGACAAAAGTGATTGTGGGTCAACCAAACCAAAAATGACCCGTTTTGACCCATGCGGCCATACTATTAGTTTTACAGCAATGATGACAAAAGAAGCCTCCAACTCTAACAAGATATATAAAGTCTAGAAGAATAGATACAAATACTTAAAAAGGGTTACCTAGAAAAATTATGGCTCCATAGTCAAGTCTGTGTCGGATGCAACGGCCTACACAAAAAAGAAGCATACTATAAAAAAATAGGATAAATCATAAAGATTACTTAGTGATTAAGCGTGGGGTTAGGGGGTACCTGCTGCCTGATTAAGTGATCGAAAAGCTTGCTGACAGTACCATTCATTGCCACTAAGAAGGCCTTTAGAAGATTTATATGCATCATTGTATTTCTTCTTTTCAGAAACTTTAATATCATACCTGATGAAACAAAATACCAACAATCACCAAAATGTGAAAGACATCATATAATTTTCGAGTAGAACATAATTAATCAAATCCTATCAAAAACCTACACATTTGGAAAAGGAATCCCGACAATTATCTGAGATTTTCGAAGCGGTGGTCAAGGATTAACTGGGAAAGTTAACATACTATAACAAGCTCTGAATATTACAAAAAGTTATTGTAATATAAACATTTTCAATATTCTTAAGAAGCAACAAAGGATACAACCGCTCGAGCATTTTCATCTGAGAAGTCAATTCCTTCAGAGACCTGTAATACATATCAACTTCGGAATATTAAGAAAACTTAAATAAACATCAAGACGAATCAAACCCATCAACAAATTTGAATATGGAATTTGTTATCAGCTCTTAAGACCCTGATTTGTCAGCCACAATCGTTTCTTTTAAAAGTGATGTAGGTTATTGTGAACACTTGGCACACTTTGGCTTTCACTGAAACCATTCATTAGACGCATTCCAGTTTAGCTAACTTTACTTTTAATACTAAAATGGATCCATTAGAGACAACATTTTACCCAAATTATGCATTAGATGACACATGCATAGTACATACCTTTCCTCGACAGACAGCCAGAAATGTAGCTCCTTTCTTAATATTCCCTTTGCTCATTGTTGCACTACAACCACTTGCGTCCACTTTTTTACCCCTTCTCCTCCCAGTCGTGGTTGGTTTATTTCCTTGACGAATTGTCTCATAATAATCTTTCAGAACATTCTCAAACTCTTCTTGGGCTCCCCTTGGCTCTAAAGATATAATAAAAGCAAATATACAATTAGTACATCACCAAAAAGATATCACAGAAGAGAGAACACGCAAACTTCAACTTCAACCCTGATTTGAAAAGAGCCATAAAAATATGACTTCAACAATATATGTTGCTTTTTTCGGTGTATAATATGTATGTCATAACATAACCTTCAAAGATTATAAAGTAGGATTAATCTCACCTACAGAAACGGGTTTCTGTGCATTTAAGCGCTTCCATTGACCTGTTTGAGACCAGCGACTGCGTAATTTGTCCATAAGCTTATAGCTGGGGAAGAAAACTAAGCATCCACCAGGAACAACTTTGCATATTTCTTCCAAAGATGTGCCAAGTGCATCCTGTGAATAAAAACAATGACGTCATACTTGAAACTTAAGACAACTATTCCCGTCTTTGGTTTTGTTATGAACTTACCTGGAAATCAAAGGCTTCTGATGTTTTGAAACTTGCATTCAGTGGATAATGATTTGGCCCACTGTGTATCACACCAGCCCATAGCTGTAATACAAAACATAATTAGGTAACATTAAAGAAGATACAGAATCAGTTATGCCAATTAAAAAAACTTAAAACGTAAGAAACTTTTTAATTACCTGTGTATCCACATTAATAACATGTGGAGCCTCAAGAGAGGTTCCAAACTGAACACCGAGTTCAGATTGAAAGGAACTCATTGGTGACAGGGTCCTGCCATCATATTAAACATAGATTACGAGAATGACCACTAAAACTAGGCAGAACACAACCCCATAGGCTCACAAAAATGCAAAATGTTCGTGAAGTGTAAGCACAAACTCAGCAAGAAAAATTGTTGGATATTCAGCCAATGAAAATGTGGATAAAAGATACAGTCTGAAATCTGAATTAAAAAATAATAATAATAATAATAATAATAAATAATAAATAAATAAGTTTCCGAAAGATACTTGCAGCTATGCATATCAGTACAACAAAAAGAATGTGTTGCTAGAAAAAATAGATGAAATATATATGTATGCACTTACCCTGATGTTAAAATCACTGAAAGAGAAGTTTCAGCCATGTTCTTGAACACAAGAGCTGGATTTAAGCACCACAAACTGAAAGTACAGGGCAACTCCTCAGCAGCAAGTCCTGCATATGACAAAAACTCAATAAGACATTAAGCCATTACATACTATTAAGAGTATAACTTGATAAAACTAATTCCATGATCTTCAAACCTAGACATGAGAGGCTAATCGTTTCCAAATTATTAGAGAAAACCATTTCTATTAACAACTTACCAGGTTCACTTTTGACGGTCTGACATTGCAAGGCAAGCTGATAATCACATATGTGTATCCGTTTTAGAGAAAAAGTAGGTAGCGAAGAAAAAGACCTATGGAATAAAAGAAAACAGAAAAAAAATAAAATAAGATGCAAAGAGATCCACAACTTTAACCTGGCTTAATGGAAAGCTTACAAGGATAAAGCATTAAAATTTATATACCTTCTAATACTGTGCTGGCCATCCCACTTAAGTGATCAATCTCTGAGTCTGCATCTGCAGCAATTTTAATTGCCTGAGACAAAGTAATGCACCATTATTATGCTAATACCAGCACCTAAATTTACGAATAGACACTGTTATCTTCCTTCTTTAAGAGGAAACAAATAGCCAAATGTAGTTTGACAGAATACAGTTTATTTCAACTTCCAAATTAATGTTGTGTCTGAACTTTAAAGGAAATGTGAGGCTGACTTATGTTATATATCTGTACAAGATGTTTAGAAAACACGAGGTCTTTTTTAAAAATCAAAATATATCTTTTTGTAAATGAAAGAATACTAGTTAGAGAGTGCAACTCAAAAAATTTACCTGTGTGGCACACTCTTGTAAGATTGGGAAGCACTGCTTTGATATGCTTGCTTCTTCAAGTTCTCTTAAGGCTTTATCAGCAGTCCAACTAAAATATTTGGCACGCGCACTATCAATTAAGTGTTCACAGTATATCTTTCATACACAAAATGCAATGGAGCAAATTTTTTATTTTGTACAGGCTAATGATACTGCTCTCTGGACATTAATCGAAAATTATGAATGCTAAGACAGTCAAGTCCCTCATATGTGCATAAGTAAATTCTAGCAAATGTTAACTGTCAACAAGACCCATACCCATTTTCAATAACTTGTGTTATTTTTCTAAGGGCTAATGGCCTCTAAATGTATCATAGTTGTCATGATTTTATTCTATATGTATCGAACAATTTTTTTTGCTACTCTGTGTACTAAACTTGATTTTTTGGGCATTTTTGTGTACTTTATGACCATTTTGCCCTTCCCAGGTTAACAAAATGAGGGGCAAAATGGTCATAAAGACACAAAAATGCCCAAAAAATCAAGTTTAGTCCACAAAATAGAAAAAGAAATTGTTTGTTACATATAAAAGGAATAAGTGACAACTATGATACATTTTGGTGCCATTAGCACTTTTCTAATTCGTGTGTTTACTGAATCTGAACTTTCTCCTAATAGGCTTAGAACCTTGTAAGAAGCTAAATTTCGGAAACAAAAACTTAACAAGATTATGTCAGGAAAAACCTGACCATGATGCAGTATGTTGAAAACTATGCTTTCCCAAGGATTTTTTCCTCCGCCGAATCCAACTTAATATGCCCTGCCAAAATAAACAGCTATAAGTATATATATTTATGCTGAAAAAATGTGTGCAGTTACTATATAGAGAGATTAGCACCTCTAGCATTTCATATAGAGGCTTATAAATCCCTACTTGATCAGCTTCTGCAACTCGATTACTTTCACATAGATTATCCAATTCCGTCTGTAGTTCTTTCATATTTACAAAGAAAACAAATAAATAATTAATACATATAGCGAAATGATAAAAATAATACGAGTAAGACAACACTTACGAAACAGAACATCTTCCTCGACATCTATACTACCGGCGTCCCGAGCTATGTCCTCTATATTACTGAAAATAAGTGGAAACAACTTATATAAGATATGTCGTGTGAGTGGTAAAATACAAATCTCAAAGTTCCAAACTTTTGGTATTTCCAGCATTTTATAATTTTAGGTTTTCCACTTGAAAATAAAATCTTAACTAGTAGTTCTTTAGAAAAATATCAGATAGCAACAGATATCTTTATTTAGCCTTTAAGAGAATATATTACTCACTGAGCTTCATCAAGAATAATAATGTTGCCTGTAACACTTATTTCCATTGCTTTCCGGATTTGAGGATTAATAATATAGTTGTATGGGCAAAAAACTATATCTGCCACTTCTGCCATGGCTTGTGCTCCAAAATACGAGCAACCTAATAATTAACACAAAATGTTATTCCACTATACAGTAAGCAAACCTTGTTTAACAGGAAATTAGAGTTGATGAAGATAAAAGACCGTACCTTGTACCATTTCTCCTACTTTGATAAGATCTTCGATGTCATGGACTTCATAGCAGCCTCCTTTTCTGACAGACGGATGGGCCCTGATCTTGGGTGCATTCCTGTTAAAGCTCACAGTTAAAGATAGTTTCCTGACTGCATCCGATTAAAAAGAAAGCAATGTTGACATGAGAAACTCACACAAATTCTCTGCAACCTATTTTCTTTTTATCCGGCACCTTTATAAGTAGCTTACTGGAATACCAAACAACACATATTAGAAGTGTCCAAGTGTGGAAAATAGATGCTAATGTGTGTATTACTGATACAAATATACCATTTTTCATCAATATTATCTTGCCCTCGAACATTAGCGTTTGTGCAGTAGCGTTTTCTAGATCCCTGAAAGATGACACGGAAAAATAAAATGATTATAATTACATTCTCAAAGCTTATAGGACGTGCCAATCAAGGTTTCTCAATAATTACAAAGCTAAAGAGCAATAGCCATAGGCAAACAGTTAAAAAAAAGTTAAGACAAATAATAACTCAGGAGACCGTTTGTCATTCATGCAGTCACTTAAAGATCTCTTCATCTTACATATCTAATTTAGTCAGACATATTGAAAAGAACCACATCTTTTTTCATTAACAGATTAACACCTGAATGGGACAAATAACATTTGATTCATTAAGCTTAGAGAAAAGGTCTGATGGTATTTAAGTGTCATTTTATTCTTATGCAGAACTATCTTATTTTAGCGTACAAAAACTACTTATAGAAGATGTTTTTGGTTCATATTAGCTTTTCAGAAGGTTAAATAGAGAAATACGTAGATTTAGCTCAATTTCCAAGCAACTTGTGCAGCTCAGCATTTCCACATTCATTACTATGACTAAACTGCAAGGCCTGTATCGCACAACTGTGCTTGACCACTATGTAGTGATGCCATTAAAATAGGAACAACATTTCAGACATACATATAAACAAGAAATCATAACAAACAAGATAACGAACCAAAACTGCCATAGGCACATGGTAATTTGTTTTCCGGAACTCGCCAATCACTTGACTAATCTGTGAATGTGTCCTCCTGCATAAACAACACATAACAAATGATTTATCATGTATTATGTTTAGCAGAGATACGTGATTACTGCATTATACCATAAATTGTCAAAACTCGTATTTACATATATTACAATATCAAATCCTATCCCATTACCACATTAAACATATCTTTTTACCAAACACCATTTCAGACTTAAGATTACTTTTAAATGCCATTATGCAAAACTTACTAATTAGACTATACCATGATAACCAATCTGCTATCCGTACGGCTCAAGAATCAACTTTTCGTGAAATGAAAAATTACATAAATGTTGATTATCATCTTGCAAACATCTGTACAGGTATGCAAACAAAATCCTACCCATTTACGCTGCGTACAAGACAGCAGCTTGGTACTATTTTAACAAAACAACTACAGAAGACTTATACCTAAGCTCCAATTAAGGATCATTGAGACAATATACTTTGCAAATCACACTTATTACTTGTTCATATCCTTATCTATTATGACACTTGTATCTATATAACGAGATTTCCTATTCATAAATGAAACTTCTACTTAAATTCCAATCTCAAGGTGCTGTGCTGCAGATACCAGCAATGTACTTATAACTTAAAATCCAAACTTGTACTAAAATTATATCTACCAACATGAGTAGAATCTCAAAAATGTTGAGTGGAATAGTCTTACGTGGCATAGTAGATGACAGGGCCTTTTTTCTTCACTTGTATCATGTTGTTTGTATCAGAAAGAGTAGGCATCATGTTACCTGCGATTAATAGAGACGGGAAATCAAATAATCACATATACGATGAAACAAAGTGTGTTGAGATAGTTCATGACATTAATTACTAGAAAAATGATTAATCGTCTTCAACAAAATGGAAACTTTAGCTTAACCCGACACTGGTCTTAAAGAGGTCTTCACGGTAAATATGGAAATACACGTTATTAAGCAATATAGAAATGTATAGTACAAAGACACGACACACCAAAAGTATTATGTTTTCATAGTCCATACATTTTTTAAAAACTTGGTAGCAAATTTGGTACTTGTTTTTTGGGTAACCATAGTTTCCGACCTTTTGGGCCCACCCCCACACAGGTAATGTACATCCGTTAGTAAACATCTTTGGGTGGCCATGAAAAGGGTTCAAAAACGGTCACGTGATACCCCCTTTAGGCCGCTTGGTACCCGGGAATGGGAGTGGGGGAATGATTTTTTGTTCCATTCAAGTGTTTGTTTAAGAGGTAAATCTATCAAATATTGGAATGAAGGATGGAAATATTCCATACTCCATATACCTTAAATAGGCCGGGTATGGATCTTTCATAGGTGGGGCCCCACCACTACTATCATACTCATACCCATTGTGATTCATGGCAGCATACCAAACGCACCCTAAATGTACTACACTAAACTAGTAGGATCGTATAAATTTATAACCTAATTACATTTCAAACCAGACTCAAATCACGAGCAACTAATCCACGGAGTTCGAGTCCACCCCCACTCAGACTCGAACAAGATAAAGCCCTCCCCTTTTTGGTCCTTCCTTAAAACGGTCACGGGGAATTCAGGGGCGGAGCCAGAAAGTTTTTGTCGAGGGGGCAAAATATGATAATTTTTAGAAACTACACTAAATTGGTTCGTTAGGGGTCAAATTACAAAAATAACCGAAAAATTTTGAAATTTTACACTACAATTTTTTTCGCCGGGGGGTTAAATGACCCCCCGGACCCCCTTTATCTCCGCCACTGACGGGGATACACCAGTTAGCAAAATTCACACATTATACAAAATTACAAATAATGCCAATCAAATAATAACCTGAGGGGTCGGGTTCGGGAACGAAGCCACCGCCGCGCCCAAGCGGATCAGCCATAGCTTCGGGATCCGCCTTGGAATGCAAAACACTTCCATAACCAGCCTTGGCCTTATTATTCTTCTGCCAAGCAATAACAGAACACAGCAAAGACAGCGACTTCCCCGTACCAGTAGGCGACTCGAGTAACGCGTGGGAATGACCGTCTCGTTGAGCGCGATCGAGTGTGGCGATCACTCGGCTCATAAACGAGAGCTGGGAGCCGTACGGCTGGAACGGGAACTCGATCGGGATGCCGCCGATGTTGGTCACGGTTGGTTTTCGGGGTTTTGATGAAGAAGATGACATTTTTGCTGTTGATTTCATTTTTTATTTTTTCTTTCAATGAGAGAGAGATGAATTTGGGTTTTAGGGTTTTTTTTAATTTTGTAAATGAATGTTTTGGTGGGAAGATTGTTTTTGGAGGGATTATTGAAATTGAAATTGAGCGGATTAATGGCGTACATTGGAAGGATTTTAAGGGATGTCTTTCATTCCTGTTAGAGGGTCTTGCTACTTGCTACTAGTATTTAGAGTTAATTGCATTTTTGGTCTCTGAGGTTTAGCCAAATTGCATGTTTGGTTCTAATCCTTTTGAAAGTGCAATGGACGTCCTCAAAATGAAGTTTTAGTTGCACCTTTGGTCCCCGGCCCAGACGTTGTTAATGTTGCTCCGTTAGTCACCTCATGTGCTATGCACACGAGGGTTTTTTAGTCTTTTCCAATCCACTAAAATCCAAAAACCCACCCAAACCCCACAAAATCTACTTTTATATCACTATCTCTTTGACTTCTGCTACTTAACCATTTTCATTTAAGAAACCCTAATTACTCTCACTCTCAATCCTCTTTCAATCATATGACTGCAAAAAAAATCTTTGAATTTTGACAATATAAAATGGTAAATGGAATTGAGGAGTGGTATTTTCGAACTCGTGAAGATTTTGATCCTTATACGCGTTATGGTAACAACTTGAATTTATTTTACTATTTTTTGGTTGACATTTGATTATTTTAGTAACTTAAATTCTGATAATGTTTTATTATTAAACAACCAATCATCTCCACATTTTCTCAATGAAGGTTCATCATGGTGGAAGGTTTACAAAGATATATAATAGGAAGTGTGTTAATGGTAAGGTTCAATACGTGGATATGGTAGATAGTGAACACCTTACAGTTGAGGTGATTAATTCCATTGTTATGATGTTAAAATATGATCCTAAGTGTGAAAAACTAGAAGGGGGGTTGAATAGTTTTGCCAATTAAAACTCGTTTTAAACTATTTAGATCAACTTATGTCAATCTATTTGGATGTGTGTTGGATGTTGATAGACAGACATATAGAGATATAAATATGTAATGAGAAGATAAAAAGTAAGAAGCACAAAACCACAACGCGAGTATTTATAGTGGTTCGGCTACAAGGACACCTTCCTTGCCCTACTCCACTCCTTGAGTCACCTACTCGAGAGTTCGTAATCACTACACAACACCGAATCCTTATGGTGGAGAAACCTTCACAACGTTGCCTACTCTTTTTCCGGTACTAGGCTAACCACCGGGTTCTTTCACACCAAGGTGAACCACACCTACCACAACGTCGCCTACCCTTTATCCGATACTAGGCTAAGTACCGAGTTGCATTACAATGGAGGAACTACTACCCAACACTACACCAATTAACTAACCCCAAAGGAGATCTACTCCTTATAATGTCAACAAGGATAACAATATCCTTTGACCCAATACTAATCTATCTTGTACATCGAATCACACCATATCGAATGAACATCTTAGGCACCTTTCACTAATGCCTTTGACTAGATCTTCAAGACACTCTTCACTAATGTCTTGTGACTAACTTCTAGTCACCCTTCACTAATGCCTATAATGCGGACGATCGACACCTTTCACTAATGTCTTTGTCTTGGCACTTGAGACATCTTTCACAAATGTCTTCAACACTACACTTCTTAGAAGAAAGAAAATAGCCATCAACAAGAGGACTTCAGTAGTCTTGATGATGAGGAAGCATGGCAACTCATGGACTTGAGCTTGCTTGACTTCAAAGGTGGTGATCTCGCCTTTAAGAGGAACCTAGAGGATCACACAAAAACAAAACTACAAACATAGATCACTTGGATCTGGGGTTAGAGAGTTTTTAACTCAATGAGAAAGTATGTGAGAAAGGGGTAAGAAACAATGAAGGAATGACTCACTATTTATAGAGAGAAAGTGCCTACTGTTCCCCGGATCCCTCCCACAAGGGATCCGTCTAGTGTACAACTAGGGATCCGTGGGACGCTCCTCTTTGCCCATGGGTATTTTGGTTATGGGTCATGGATCATGGGTTATGGGTTGATCCATGGGTCTTTTATTAGATACAGTGTATCTCATGAGTGCAATGCACCTAGTCAAATGGGTATGGGTCAATACCATGGGTTATGGATATTATCCATATATGACATAAGTATGATGTCATGCAATGGGTTATGGGTCAAGCTCCATGGATATGGGTCATGGACTTTGGGATGTACCCAACTATACTCAATGTATTTGGTCAATGGGTTGTGATACTTAAGTTTCTACCCATTTATATTACCCAATATACTAAATACTAGTTATGTGTATATTTTACCCAAATATGTAAACACTAGTTGTTGTACATATGTAATACTAAATCATAAAATCACTTATACTTGTTTTAGTGTTTTATGTGAGAACGTAAGTGTGTTAGAAACTATTAGCTCAAACCATTTACGTATTTTATTTGTTTTGTTAAAATGATTTTACGTTTGTTATCGACAAAACATTAGAAGATCGTAAAATATAAATAAACATTTTTACGGCTTATTTGTATTAACAATCTCCCTCTTTTTGTTGATGACAAAACATAAAATTATTTTAAGGAAAAGCTAAAATTCGTAAAAGTTTGAATTTGTAGTTTTTACTTTCTTCTCCCCATTTTTGTCGAAACAAAAAGAGCTTCGAAATGAAAATAACACGTTGTTTTAAGAAAAACATGTGAAAAATGGAAAAGAAAAAAATAGAGAGCAAGTAACTGGAAAGGATCTCGTCTTAACTCCCACTTGACGAGTCCATCCCTATGTGAGGGCATCAAGAAAAAATAATACTAAGCTAGTTCATTTGCAACTAAGTTTGCAAAAGATTTCGTCCATGTGACGAATATGCTCCCCCTTGATGATTCCAACCTTGCAAAGGAACGTCATGAAATGTAATCCTAATATTGCAAGTAATTTTGCAATGTATTGCTTTGACACAAAGCTCCCTAGCTTTAGAGTGTCAAGGTCATCACACCCCAAATTACTGTTTTGCGTGAATGGAATTCACGGGATTGATTGTCATAGCATCACAATCACAGTTATATTGAGCGACCTAAAGTGTCGTTTGGAAAATACATCGTTTGATTTAATAAAATAATCGAGTTTACAAAGTAGGTCCCAAATGTAAATCAACTTGTGCGGAAATAAGTTTGTTACAATTCAAACGATGTTTTAAAATCGTAAAACCCAAGTGAGACGCGTCGTCATCGCGACTCCATGATGTGTCCAAATGCATGCCATGAAGTGAATGCCTTAGATACGATATAAAAACATGCTAAAAGTGTCAACACAAAGGTTGAGTGAGTCCATAGAGTTTGTGTTGAAATGTAAAGCCTTTCAAAATCGTTTATGCGACAAAGGCATTGTAAATCCACTCGGTTCAAGTTCGCCCATACAAAACTTGCAACACGTGTGTTCACAACCTTTGCCGAATGTGTATAGTTTATGTTCAAACATATGATTTCAAATGAATTCACAATAGTACCTAACGCGACGAGAACGATAGCACTTAATCAATAAAACTAGACCTAATGTATCGGTAGTCAATCGAGTTAGAACGTTATCTGACGTAGAAACATAGCACATAATCAATAGCACCTAATTCAATGTATCGTAGTCAAGCGATTTAGAGCGTTATCTGACGTAGAACCGTAGCACGCAACAAGAACAATTGATATAGTATAACCTTTGATTTAGAAACAATGGTAATCCTTGTAGCATTTAGCCTTAAAAATCTAAAGTACTTATGAAAAATAGTTAAGCATGTATCTCCCCCAAAACAGTTATGTAAACAAGTAAAAGCAGGGGCTATGAAACTCACGGTAATCCGTGATAGTTTAAAGTACTTGTGAAAAATAGTTTAGCATGCATCTCCCCCAAAACAGTTATGTAAACAAGTAAAAGCAGGGGCTATGAAACTCACAGTAATATGTAAGAGTTTAAAGTACTTGTGAAAGTAAAAGAAAACAGTTTGAGCATGTATCTCCCCCAAAAGTAATTCAAAACGTATAAAGGTAGGGGCTATGAAACTCACTTGGATAACTGGAATGATGACAAAAGTGAGTACACCGAGGTATAATGTGATGCGTTAACCGGGACCTATTACGAATGATATGATATATCATGAGTTGCAATGTAATGTTATGCATGCATTTCGTATGTTATCTATACCATTCGCGAGTTTTGAAAATAATACTTTTCGTCGAAAAATACTCTTTTGACGTCTTGACCATTCAAAAGCACTTTACAAGTTTTACGTCAAAATGTCATCCTACAATGGTTTTATAATGATTTATGGTGAAATTTTCACTTTTAGTAGCAAAACAATGTCGTCGGAAATTTCTTGAAATTAACAAAATCGCTCCGAAAAACTAGTCGTAAAATGGTGTCGTCGATCGTTAGAGAACGAACTCGACGGTTTTGGAAAGTTTGTATCGATATCTAGAAGTTTCGATTCAGGAGTTTTCGTCCAAAGGTCTCGATCATAAAGATATTAAGGGTTAAAGATAGTGATTTGCTAATTGTAGTGCAAAAAGTGAGTTTCGCCAAGTTTGAGCATCCGTAATTAATTTACTACAACTCCGCTATACAAACGGCTTGTCGTTTTGAAAAATATGGCGGTGAACTTGATTTTACTAGAAGACAATTCGTTCCAAAAGTTCCACATCCTTGTTAAAAACAGCCGCAAACATGGTCGTTTGACTAATGTAACACTTGTAACGTAAAATAATATAGTTTTAGGAAAATAATAGTTACGGCAAGTTTATGAAAACGTGCATATCTTTGTCGTTTCAAATCCGTTTTCTACGTATAATATGTCCTTAGCTTCGTATCAAAGTAAACTAATATATTTTTGATAAGTCGAAATAATTTGTGAAGCTTAAGGCTCGTTTTTGACCCGAACAAACTAAAAACAGCAAGCTGAAATTTCAGAAAATAATATATTTCGTCGTCAAACTTGTAAAATCCATAACTTCTTCGTTATAAGTCCGTTTTATTCCGTTCAAGCGGCCACGGATTCGTTTTAAAGTATATTTTCTAAATATCAAGGCCAAAGTTTCGTACCAACTGTCGGTTTTTCCAGAAAATCGAAATAAGGACAGAACATAATTTATAGTTATCGAAAATAGTTTTTCTCGGACCAAACCTATTCTAATCCCTTCAAATCAACTCCAAAGCTAATCTAATCCTACCATACACCTTCTTAGGGTGTCATGGGTTCCTAATCACCATCAAGACCAAGAATACCATGGGGATAATTATAGGATGACCAAATATGTATATATACTCTAAAATCATGAAAAAAAATGGTATAAATCACATATCATGCATACTAGCTCCAAAAATGAAAAGATACATATGAAAATGAAAAGGAAACATGAAAATGATAAAAACAAGCTTACAAGTGAATATGATGAGGTGCAAGTAACAAGGATTAGCCTAAACACTCTTGGTTTTATTTCAAAACCTAAACAAAGAGTGTTACTAGATTGTATTTAACTTGAGCTTGAGAAAATTGATGATCCTTTGTAAAAATCCTATATGGCGGTTTGAAGTGGAAGAAACAAAGAGAAAGAAACTTTTCTACTTGATGCATTATTGAAGTGAATGAGATATGAAGTAAAATGAAGAAGTTGAGTACATATATGTACAATCAAGAACTACTACCAACTAAATCTAGTGTCAACCCATAGGGCGGATTTTGGGATGTTTGTCCTCAAAATAATTTTTTTTTTTTTTTTTATAATGTATATGTATATACTTGTATAATTTGCAAGATAGTGTAAGTAAATGTGTAGGAAAAAGTACAAGTAAAGGTAAATGGAAATTTTTAGGTAAAAGTAATTGTCAATAGATCAAAATAGAGTATAATGATATTATAAAAATTGTAAAAATACATTCCTTGTGAAATTTGAGTGATAAAATAATTATCGAGTAGTTTTTAAGAAAAACGCCGTAATAATTTAACTTTAACGATTTATGTACCAAATAAATTTAAAACACTAGAAAAACTCAAAATATAGTTTATATAACTAAATGTAAGTATAAAATGTATCGGGATCATTTTTGGAAGTATCGGATTAAATATTCCAAATAATAACTTACGCGATAGCGTTTATTTAATATAAAATTTACGCGTTAAATGTGAAATGAAATGTCATGAATGAATTAACGTGATGCAAATGATGTGAATGAAATGTAGACTAATCTTAGTCCATATGAAATGTACGTGATGTTATGATCATGAATTCGCCGCTAAACCATAAAGGTTACGCGAATTTGAAACAAGTAAACCAAGTTTACTTGTGAGGCATAAATTGTGTCAAGAAATGACACGAAAGTACGGGTTGTCACATTCGCCCATCAAAAGGAATTCGATCCACGAATTCAATCGTTGTTAGTCTATCGGGTTTAGGGTTTGATGTTGCAAACTTTCCATTCCGAGCAAAACCCTCAAAGACTTTTACCAACCAATTTTCACTTAATCTCACAACTCATCAAACAAGAACTGTCATGAGATTAGGCTAAATTGGTTTGAAGGAGGACTTTGAAAATTTGGCTCGATTACGGATTGCTTACATATAAGCCTACTACTCCCTTCATCGCATGATTCTTCCGAATTAGACATAGGTGATCGGGCTATGTATAATTTAGGAGTAACTATGCAATGCTTGGACTAATCGACTCATATGTTTGTTTGGTGTTGAGTCAAGCGATGTTAAAATTGTGATGAACATCGAGGAGAGAAGACATGGAGAAGTGTCGTTAAAATGATAGTTAAAGTAAAAGAATTAAAATCCTCGTAAATGATAACAAATCGGAAAGAAAATAAAGTACGATAGATGAGAATATTTTACAACGAGTGGTTATCAAATAGAAATACATCTTAGGTTATAAAGATTCGGATACGATGGAAAACATAAACTTAGTACGACATAGTACATAAGGAGAAATAAGGCATTAGTTTCGAACTTCTTGATCTTCAGCGTCGTTGATACCTTGACGAGCTCCTCCTTCTAACATATATTCATTCCATGAGCACCTTCGACTTGTTGACCTTGGTTTTGAGGACATTGGTTCCGATAGTGTCCTTGTTCCCCACATCCAAGCACGTAACTATGGTCTTGCCCTTACGGTCCTTAGCAAGGTGTCCTACTTTGTGACGGCTAAAACATATACCACATGGACCATTATGATGTAGCGTGCATTGGTGGCATCGCGGTAAGTTTCTGCATAAGCTCTTCCCTTTGTTGGTGCAACAACATAGACCACAGCGACTTCTTGTCTTCTATTCATTGTTGATGATGGTTAGTGTTACGGTTTTGGTTGTTGTTGTTATAACCTCCTTGGTCGTCTTCCCATTTTCTTTTGTTGTGGTTGATTTGGTTATCGTCGTTGTAGTTGTTGTTTTGGTTATTGTGGTAGTTAGTGCGGTTGTTGGTATTGTTGTTAAGGTTGGTGTTGTTGGTGTTGCCCTCTTTACTACTTGTGCCATGAGCTTTTGAGACAATCGAATAGCTTCCTCAATCGTCTGCGGTCGGAAGAAGTCACATCGCCTTGAATAATCTCGGGAAGTCCTTCAATGAAAGCCTCCGGTAGCTTCTCATTATCCGAAACCATAGATGGGCATAACACGGCCAATTCTTGGAACCTTGAATATAAGTATCAATGTCGTACCCAATAGTTTCCAACTCATAGAATTCGGTCTCCAACTTCTTAACCTCCGTGCTGCGGACAAAACTTCTTTGTTACCAAACCTTTAAATTGCTCCCAAGTGAGCTTGAAAGCATTCTCCATTCCAATCGGTTGAGCATAAGAATTCCACCATGACAATGCTCCATCCGATAATGTACTCGTAGCAAATTTGACCTTCTCATCATCCGGACGATTACATAGCAAAACACCGATTCCAATTTTTCAAACCATCGTACCATTCTTTGTAGCTCCTTCCGTCCTCTAAACTTGGTGGGTTCGCCACTTTTGAAATCTTTGTACGAACATTTCTTAACCCGGATCCTACGCATTTCCGATGTGACATCTAGTCTAGCGGCTTCATGCACAGCATGCCTCAGCGTGCGGCAGCGACCACTGTTTCCCTTTCGACTCTTAGAGCATTAGCAATGCTATCATTCACTAACTTTTGAATAGCCGCTTGGGTCATTTCGGTGTAGCTTTCTTGATTGCCATATCTTCTTCAAAACAAGAGGAAATGTGAGACGTAGCAAAATCCGATGTTAATAATAAGCGCTTCAAAGAAATGTGATAAGAAACGATAAGTTTGAAGTTATTTTTCAAAATGATCGACGGTTTCCTACGAAATGGGTTATGATGTGTTGTAAGTGCTTCAAATGTATGGTGGTTTAGTGACTTAGTGTGAATAGCGTGTAACTCGACATGTTAGTGGTGAAACAAAGGAGTGAGAGTGACTGTGCCGTGCTAAAAGGTTTACCTCGGCATTCGACGTTATCGGTGATGAGTCAATTGATGTGAAAATTGTGATAGGGAATGACAAGGAATTCTCCACATTGGAGTGTGAGGAAATTATAATGGGATGGGTATTTAAAGGCATCCATGTGACAATCGATTATGAAATGAAAGTAATTAACTCGAAAAATGTACGTATAAATCGCATGCAAAGTGAACATGCACTTATGATGAAATGATGAGATGCTATGATAATGTAGTTATAGTCTAGGGTCAATGATGCAACCTAGTTCTCTATAAGCGAAGCTCGATGCCAATCTGTCACACTCCCAAATTACATTTTTTGCGTGAATGGAATTCACAGGGATTGATTGTCATAGCATCACAATCAGTTATATTGAGCGACCTAAAGTGTCGTTTGGAAAATACATCGTTTGATTTAATAAAATAATCAGAGTTTACAAAGTAGGTCCCAAATGTAAATCAACTTGTGCGGAAATAAGTTTGTTACAATTCAAACGATGTTTTAAAGTACGTAAAACCCAAGTGAGACGCGTCGTCATCGCGACTCCATGATGTGTCCAAATGCATGCCATGAAGTGAATGCCTTAGATACCTGATATAAAAACATGCTAAAAGTGTCAACACAAAGGTTGAGTGAGTCCATAGAGTTTGTGTTGAAATGTAAAGCCTTTCAAAAATCGTTTATGCAGCAAAGGCATTGTAAATCCACTCAGTTCCAAGTTCCGCCCATACAAAACTTGCAACCTGTGTGTTCACAACCCACTGCCAGAATGTGTATAGTTTATGTTCAAACATATGATTTCAAATGAATTCACAATAGTACCTAACGCGACGTAGAACGATAGCACTTAATCAATAAAACTAGACCTAATGAATCAGTAGTCAACTGAGTTAGAACGTTATACGACGTAGAACCATAGCACATAATCAATAGCACCTAATTCAATGTATCAGTAGTCAACTGATTTAGAATGTTATACGACGTAGAACCGTAGCACGCAACAAGAACAATTGATATAGTATAACCTTTGATTTAGAAACAATGGTAATCCTTGTAGCATTTAGCCTTAAAATCTAAAGTACTTATGAAAATAGTTAAGCATGTATCTCCCCAAAAGCTTATGTAAACAAGTAAGCGGGGCTATGAAACTCACGTAATCCGTGATAGTTTAAAGTACTTGTGAAAAATAGTTTAGCATGCATCTCCCCAAAACAGTTATGTAAACAAGTAAGCGGGGCTATGAAACTCACGAGAATATGTAAGAGTTTAAAGTACTTGTGAAAGTAAAAGAAAACAGTTTGAGCATGTATCTCCCCCTAAAGTAATTCAAAACGTATAAAGGTAGGGGCTATGAAACTCACTTGAATAACTGGAATGATGACAAAAGTGAGTACACCGAGGTATAATGTGATGCGTTAACCGGGACCTATTACGAATGATATGATATATCATGAGTTGCAATGTAATGTTATGCATGCATTTCGTATGTTATCTATACCATTCGCGAGTTTTGAAAATAATACTTTTCGTCGAAAAATACTCTTTTGACGTCTTGACCATTCAAAAAGCACTTTACAAGTTTTTACGTCAAAATGTCATCCTACAATGGTTTTATAATGATTTATGGTGAAATTTTCACTTTTCGTCGCAAAACAATGTCGTCGGAAATTTCTTGAAATTAACAAAATGGCTTTGAAAAACTAGTCGTAAAATGGTGTCGTCGATCGTTAGAGAACGAACTCGACGGTTTTGGAAAGTTTGTATCGATATCTAGAAGTTTCGATTCAGAGTTTTCGTCCAAAAGGTCTCGATCATAAAGATATTAAGGGTTAAAGATAGTGATTTGCTAATTGTAGTGCAAAAGTGAGTTTCGGCCAAGTTTGAGCATCCGTAATTAATTTACTACAACTCCGCTATACAAGCGGCTTGTCGTTTTGAAAAATATGGCGGTGAACTTGATTTTACTAGAAGACAATTCGTTCCAAAAGTTCCACATCCTTGTTAAAACAGCCGCAAACATGGTCGTTTCACTAATGTAACACTTGTAGCGTAAAAATAATATAGTTTTCGAGAAAATAATAGTTACGGCAAGTTTATGAAAGCGTGCATATCTTTGTCGTTTCAAATCCGTTTTCTACGTATAATATGTCCTTAGCCGTATCAAAGTAAACTAATATATTTTTGATAAGTCGAAATAATTTGTGAAGCTTAAGGCTCGTTTTGACCGAACAAACTAAAAACAGCAAGCTGAAATTTCAGAAAATAATATATTTCGTCGTCAAACTTGTAAAATCCATAAGTTCTTCGTTATAAGTCCGTTTATTCCGTTCAAGCTGCCACGGATTTTTTAAAGTATATTTTCTAAATATCAAGGCCAAAGTTTCGTACCAACTGTCGGTTTTCGAGAAAATCGAAATAAGGACAGAACATAATTTATAGTTATCGAAAATAGTTTTCTCGGACCAAACCTATTCTAATCCCTTCAAATCAACTCCAAAGCTAATCTAATCCTACCATACACCTTCTTAGGGTGTCATGGGTTCCTAATCACCATCAAGACCAAGAATACCATGGGGATAATTATAGGATGACCAAATATGTATATATACTCTAAAATCATGAAAAAAAAAATGGTATAAATCACATATCATGCATACTAGCTCCAAAAATGAAAAGATACATATGAAAATGAAAAGGAAACATGAAAATGATAAAAACAAGCTTACAAGTGAATATGATGAGGTGCAAGTAACAAGGATTAGCCTAAACACTCTTGGTTTTTATTTCAAAACCTAAACAAAGAGTGTTACTAGATTGTATTTAACTTGAGCTTGAGAAAAATTGATGATCCTTTGTAAAAATCCTATATGGCCGGTTTGAAGTGGAAGAAACAAAGAGAAAGAAACTTTTCTACTTGATGCATTATTGAAGTGAATGAGATATGAAGTAAAATGAAGAAGTTGAGTACATATATGTACAATCAAGAACTACTACCAACTAAATCTAGTGTCAACCCATAGGGCCGGATTTTTGGGATGTTTGTCCTCAAAATAATTTTTTTTTTTTTTTTTATTATAATGTATATGTATATACTTGTATAATTTGCAAGATAGTGTAAGTAAATGTGTAGGAAAAAGTACAAGTAAAGGTAAATGGAAATTTTAGGTAAAAGTAATTGTTAATAGATCAAAATAGAGTATAATGATATTATAAAATTGTAAAATACATTCCTTGTGAAATTTGAGTGATAAAATAATTATCGAGTAGTTTTTAAGAAAACATCGTAATAATTTAACTTTAACGATTTATGTACCAAATAAATTTAAAACACTAGAAAAACTCAAAATATAGTTTATATAACTAAATGTAAGTATAAAATGTATCGGGATCATTTTGGAAGTATCGGATTAAATATTCAAAATAATAACTTACGCGATAGCGTTTATTTAATATAAAATTTACGCGTTAAATGTGAAATGAAATGTCATGAATGAATTAACGTGATGCAAATGATGTGAATGAAATGTAGACTAATCTTAGTCCATATGAAATGTACGTGATGTTATGATCATGAATTCGCCGCTAAACCATAAAGGTTACGCGAATTTGAAACAAGTAAACCAAGTTTACTATAAATGTTGAAATTGTGAGGCATAAATTGTGTCAAGAAATGACCTGAAAGTACGGGTTGTCACAAGGTCTTCATGTGTTAATTGAATAACTACAAAACAAATGTTAGAAAATAAGTATAATGCATAATTTTCTGCAATTATGACTCTAGTTAGTAGAAAATTAGTTTCTGTCTTACGGATCCCACGGTTCCCTCCTTGTAGGGATCCGTCTGGCTGATGACTGATTTCAGCAATGGTGATATAGCAAATAATGTTAACATCAAAGTGAGATATGTATTATACAACATAATCAGATACTCAGAAATATAGCAAGTAGCATGTAATTTCATTTAATAAAACTAGAGGTATGATATACATGACTATAAAAACTAAGAAAATGAACAATACATGACTTGGAATTACTAGACTTATCTAAGTAACGCTTGATACTAGGACACCACTAAAAGTCCTCTAGCTAAAGTTTGTTTTAGGTTTAGTCTCGTCGAAACGTTCGAGGAGGTGATAGAACATGAAACGTTGATCTTCTCGTACTTCATGTATCAAAATTTCAACATGTTGACAATGATAACAATCTTTGTCATGGCTAGGTAGTGGTGGAAGAAATGAAATTGCTTGATGCGAAGGATCAATTGAAGCGGGTTGGGGAGCCTCAAACGACGGAGGGATTGGTGGAGGCACGTTTGAAGATGGTTCGACCAAGAATGATGGTGGTGGTAGAGAAGTGTCAACTTCCATATGGTCGGGTGGTTGACTTTGATAATTTCTCATAATCCAAATGGGATTATATGATGGTGTCGGCGAAAAGGAAGCCGGAGCTAGTGTTGACTCAACACCTTGATTTTGTATGATTATTCCTCCTAATGAGGAGAATGTTGTCGGTGGAGGAGGATGAGACGGCCTAGGAGGCAAATCCTCTAAATTGTAGAGGTGTGGTGATGATAGTGGAGTTGTAAATGAGATAGCTCTAGGAACCAATGGTGATGGTTTAGTGGAGATGGGATTGTTTGGCATAGGAGGTATGGTGATGTTTGGAATAGGTAGTTTTGTGGGTACTATCCTTTTAGGGATTGGTTTGATTGGTTGAGTTGGTGGAGGAGAAATCCTTGCATTTGTGGATTTGACCGAAGATGATTCGGTTGAAGAGATTTCGTGTACAACACGATCAATTTTCTTGGGTGGTTCTTTGGTGGATAAGTTGCTACTTGGAGTTTTCCTCATGATGAGATGATTTAAAGAGGTTTGTAAAGGTTTCTAAGTGCTGAAAATGAGGATGAAGATGATGAATTTAGGAGTCCTAACAATGTGGTTTATAAAGCAAGGAATTTGGCAAGTGCATTCAAGACTTAAGCCACTAAAATTCATTGGAATGTGATGATTAACATGCACAAGAGTCAACTTCAGAGTTGTACTGATTTAGGAACTCATTTAAGATGAGATGGAGTATTTAAGTTAGTAAGATGAGCTTGAAATGATTGTTTTAGCTAGAGTTGGCATGAGTCTGTCATATGGATCCCACGGTTCCCTCCAACGAGGGATCCGCCTAGGCTAATCCTAGGGATCCGTCTATCAGCAGCTAAGAAAAGATAGCAATGATGTTTGTAAGATCTAATGTCTATTTCTCCTTGAGTGTTTCAATTTATCTAAGTGTCTTAAATGAAGAGGTGCTTAGGTACTTGAGGGTAATGAGTGATGTAGCCAATGATTGCCTTTTATGGAAGAAATTGGAACTTTCATGAGTACCAATGAATGAACAAAGATGACACTAAAGATTTTGAGAGTGTAAAATGGAGCTAAATGATCCTATAGATCAGATAGTGACTTAGGATAATGTTTTGGAGAATATCCTAAAGGCTTAAGATGGAAAAGCTAGAATTTGATCAATTTCGACCAATTTTGAGGTAAGGATGATTATGATCAATTTTGCCATAATTGAAAAGATTTCCAAGGCTAGATGTGCGGGATCATGTGAGAGGTGATGAGTGAGCTTGAGGACGAAAGAGTAATTAGTTTAAGTGAAACGATAGATCTACAAGTGTCTTGAGTGTGATCTAGATGAGTTATGTGTGATTACGAAAGATCTACTTAACTTGATAAGGACTCAATTTACCTTAAGACACTGTGTCTAACTTGGTGTGAAGTGTTCTAAAGACATGTTTGAAATACAATGATTGCAATTGCATTTTATGTTTGCCGGATCCCACGGTTCCCTAAGAGTAGGGATTCGTCTAGCACAACCTTTGGGATCCGTCTATCTACTAAGCAGAGCCTTTACTAAAGGTATGCAAGGATTTTGAATACTAAGGATTGATCATAATTGAAAGATTACTAAGTTCCTTGAGCGTTTTCGCTAGAAGGATCATCAAATGGTTGATGAGTGTTCGTTGATTCAGGAATGAAGAAAGTCTTCATGAGAGTTGTGTTTAGAGGTTCCATCATTTTGTTCACAAGTACGTACAACGGACTTTGAAATTGAGGGTGGAAATACATGATGTTATGATAAAGGCGCGTCAAGAACATTCCATAGGGGATGAGTTTGTTCTTGGAGCCTTGAAGATTTACAATTCGCCTTGCGAAGAAGTAGGTGAGATTGTATGGTTGTTGTGTTAGCAAACAATACATTATGTGAGCACAACAAGCGGGAAGGATTTCTCGATTTTCCCTAAGACTCCAAACATTTTCACGTAGGATGAGTGCAAGAGGCTTGTACTCTTCTCGGATGTCTCGTGTAAAGATAATGTTTGGATCGGAGTAATATGGTCGAGGTTTGCTTATTATGCGATTCAAATATTCCGGGGAGGGTATGTGAGAACAATATGGACTATTTTCTTCACGAAAGTTGAAGAGAGAATCAAGAGACCAATCTTCGGTGAAGGCACATTGTCCATGATTTGGAATTAGGAGAATTTGAGCAAATTGCCCAAGGGTTAAAACAAACTTTTGGTTTTTTGATCCAAAACCAAAGAGATAGAGAACGATCCTCGTTAGGAACGAGTTCGACTTGATGGAAGAATTCCAATACAAACCTTGGACATATTTTCTCGTTAATCTCGAGAAGACATTCCAATCCTATGGTTCGGAAGGAGGTATTGATACCTTCTTTGTATTGTAGAGGAGTATCGACAATACATCCTTCGTGGAAGTGACGGGTTTCGAGATTATTGAACCCACGAACATGATTGCCAGGTGTGTTGGGCTCAAGGGAGATGTTAGGAGTGTAGACGCTAGTGAGTGAAAAATCAAACTCATATTCATACGATATAGCGAAACCTATAGGAAAGATAAGTTAATAGGATGTGACGTATTACGGGTAAAACAATGATTACCTAACGTTTTTACAAGATGTTTATTAACAATGATATTTAACTAACTTAATGTTTGACATTTTAGTAGAACATTTCTTTTAGGAAGAAAATGGTTTTTATTTTGCATGGAAAAATCTATTATCCAGAAGGACGGTTCCCACGGTTCCCTTCTATAAAGGATCCGGCTAGTATACTTGGGATCCGTGGATCTGTAGTAATGTGATGATTTTGATAAAACATAAGTTTAATAGTTTTATACCAAGATATGTGTTTTAGCCTACATTTTCTTTTAGCATGCATTCATGGTTTCTAATGTATCACGAAAGAATACGAAAGATATAAATCAAAAGAAATGACAAACACATTATGATAATAATAACCTAGATAAACTAGACTATTAATAATATTTCATTTCAATGCTAAGAATGATACAAATGATTGGGTATATAACCCCAATGTAGATTAACAACACAAAGTATATGTCTCCGTATGTGAACTTCATCATAGGGAACACAAGAGCGATGAGTGTTAAGGCGATGGCACGAGGGCGATGTAAACCATGTTGATGACGAACCTCTTGGTTTTGGTTTGAGATGAGATGAGAGGAAGATGAATTTTTGAATGAAAGGTAATTTTTGAAAATGGAAGATTTGAAAAAATGGGGATTTGATATAGTGGGCGACGGATGGTTTATTTATGGGGAAGGAGGAATTTTTGAGATTTGTGTTTTGTTTTATTATTAGAAAGATATGATTTTTGGATTAAGTGAAATAAAACACAAGTTTTATATACCACAACTTTAGACGAAAAAGTAACACGTATGTGAGAAAAGGCTTGCTAATGAAGCTACATGTAATACATGCATATGCACAAAAGATAATCATATAAATACCTATGTAAGCATGCTTAATTATCAAGCTAATGTCATTTAGAGATAAGTAGAAATTCATACCTCTAATGCACTTAGGAATGTCTTTACAAATGACACACCAAATGTCAGTAGACAATTCCGGCTCCTTTGTGTTTAAAATACCTTCTTAGGGAAGGTATTCTTGTTACCAAGCGATTCCTATGGCTTGGTAGGTATGAGCTTTGACTAAGCAATATGACAAAGAGGATTAGTGTAATTAAATGAAGAATAAATAATAAGAAAAATATTGTCATCTAATCAACATCTAAACAAAGAGTTTTAAAAGACATGGTGTTTGTTTTAAAAAAAAACTTTCTTCGTAGTATTCAATTAACCATGGATCGTACTTTAAGAAACTTGGTAACGAAGCTCTGATGCCAATTGTGGAAAACTAGAAGCGGGGTTGAATAGTTTTGCCAATTAAAACTCGTTTTAAACTATTTAGATCAACTTATGTCAATCTATTTGGATGTGTGTTGGATGTTGATAGACAAACATATAGAGATATAAATATGTAATGAGAAGATAAAGAGTAAGAAGCACAAAACCACAACGCGAGTATTTATAGTGGTTCGGCTACAAGGACACCATCCTTGCCCTACTCCACTCCTTGAGTCACCTACTCGAGAGTTCGTAATCACTACACAACACCGACTCCTTGTGGTGGAGAAACATTCACAACGTTGCCTACTCTTTTTCCGGTACTAGGCTAACCACCGGGTTCTTTCACACTAAGGTGAACCACACCTACCACAACATCGCCTACCCTTTATCCGGTACTTGGCTAAGTACCGAGTTGCATTACAATGGAGGAACTACTACCCAACACTACACCAATTAACTAACCCCAAAGGAGATCTAATCCTTATAATGTCAACAAGGATAACAATATCCTTTTACCCAATACTAATCTATCTTGTACATCGAATCATACCATATCGAATGTACATCTTAGGCACCTTTCACTAATGCCTTTGACTAGATCTTCAAGACACTCTTCAGTAATGTCTTGTGACTTGACTTCTAGTCACCCTTCACTAATGCCTATAATGCGGACGATCGACACCTTTCACTAATGTCTTCGTCTTAGCACTTGAGACATCTTTCACAAATGTCTTCAACACTACACTTCTTAGAAGAAAGAAAAGAACCATCAACAAGAAGACTTCAGTAGTCTTAATGATGAGAAAGCATGTCAACTCATGGACTTGAGCTTGCTTGACTTCAAAGGTGGTGATCTCGCCTTTAAGAGGAACCTAGAGTATCACACAAAAACAAAACTACAAACATAGATCACTTGGATATGGGGTTAGAGAGTTTTTAACTCAAGGAGAAAGTATGTGAGAAAGGGGTAAGAAACAATGAAGGAATGGCTCACTATTTATAAAGAGAAAGTGCCTAATGTTCCCCGGATCCCACGGATCCCTCCCACAAGGGATCCGTCTAGTGTACAACTAGGGATCCGTGGGACGCTCCTCTTTACCCATGGGTATTTTGGTTATGGGTCATGGGTCATGGGTTATGGGTTGGTCCATGGGTCTTTCATTAGATACAATGTATCTCATGAGTGCAATGCACCTAGTCAAATGGGTATGGGTCAATACCATGGGTTATGGATATTATCCATATATGACATAAGTATGATGCCATGCAATAGGTTATGGGTCAAGCTCCATGGATATGGGTCATGGACTTTGGGTTGTACCCAACTACATTCAATGTATTTGGTCAATGGGTTGTGATACTTAAGTTTCTACCCATTTATATTACCCAATATACTATATACTAGTTATGTGTATATTTTACCCCAAATATGTAAACACTAGTTGTTGTACATATGTAATACTAAATCATAAAATCACTTATACTTGTTTTAGTGTTTTATGTGAGAATGTAAGTGTGTTAGAAACTATTAGCTCAAACCATTTACGTATTTTATTTGTTTCGTTAAAATGATTTTACGTTTGTTATCGACAAAACATTAGAAGATCGTAAAATATAAATAAACGTTTTTACGGCTTATTTGTATTAACACTAAGCAAATCATGTTTTATCATTTCAAGATACCTAGGAAAAGACTGGGGACTTAGAGCATTGGCTTCTGATGCTGATATTGTCAACTTGATTAAATATGTTTCAAAACATAAGGCATAGAAGTTTACATTGAACATCATGATACCACAGTTGAGTCATTTTACAATCATGTATTTAGGGAAGGAGTAGTAATTAAGGAGATAGAAGATGATGCTGATATAATTGATTTGGATCAAGTTAATTTTAATAAAAAAATAGTGCCTTGTTCTAAAAATCAGTTGGCTATTGAGTGGATTAATGAGGTTAATGATGAGCATGTTACAGATTCAGTAGGGTTAAATGTGCAGGGTAGTGATGAAGTAGGGTTAAATGATCATGTTAGTAATGAGAAGGGTAGTGATGAAGTAGGGTTAAATGATCATGTTAGTAAGAGCAGGGTAGTAATGTTACCATAGACGTGGATTTGGTAGATGAGGAAGGTGTACATGTTAGTAATGAGTAGGGTAGTGATAATGAAACTGATGTGGATATGGCAGATGAGGAAGGTGTAAATGATGATGTTAGTAATGAGCAGGTTAGTGATAATGAAACTGATGTGGGGATATGCCAGATGATGAAGGTGTAAATCATGATGTTAGTAATCAGCATGGTATTGATATTGAAGGTGTAACTGATATTGCTGATGTAACAACCCGCATTTTTAGGTTATTTTTTTTAAAAAAAAAGTTACTATTCACTTTTACTATTCACTTTCACTATTCATCCCATAAATTTTTTTTATTTTAGTTTACTATCATGACAAGATAATTGAAACTCGACAAGTCGTTCTGATGACGTACGTTGAATCCATACAGAACCGATTTCACAAAACCGTGTCTGAGAATTACTTTAGGGTTTAAACGTCATTCTGGCATCCCGATATGTCCATAAAAAACTATAAACATTATAAATATGTATTTCTACCATTCTACGACAATTCCACAAGTTTTGGAATTTTACGTTTTCCAGTTATGCGTTTTACGCGAAATACGCGTTTTTGACCCTTGTTTCCAGCTTTAAACATCGTTTAAGCAAACCGATGGAACTTACAACTAATTTTATATTTTATTATGGAGTATAATGATAAGCTTAATCATTTCTACAATTTTCATATTTTTATGATACCCGGTTTTATGTTTCGTGACTTAACGACTTACAGTTAGCGATTAACGAAACCAAAACTGACTCCGTAAAACAAGATAACATCAAAACTTCACCTAGTCATCCAAGATAAGACCTTGAACGAAATAAATGGCTAGTCACGAGCCTTGTTGGCTTGTGATGAAGCCTCGACCACTTAGGATTAGAACATGTGTTGAAACTTACTTACTAAGCTTTGAAAAGTCTTGCAAAGTAACATCCTCATTTCACTATAAAAGGCACTCATCATCTCCTTTGCTTCTTCATTCCAATGCCCCATATCACTCCCCAACTCACCTTCTATTGTTGTTTTTCAAGAGCTAAGTTATTCCAAGTTATAGCTAAGAAGTTCAAGTAACAAGTTTGCTACGTCAAATCCTTAGGAAGTTAAGTGATTTCTCTTGAGTTTTGATCCACTCAAGTCACTTAGAAACTTCATCGTCGAGCCTTCAAGAGTATAAGAGGGTGTAAGGTTTTGCTAAAAGGGTGGAAGAATTTTGGAAGCTAGGGTTCTAGTTATAGTCCTAAGTTCTTGGTTCTTTGAAATCCTTTCTTTAGAAAGCCTAAAGTTGTAAGAAAACTAACTACCACTCTTGCTTTATATCATTTATATGTTTCTTATTATTACTCCATGCTATATGTACTCTTATGTTGGATCATGATGTAGGAGGATGATTAAAACAAGTCTAAAACTTATAAACCATACTTAGTTATGTATAAATCATTTTATGTTGCAAACTAGTAAGCTAGCCATCTTATACTCATATTTTGTACCACAAAACCAGTCACTTATAGATTTGTTACTTTATATATTGTTAAAGACAAGGTTAAAAGGAAAACATAGCAATTTGAATCACCTAAAACGAGTATACGAGTCAAAAGTTACGGTAAAAAGAAGTTAGCGAAACCTATAAACGCCAAAACTGCCTAATGTCGAATATGAGTAAAAGTTTGAGGCACTTCTGGTCTGAATCATCAAAAGGTTAAAACTTGAAAGTTGTCAGGAACGATGTTTTACGTCCATCGCGAGGAAACCCGACCTAAAAAGATCAAACGATAGCATTTTCTGCCTCAAATTTGTAAAACATTTTTTATCATCAAAAGTTTGGTTTTTCACAAGTTAATAATATAGAAACCATGTTATTATCATGACTAGTTACATATTAAATTAACAAACTTCATTCAACCTTCGGAATAGTGTTTTATGTGAAAGTGTGAATATGTTAGAAACTATTAGTTCAAACCATTTACGTATTTTATTTGTTTCGTTAATATGATTTTACGTTTGTTATCGACAAAACATTAGAAGATCGTAAAATATAAATAAACGTTTTTACGGCTTATTTGTATTAACAAAACTGCTACATGATAAGAATATTAAGTATGATTCATCCTTTTGTCACTTCTTTGAACTTCCCTTAAGCATCTCCTCGATCTACCAATTGTTGGAGTATGCTCGTGTCATAATAAATAATTATATGGCTAGTCGTATGTGAGCCTATGGGGTCACACACATATACACTTAGACACCATTATCATAATGTATTTATCGTATTTACATTATGTATAACCTTTGTTTCATAAGGGAGTTAAGTGGAATATTTGGTCTTTGAAGGGATTATAGTGTAACTTAATATTTGACATCAATTAGCATTTATGCTAATTGATTATGATTGATTATGTTTAATGGTAATTGTAAGTTACATCTTAATCTTCAAAACCACTCTTCCCTCTCCTCTCTTTGGACGGCCAAACACACACACACACTAGGTGTTTTGTTTTTGGTTTTTCATTCCTACATAATTCTAAAGGTAGTCTTGTGCAAGGATTGATTCAAGGGTTTAGACTAGCATCAAAGGGTGTTCGTTGGACGTGTAGTGTGTTTCACACATTGGGAAAGACCAACCTTATTGGTCTTTTGGTTTCTTGGTTCCATTCGTGGAGGTGATTGGTGTCTCGTTACCGGATTCACGCTACAAAGGTATAAACCTTATCTATGTTTTATTTGATTGATCATATGGCAATATGGATCCGTTGTTGGTGATAATTCCGCTGCGTTTATTTGATATTTATATGTTTATTATATTCATCATCACCTATAGTGGTATCACGAGCCATCATATGTGCCATATGATTATCGGGTATCTTGAAAAAATGGTCAAAAAGCGTGTTTTAAGTGTTTTTTGAAACCACTTTCAAAACAGCCCGAGGGCTCCATTTTCATGGATTAAGAATGTTAATATTAATATAAACATCTGTGATTTTTGGTCCTATGGCCATTGGTTTCGCATTTGTTAATTAAACAATGTGTTGATGCGCTAAAATGGCTTTAATCGCGTTGTTTTAATCGATTCTTGAAACGATTTGAAAACAGCCCCTAAGGCTTAATTTTCTGTGGTAAAATGATTTTTAGAAGGTCTAATTTCTGTAGGTTTGAGAACCTAAATCCATTTTACTCGCGTACCAATCGGGGTTTTAATTCTTGTTGATTATTTCTTCGATTCGTTGGCTAAATCTTTTATTTCATGCTATTTATATTGTTCCCATGGCAAATACATGCATGTTTGCTCATGGGATTAGCCAACACCTTGTTATGATCATAATTTTATGGTATTATTATGTGTATATGCAAAGCCGATGAAAACCTAGACCACTTGTGCTATGTATGATTGTGATTGTCGTTAATTTCTTGTTATTTGGGGTTTGCCATTGTTTGACTTTTATGTATGAATTTTAATTTGGTTTTGCCATTGTTTGGGCATGTTACAATACATAGATAGTAGATTAGTTGTATTTTACATTCTATATATTGTAACCGATGCTTGGAATGGAATGGCGAAGCATAAAAGACATAAAGGCATAAAATGGCTGCTCGTACAAGCTGCAGTAAACGGCGTTTCCGATGATTGGTGGCGTATTTTTAACCAAATTTTTTGCAGGTAGACAACTCATGGGCCCACAACTTTGTAGTTTGGTGCTAAGCTCGGGATGATTCCTTCTAGGCCATTTGGGCCTCGAATGCAGAAATTTGGGCTGGCAGATTCACTTTTCATGTGCATTATGGGATTCTACTTGTCCTTGCTTGGCCTTGGTGCAAGTGGGAGTCCTCCGTGTGGTTGTGGTTTATGTCCTAGATGACTCTTGGTTCTCGTGATGGCTCACGAGACCAAGCATAGGTTCTTTCATCGGTTGAGGCTTTGCATATTGTGGTTGTGTGTTGGTTGTTTGCTTATTATGTATGTTGTGAATGTATATAACTTGCAAATAGTTTTCTAAAACTTAAAGCATAACTCAAACCATTTTCAAACTAAATCTTATGATTTAGTTTAACTAAGTTTAAATATGGATTTAACTTAAAATCATTGTTTTAATAATAACACTTAACTTGTTATGTATGTTATTCGATTTATGTATTGTCCTATCTCTTTTATAATCCACATAGGTTCTATATTAGACTTGAATATGGACAACTTGACACATAAATTAAAAAATGATTAGACTTAAGTTAAGAAGAGTTTTTAACTTGTGCTACGAAGAATGAATGCATGCTTTTTCGTACACCTTTTTGATTCACATCAAAATATTTTACCCGTCACAAATTTAAGTCATGCCGTCAATCGCTTGAGAACACTTGCAATTACTTTTTGCCTATCGTGGGACCTAGGTTGAATTGTAATCCAAGGTGATTATTGTCTATGCGTGGGACCTAGATTTATTTTCGCACGTTCTCAAATTGGATGACTTAATCGAGTTAAGCGGTGAGACCTTGACCGAGGCAAGGATGGGACTAAACATGCCGACTTGACACTAGATGCTTGTTCACTAGTGCCATGGGTCCCATAAGGATCTAAGAGTTGCACTTGATTTGCAATTGGTCGACGTTACCTACCTATTGAATCCACCATTGCTAGCGGATCAAGCGATGTGATGGTGGAATCTCAATGAGGATCTTAGCCTTTTCGCAAAATTAATTGTTTTCTTTTAAAACTTGGGTAGTTAATTTTAAAAAGGATTAATTATTGTAAGATACTAAAATTTGAATTTTTGTTTGTTTTGTAGATGACAACTCCAACTCAAACCATCAACAACTCGTCAATCAGATCAATTCTCGAGAAAGAGAGATTGAATGGTAACAACTTTTTGGACTGGTTTTGAAACTTGAGGATTGTCCTCAAGTCTGAACAAAAGTTTTACCATCCGGAACAGAGCTTTACCGAGCCTCCTGCTGAAAATGCCCTTCTGCTGCATGCGTAATGCCTACACTCGTAGGTTTAATGAGCAGAGAAGTCGCTGTCTTATGCTTGCGAGCATGATCCCGAAATTCAAAAGAATTTAGAGGACCTCATGACATTTGACATGATAACCGAACTAAGAACAATGTTCGAACAGCAAGCTGAGCAGGAATTATTTGAAACTGTCAGATCATTCCATGCTTGCAAGCAGGAGGAAGGACAATCGGTCAGTAGCCATGTCATGAAAATGAAAGGCTATCTGGATCAGATGGAGCGGCTTGGATACCCCATGCCTCAGATCCTTGGAGTGAGCATGATACTTACCTCACTTTCAAAGGAATTTGAACAATTTGTGCAAAACTACAACATGCACAACATGGGCAAGACCATACATGAACTGCATAATATGCTCAAACTTGCAGAAAAAGGTATGCCCAAGAAAGCTCCAGTTGTCCTAGCTATCAAGCAAGGCAAAATCTAGAAAAAGAACAAGGGAAACCCAAGCACACGGCAAGGGACAAGGGAGAGGCAAGGGTAAGCTTGCTTACGCCCCAAACCTAAAGTCCCCCACCGCTAAGAAGGAGCACCTGACCTAAGGACGCACCTGCCATCATTGTGGAATGGTAGGGCCTTTGAAGAGAAACCGTCCGTGTACACAGCGAGTTGAAGAAGAACAAGGCTAGCGGGGCTAGTACATCGTATCTTCACTATAGAACTCTATACTTTTCCTAATAAATCACGGGTATATGATACGAGTTGTGGGACTCACATTTGTAATGATGTGCGAGCTCTTGGGGAAGTCGAAAGTTGAAGCATGGCGCTTTGGACTGTCGTTGGTAATGGGAATCGTGCACGGTCAAAGCGATAGGAAGCTATGATTTAATCCTTCCTAATGGACTAGTTATTGTTTTGAATAATTGTCATTTCGCACCTACTATTACTAGAGGTGTTGTTTCACTTTCGTTTGAAGGATGATGGTTTCATTCATGTTTTACGGATTTTGGCATTTCGGTTTCTAAGGATAATGTTTTTATTTTAATGCTATTCCTAGAGATGGTATTTTTGAAATTGATATCGTGATCCTAATTCAAACAATGGTTCTATATATAATGTTAGCAACAAGAAATCTAAGCGTAACATGGATTCAACTTTTCTATGGCATTGTCGTCTTTGCCACATAAACAAGAAACGACACGGTTGCAACAAGATGGGCTTTTAGAATCAATTGACGGTTCGTCTTTTGATAAATGTGTTTCTTGCATATCCGTAAGATGACACGCAAGCCTTTTCCCATGTTGGAGAAAGAGCTAAAGACCTACTTGGACTCATACATCTTGATGTATGTGGCCCATTTAGGATCATGTCTAGGGAAGGAGCTAACTACTTCGTCACTTTTACCGAGCGATTTCGATCGATATGGTTATGTTTACTTGATTAAACATAAACATGAAGTCTTTAAACGTTCAAAGTATTCCAAAGTGAGGTAGAAAATCAACTCGATAAGACTATAAAAGCTCTTGATCCGATCGTGGAGGCGAATATATGAGTCAAGAGTTTTAGATCATCTAAAAAGTGTGGGATAGTCTCACAATTCACTCCTCCACATACACCACAACATAATGGTGTATCCGAAAGGAGAAATCGTACTTTGCTAGACATGGTTCGATCTATGATGAGTCTAACAACGTTGCCAATGTCCTTTTGGGGTTATGCCCTAGAGTCTCGCTGCCGCATTCTCAACATGGTTCCAACCAAGAAGGTAGATAAGACACCATACGAAATATGGCATGGGAAAGTCCCTAACTTGTCTTACTTGAAGGTGCAGGGTTGTGAGGCCCTCGTGAAAGCGAAAGCCAAACAAACTTGAGTCTAGATCTATCAAGTGTATCTTCGTAGGATACCCAAAGGAAGCGATGGGTTACTACTTCTACTACCCACCCGAGAACAAAATATTTGTTGCTCGTTATCTTTGAGTTTCTTGAGAATAGTCTCATTTCACAAGAAGCAAGTGGGAGCACCGTAGACTTTGACGAAATTCAAAGTGAAGATGCACAACCTTCGTAACACTAGTGAGCATCAAAATGAGATCGAACATGAAAATGTCGAGCCTCTTAGAGATGTTGCTCGATTCAGTAGATCGCAAGGATACCTCAAGCACCGAGCGATATGGTTTCTATGTCGATGCTGAGGAACATGAGTTAGGGGATCAAGATGAACCTGCTAACTATCGAGCTGCATTATCGAGTTCTGAACGCGATAAATGGCTCGGTGCTATGAAATCGGAGATGCAATCCATGAAAGACAATGAAGTCTGGGTCGAAGTTGACCTGCCTCCTAATGCTAAGACCGTTGGGAGTAAATGGCTCTTCAAGAAGAAGACCGACATGGATGGCAATGTACACACCTATAAAGCGCGTCTAGTAGCAAAAGGTCACACTCAAACCTACGGGATTGACTATGAAGAGACCTTCTACTTTTGTTTCGGCGTTAAAGCTATTAGGATTCTTATAGCCATAGCGTACTATGACTATGAGATTTGGCAAATGGATGTCAAGGCGGCCTTCTTGAGCGCCACCTAAGCGAAGATGTTTACATGGTGCAACCCGAGGGCTTCGTGAATCCTAAACATCCCAACAAAGTTTGCAAGCTTCAAAGATCCATTTATGGATTAAAGCAAGCATCTAGAAGTTGGAACAAGAGATTTGATGAGGAAATCAAAAAGATTGGTTTCGCTCAAAACTTTGATGAGCCATGTGTATATAAGAAAACTAGTGAAAGTAATGTCGTATTCCTAGTCTTATATGTAGATGACATATTACTCATGGGAAACAACATTCCAATGCTACAAGATGTAAAATCACGGCTTGGAAATTGTTTTGAAATGAAAGACTTAAGCGGCTGCGTACATACTTGGAGTCAAGATCTACAAGGATAGATCAAAGCGGTTAATCGGCTTGAGTCAAAGTGCATACATTGACAAAATCCTAAAGCGATTTAGGATGCAAGATTCCAAACGTGGAAATCTTCCAATGCAACCGAATACGGAATTGAGTAAAACTCAAGAACCTTCTACACCCGAAGAGGTGAAAAGGATGAAGGGTATCCCATATGCTTCTGCTGTGGGATCCATCATGTATGCGGTAAGGTGCACTAGACCTGATGTAGCGTTCGCTCAGAACCTGACGAGTAGGTATCAACAGAATCCAGGTGAATGTCACTGGACTGCTGTTAAGAACATATTAAAGTATCTTCGTAATACTAAAGATATGTTTCTTGTTTATGGTGGTGATGACAACCATGAGCTCGTGATCACTTGCTATATCGATGCTTGGGTTGGCGACCGATCGTGATGACACCAAGTCCCAAATCGGATTCGTTTTCATCATGAATGGGCGTTGTTGTTGGAAGAGTTCAAAAGCGAGCACGATTGCAATGTCCTCTACAGCGAGAATACATTCTTGCTTGTCGCAATGGAGGCGATTTGGATTCGAAAATTCATTTACGGGCTTGACGTTGTTCCCAACAATGAACTACCAATGGATATGTCTTGTGATAATACCGGTGCCATTATCATTGCAAATGAACACGGTGTTCAAAAGGGTGCCAAACACTTTCGTCGGAAAGTTCATTACATTCGAGAAGTTATCGAAAGTGGTGATATTCGTCTTCTAAAAGTTCACACGGATGACAACTTAGCTGATCCTCTTACTAAAGCTATGCCTTGCACGAAACATGTTGGGCATGCTAGGAACATTGGACTTCGACCATCTAATAGTCTCATGTAGATCTGTTTATTTTAGTATTTGAATAATTGGAATGCTAAGCAGTTTATATTTTGTAATGAATTGATTTAATGGTTATTATCGTTTTCATTCATATCAACTGTATTCTATATTTGCATGTTTAAATCCATGAATGATTTTCTTCATTCAAAACTTGTCCATTGTCAGTTGACGGTACGGGAGTACCATCAAATTAAGACAATTGTGAGTGTGTTGGTGACCTTTTTGCCAAACTCACATGTTGTTCATGGTGATGAGCATTGGACTGACCCAACCTACGAGTATTCACTGCATGGATCGGTGTCATATAGTGAATCTCGAAAATGGTTATGTCTATTATCCTTAGACTTGAGATGCAAGCAGGTCTTGCATGTGTGGAGTTTTATTCCTTGATATGGTTAATTGCATCACGAACAAGGTAGTTATAAAGGCCACTATCGGGAATGATTTGAAGCACAAGAATGACACGTGCAGTCAAAATAGGATTTGTTCCTCCACATGGTGTGGAGTTAGATACTATTGGGCCCTCGATGAGTTGAACAGATGTTTGTATGGCAGTACCAAATGAAATTAAGATGAATCTTAATTCACTTGGTAATCTTGTTCAATATCAAGATCGAGAACATAATAGTTGAAAAATTAGAATGACTTATGATCCATGTCTAATATTCAACATGGTATCGAAACAAAGGGATATAAGACATATAAACCATTTAATGAAATGTTTGAAAGCCGACCTCACATTACTCTAGGGGCATTGGCGTGTTGCTAGGCGCTAACCTTTGCTTGTATAATTACTTGTCTATTATGACGTCATGAAGTGGGAGCTGTTGGAGTATGCTCGTGTCATAATAAATAATTATATGGCTAGTCGTATGTGAGCTGTGGGTCACACACATATACACTTAGACACCATTATCATAATGTATTTATCGTATTTACATTATGTATAACCTTTGTTTCATAAGGGAGTTAAGTGGAATATTTGGTCTTTGAAGGGATTATAGTGTAACTTAATATTTGACATCAATTAGCATTTATGCTAATTGATTATGATTGATTATGTTTAATGGTAATTGTAAGTTACATCTTAATCTTCAAACCACTCTTCCCTCTCTCTCTTTTGACGCCAAACACACACACACACTAGGTGTTTTGTTTTTGGTTTTTCATTCCTACATAATTCTAAAGGTAGTCTTGTGCAAGGATTGATTCAAGGGTTTAGACTAGCATCAAAGGGTGTTCGTTGGACGTGTAGTGTGTTTCACACATTGGGAAAGACCAACCTTATTGGTCTTTTGGTTTCTTGGTTCCATTCGTGGAGGTGATTGGTGTCTCGTTACCGGATTCACGCTACAAAGGTATAAACCTTATCTATGTTTTATTTGATTGATCATATGGCAATATGGATCCGTTGTTGGTGATGATTCCGCTGCGTTTATTTGATATTTATATGTTTATTATATTCATCATCACCTATACCAATTTCATCTACTGTTGTTTATGTTTGTAACCTGTTGTTATTCGTTGTAACCTGATAGAAATTCGAAGTCGTGTGATGTAACACCCCCAAAATCACAAAGTGACAGCGGAAGACTATTTGGGGTATTACTTAGAGGATCATAGTCACAAGTTATAGAAAACGACTCTAAAGAGACGTTTTTAAGTAAGAAGTTGTTACCATTTCATAAAACTCAGTGTTTGAAAACACAAAAGGAAATACCACATGTTTGAAATTACATAAAAGATAGTTTTTACGAAATGATAACTTTAATTGAAAAATAACACCACTTCAAGCGTCCCATGACGTCCACTCCACGCCTTCATGATATTCTAGTTTGTACCTGAGATGAGCATGCTTAAAAGGTCAACAAAATGTTGAGTGATATTCATAGGTTTAAATAATTAGTTGAACACAAGTAAAAGATGATAATTGCTTGAATACAATCACCATAGAAAACATAGATTATTATTATGCGCTAAGCTCATGACACCAAACTAATCGCATACACCCAATTCTTGGTGTAAGTAATAATATTGCCCTCAGAGATGGAATTGCCAATTCCATAGTTAACCAAATATAGTGCGCCCCGGTTATTTCCGATAACCGAGTCGGGGTCGTTAATTCCCATAGTACTATCCACAATATTCGCGCTCACTCGCAAGTGATTAATGGTTCATGATGTAAGGGACTTATGGCAGGCAACTTAGGCTATAATAATAATGATCAGGCAGCATACAGTTTAAGAAAGACTTGTGTTCTAGTTTATAGCATGCATCTCCCTCGCGGGGTTTGAAATAAATAAGTAAAGGCGAGGCTATGAACTCACCTTAGTAGAGCAGTATCCGAGTAGTAAAGAAATCAAGTAAGTGGTGCACCGAGTACCGTCACGCGACCTATAATTTGTATACCAATACTTTAATTAATACGTTTGTATTTTGACTTGATAATATTTGTATACACCAAAAGTTTAAGTTATTTATGTGTATCGTTTATTATTGAACATGATTAACTTTGGCTCATGGAAGTACTTAGACACACACAAAAATATTAAAACAAATGAGTCGTGGGTTTGTCGTAACCGGAAGATGATGACGTCTGAAAAATATCATAAATAAATAGTAACGTATTTATATCATAAAGACGTTTGCTTAAAACATAGGTATATATAAGAAGAGTAATAGTTTTATTATAAATTGGTAAAAATAAATTCCGTTTTTATATGTTGTAATGGTCTTTTGGAAAAATTGGTATGACTTATTTATATATTTAAAATGTATTTGGAGACGAAGTGTAGGAAAATTATTATTGTTTTAAAACAAATCTCGTTTCGTATGAATTAAAAGTTTATTGTATCTCGTCATCCGTTTATATTACATGTTTATAAAAGAAGGTATCGTGAAGTAAATAGTGAAAATAATTATATCAAACCGGGTAGACGGGCTAGTTGCGAACGGGACGAGAGAAAGATCGAAAAAGACATGTGATCGTAGTACATTCAAAATGGAAATTTTGTTATATTTAACATTATGAAAATTTTATTTGCTTGTCTCACTTTATAAAACTTTATGTTTTAGTTGCGTATTTTGTGTACATGTCTGCTCTTCGGAAATGATTGAACATCAAATGGCTTTGGCCCAACTTGTCCTCAGCATGCATTTTAGATTCAAGAAGGGAAGTCAAGTTTGACTGTGGTTTCATGGCCCACTGATAACCAAACGCACCTATTATTTGATGAAAAGGAAAAAGATTACATGACTTAAGAAGATAGACATCGAAGCTGGAACGAACACCCTTCCTTTTTGCGTCGTTGCTGAACCAGGGCAACAAACCAAGCGCACCCAAATGGATGCTGAACATCAGCAGTATGGCACTCCGTTTGGTACAGCAAACGCACCTATTTTGCTGCACCAAACGCATCCTTTTGCTGTACCAAACGCACCCTTTTGCTGGCTGTGTTGCAGCCGCTAAACACGCCTTTTGGGTGGCTGAAAACAAGCCGAGACGAACACCCCGTTGTGGGCTGAATCGCAGCAAACAAACACTCTAATATGTGCAGGACAAAAGACCAATACACTTTAAAGAAGCAAGCAAACTTTACCCATGAAAGAAGAAGAAAAGAAAAGAGGAACTAACTTGCGTGTACTTATGGCCATAAAATGGCTCGGACTCGAGACTCAAATGCAACCAATCTGGGAATTAAAAGAAAAGTGGGATCAAGTCTCCTAGTCATATTTTCGAGTAAAATCGGGGTCAATTTGGTGTAATCAAACCGAGGTTAATGGCATTCTGACGGAGGTGCCTTGAGGGATTCAAATTACGGGTTAAAGGAGGTAAACCAAGGATGAGACATATACGGTTTGAGTGTCTCGACGAAACAAAAAAAAAAAATGAGGCTAACGAATTATTGTGTCACGCCAATAATGGTCTTGCCCCAAGCACAAAACCAATTCGAGTAAACACAAATCCTAAATCGAGACGCCATACAATAAACTAAGCACCTCCATATTTCGAGCCAACGACACTTAGATTACTACTATTCTGTACTCACTTTTCTTGGTTCGAGTAGTATCACTTAGCAAAGTTTGTATGTTTTCGACCACATAACCATTCAAGAGTAGAAGCCTCATCGAAATATTTTAACGATTCCAAAAACAAGAAAATAAGTTTTGTAAACTTCCGTGTGACTGTCTCGACCAACGACAACATGACCCAAGTTTTAACAGTGATGTGCTCCGGTTGGTGCAAGTTTTAAAAATTTATAAACACGAATTAACCGTATAACCTTTTAACACATACGAGCAAGTATACTCGTCCGCAATAGCAAAGTTTGGTAAGTCGAGATCGTCCCAAGGGATTTTTGTTTTGAAATAAGTTTTATAAAAAGTTTCTAACAAGAAAGCTTGTCAAGGCTCTCTCGAATAAGTGTTCTAGTGAAATTACGAATCAAGAATAAAAACATATACTTGTGTGAAGTCTCATAATCAACCATAGATAATGTTCATAAAGGTTTGGTGTATACTCTTAGTATGATGCACAAATCATAAGCAAATGATTCCACAACCATGGTGTTTGTTTGTAAAAATCATTCTAAGAACAAAAACATTTAGGTAATCCTTTCGGTCCTTATCCCAATGATTATCCTATAAAAATTCCATTTGTTTGCAACATGCTCTCATTAAATTTGTTCTTACGAATCTTTCGACCCTTCGTGATGAAAACGTTCCTAGTCTTGTTTTAATAAGCAAAACATGGTGGATGTCAATCACCATATCCCCATACTAGTTTGTCACAACACTTTTGGAATAAAACACAAGAGAAATCCTTTCGGTCCTTTTTCTTAAAACATGTTTTATTGACAAATCAATCCAAGACTAGTATTTTTCCAACAAACTCATTTAAACAAGATCATATATACATGCATCACATTTTGAGAACATTATTATGATTAATCACATTCCAACACACAAGTATAACACAAACTACTCCATGAAAACAATCATATCTAAACACAAGTCATAACAAAGTAATTCAAACAATTCAAGAGAATAGATTTCCATAACAAAGTTCATAGAATACCTAATCTTTTGTGATTACAAGAATTAGAAATCGTGGAATGTAGCAACCACGCGCCTCCAATCACCTAGGATCACCGCACAATTCCAAACTACCGAAACAATGGACAAGAATGGTTCCTTCCTTGCTTCTGGACGTTTTCCAGTAACTACTAAGCTTTTGGGTTGAAATAAATGGGTAAGTATGAGTTTTGGTGTAAACTAATACTTAATTTGTTGTGTCACACTTAGTATACAAGTACTAGGCTCTTTAAATAGCCAAAGCACTTGCTTTACTGCCCAAAAACGTTCTCTCCAAGTTAATATCAAGAAATGATCGGACTCCATGATTATGGGAGTTAAGACAACAATAAATGCGAATTGTGTAAGCTGCAGAGCCGAAACCGGATCGGTTTCTTCGTCGACCGAATCGGTCATTGCTTTGACCATTAGCCCAGCGGATCCGGTTGCGGGTTGCGACCGAACGGTGGGTTTTGCTCCTTTGACTTTTGTTGACTTTTCCCATTACGCTTCATTCTTTGCTTACGTTGATGATTTCCAAAGCCGAACTTGATCTTTCCTTGTTGTATATGCTTGAAATCACTAAGCTTCCATCTCATTGAGTCCACAAGCTTCCAATCTAAACTTCCTTCCTTTAACGCTTCCAAATGTGCATAAAACTTCATTTCTTCAATATTCGAGATACGGCTACATATACATACACAAGACGCATCTTTGCACTTTTGCAACAGTTATGAATAAATATAGCGAATATCATGCACAAAACCGACAATAACGCTACTAAAAACATGTTCATTTTAGACGTTATCAAATTCCCCACACTTAAGCTCTACTAGCCCTCGAGTAGGTCAAACATTGCAAAGATTGATTTCAATGGTCCATAACACCATGTTTCAGAAAATGTAACAATTACCATAAAAGATAACTATTATTTTGCTTATAATATGAGAAAATCTTCTAAAAATGAACCAAACACTTTAGATAACATAACTAGGATACCTCACAAGTGGCTTAAAGATTTCACTCAACACTCATATTTTGGTGGGTATATCACTCAATGCCTAGTCATGATCAATGCTTTTTACCATAAGCTTGTACAAGTATCAAAACAAAGAAAATAAATTCATCAAAGAGGTCTTTTATTCGGGTTATAACGATAAGGCTATGGGTTCATAATAGGTATGGATAAGGCATGGGATAGTTTATGAAATTGGTTTAAAATAAAAATAAAATCAAGTCCAAACCTCCATGGTGCTAGTCATCATACAAACCACAATCCCGAAAACGATTATTACTCCTCTTCTCATATCGATCACCAAATATATATATCACGTCTTAGCACATTGGCTAATCGATAACTCAAACATACTTCATCTTCCTTCATCTTCATAATAATATAGCACATTGGCTATAATTGTCATCATTTTTTTTTTTTTTTTTTTTTTTTTCACAACTCCCCCACTTCGCATAAGCATCACCACAAAAATACAAAATAAAAGTATGCATCCTTCGTCTTTGTCGAAATGGCACACACGAATGGCAAAGTGTAACTAACTCATAATCATCAAAAACAATCCAATCATTCCAAACAACTAGCAACAAACCATTAGACTTGATAAGGGTTGGCTAAGGTTTAAAGGTGTAAAATATTTTGTATTTTTTGGATTTATCAAAAGCGAAAAGGATGGCTCGAAGGTGTAACTAGGGTATCTAGTGCTAAAATGAGCACTAACAAAATGGGTCCATGTGGGTGGTTAACTAACCGATGTGGTCACTAATATATCATTAGATGTAAGCGGAAGGCCATTTGGGTTATTCCTAAAATGCCTCTTATCACTTGAAAATATTTAGATCACTCGAAAGTGATTTTAACCATAATGCATAACTAGTACAAGTTCTAGAATCGACATAATCACCGCACACTCATAGCAAATATAAAACAAAAGATGTTTCATACAAAAGAAACCTCACAAAAATGTGGGAAAAAGGCTATTATGCATGCTAGAAAATGCTATCGAATCCAAAATGAATTATTTGATAATTTGGTTCAAATCTAAAATTTTCAAAAACCTCATTTTACCATTGAAATCCCAAATTATGTATTTTAATAATCAATAACGCGCGAAAAATATTAGACCATCAAGGGCGAATTTCTTCTAATCACTTGCATCCAAAAGTTATCTAAAAAAATAAAAAAATTGCGTATCATTTTCCTATTTTCTTCCCTCCCCCATACTTAAGTTTTGCATTGTCCTCAATGTAATGAAAAATGAACTTCAAAGTAAAGAAAATGGGAAAAAGATAGTTAAAAGATACCACGGAATAAAATATGCAATAAGCACATTGGGTCATTAGCAAGCTTGTGAGTTATCCAACTCGGAATATTTGACCATCAATAAGCTTCCAACATATCCATCCTGCAACAAAAACTGCAACACAAAATGCACAAAACAAACAAAACTACTAAAAACAAAATAAAACCAAAATATACCAAACATCCTAAAGAAAATCAATCAAAAGATAGAAATAGTTTAAAACACATCATGACCATTGTTTTTGAAACCATAATTTCCCGAATGACCCATAATCACTCGTCATCCTCGCTCATTTCTTCTCCTTCTTCATCATCAAACTCATCATCATCATCACTTTCGGTTACATAGTTTTCATCTATGATTTACGAACGAACTCTCCTCTTTTTCTTCTTGCCTCCAACTCCGATGATGATCCTCCGACTTCATAACTTGTTCCTCCAACTTGTGCAATCGACCATATGGGGTATTGGATCGAGAAATGGTGCGTACCGGGATATGGATATGGATAAGGTCCGAGGATAAGAAGTGTACGGAAAAGGATATGGTGGAACATTTGGTGGATTGTAGGGTGGCAACTCGTAATTGGCTTCTCGAGCCATGTGTTGAAAGATCGGCATCGAATAATCATTGATGTAGTTGTTCCTTAACATCATCGAATCTCTCACACATCCCTACATTGAATCTCATCTAGATGTTGGTTCCACTCTCCCATCCCGAATCAAAACTACTGGGCGTACCCATTTGCACGTTCTCCATTGGTATATTCCCTTCTTTGTTGTGGTGGTTCTTTGTTGTGGTCTTGGTTCAACCCATAACCCTACGGTTTTCAATCTCCTATTCAAAGCATTACCAAAACCTTTCATGATCCACATTTCACTATACTTTGGCTCTCCACACTTAGCCAATTCCTCATCAACATAATATCCAAGATTCTTCGCTAATCTTGTCACAAAATGTCCTCCACAAATGTTCTTGTTGCTCTTGATTCCGGGCTCTCTAGACAAATATTCGGCAACTTGCCAAACAGCATTACCATCCTTAGTTTCTTCCAAGAACTTCATAATCCATAAGTCCGGTTTCGACATTTGTCTCGCTTCCAAATCTATTAAATGGCCGGTCACAATCAACTTGTGAAGTATCCTCATCAACGGATTTCGATGGTTGAAGCATTCCTCCTAGCACAAGTAGGATCTCCCACTTGATTCCAATAAGCGGGAATACTAGGGTAATCTTTTCAAACCTCAAGTCTAGAAAAGTGAGTTTCAAATAATCGATGATTTACCTCATGTGGTGCATACAAACCAAGAGCTACACCAAAAGTCTGGTAATGTGTAAGCATGATCCCTACCACAAAGTCTAAACCAAATACAAATCTCCGACATCAAATTCGAACATTTACTTTTCTTTCAAAATACATGGTTGAAAAGAATTCCATACACCATTCTCGGTGAGACTTCTTCATTAACACTGAATGCTCTTTCCCATGACAAATCATTGAACGAATCTCCATCCCCTGGATATACATAAGACGTTCGCATCATACTTCTTAACTCATCTTCACACTCACATTCATTAAATAAATCCCAATCAATCACCCTTGGAACTAAACATTGCCTATGTTGTAATTTTGACAATCTTTCTCGAAAAGCATGTTTCTCTCCATCGGTAAGATCTTTGAATTTTAAATTAGCATTTGCTTCCTTCTTCACACTATACTTAACCTTCTTCTTCTCGTTCCTTTCACAAAACTTCGTAACAAGCGGGTTAATTGGAATTTCCGCCCCACTCGAGCTTCCCACAATAATTCTCTGTAGAAATCACAAAAATAAGATCATATAAGAGTGTTAGAACAAACAAGAAGGTTAGAGAACCCTCTACTAGACATTTCAAAATTTCACAAAAAATTCTCTCAGAAACCGTAACCGGATTCGGTTGGATCACCAACCGAATCGGTTTCCTATTGACAACAGGCAACAACCGTTCGGTTGCCATGCGCAACCGAATCGGTTGTGCAGACTGCATATGATATTTCACCTTCAAATCCTCAACATCTCGCATTTCTAACGCTCAAACCACTTCTTAGATCGCATTCTATCATCCTCAATGATTTCCCACATCCTAGAATTACTCTATCTTGTTTCCAAATCATCAAACATCTAACATCTTAGAACTCATCTCAATATTCTTAAAAATCATAAGCTCTAATAGTGTAGCAATCCATCACACTTAAAAATCAAACATATCATCCATCAAAATGAATCAATAGTTGTAACTTATCTCATCCCATAAGCATAACCCAATTAATTCCGAAAAATTCTTATCATCTAAAATCCATTCTATGGTGAATCAATCACTCATTCTCTTGTTGTAATGCAATCCTATATCAATTACCCACTCAATCCTAAAATATCACCACTTAATTCGGATTATAACTAAAACCCCCAAATTGGTGACCTAAAATCCAATTCGAATCAAATGTTCTAATAAAGCCTTAATTGAGTAAATTGAATGTAAATGCTTACTTGCTTGGGTGCCATGATGTTATCCTACAATTCAAACAACTTCCAATCGCTCTCTTGGATGAATTTTGCAAAACCCATACGGAAAATTAGTGTGTGTGTGTGTTTTGGAAAAATGAATTTTTATATTTTGGTGCAACCGGTTCGATCAAGGACACAACCGATTCGGTATGCTTTTGCCAAATTTGCTTTTTCACTTGTTACTTAGGCATTTACCCTCCAAGCAACATATTTTACTCAAAAATTCTCGCTAAATTTCACACAACATTTATTCACCAAATGAAATTTTAACAATCATTCAATCCAAAAACTAAACTCATCATATAAATGAACTAATCCAAACTCAACTCAAAATAATAGTCATAATGTATTAAAACCAAATCACCTCAATCATAACATGAAAAATAAATAAGAAACAAAAAATCCTAATGCATCAAATCAAAATAAAATAAAATAAAGCATAAAATTCAAGCAAATGATTGCTTGTTATTACGGTCTTTCCTTCCTCAAAATTCCTCAAAATATTCTTGCCTAAGAATATCCTCGCTTTGAAATTTTCCGGTCAATTCACGGAATGTTTCAAAAGTTTTAAATTTCCTCATAAATCTTCGTCCATCCGGGCATAATATATCAAACTTAACATGCCATGCCCCATCTCCGCTTTGCCTCTTGTAAGTCCCCAATCCTTGGGTTTCCACTCCAAATTCTTAAGTTGCACGGTAAAGATCCTAAAAGTCGGTCAACTTCTTGTAAACAAAAATGTTTTGAATGGGTTATAAAAAGCTTCGATCGCGAATGCACGTTCCATTTCGTCCTCAATATCGAAATAAGGTGGAGTTAAAGGTCCGTACATTGGATTACCATGGACATCACGTCCCACTTCAAAACAAGTTAAATCATCATTTGCATCCATCCATTCCAAATCTTCCATACCTTCCAAAATTGGTCCTCTTGGTCTTGGGTAGTATGTTTGCCTCGAAATTCCATCGTCAATAGTCATGGTACCTCTTCCCATGTCTATAATTGCTCCACAAGTTCGTAAAAATGGCCTCCCCAACAATAGTGGTAAACTCTTGTCCACCGGAATATCTAAGACAAGAAAATCTGCCAAATATGGTTGGTAGCCAATTTGCACTCTTACATTCTTAACTTCCCCCATTGCCTTTGCTTGAGTGTTATCCGCCATAGTGAGTTTAGAATGATTAGGTTGCGGATTACTTAGTCCCAAAGTTTTGAACAATGGATACGGCATCACGTTAACACTCGACCCCGTATCAGCTAAAGCATAAACTGGTGTAGTTCCATTTACTTTGATTGGCAACACAAAATTACCCGGATCCTTTTCTTTCCTTGGCATGCCTTTAAACAAAATCCGATCTCGATCCTCATCCGTGAGATTCTTATCTTCCAACCTAGCCCTCGCTAGCATCAATGCATCCAACTTCTTCCTATAAAGCACATAATCTTGGAGAACTTCAATAACGGTTTCTTTTCATTGAGTTCTAGAAATTTTGCTCTAGATTCTCTAAGATAGCTTCTTTTGGCTTTCGGTTAAGGGTTTGATAGTAGTAGCGGTGACAATGGTGTGTAATCATTTTTGGTGGTGGAGGTTGTTGTTGGGGTTAATTTATTTGATGATGGTTTCTTTCGGTTTGCCTTCCCATTTTCACCACTTCCACATTCTTCTCCTCCATATTTGCACACACTTCCACTAGCATCTCGTTGATCCCTTTTCTTCTTCCAACTCGGTTATGTTAATCCGCATCTCTCCCATACCAAAATCTACTTGACACTTAGTTGTGACAAGAAAATTTCTTCAAAACAAACATTTGGCTCATCCGCATTACCTTCCTCTAGAACAACAAAATCGGTTTCAAACATATGCCCATGAATATTGACTTTCGATTCTTGACCATCTTTCTCCCATCGCCTCATAATCCATACGAACATGACCGATCTCGTCTAGAACCTCTTCCAAGATATAATTCTCTCCATACGCCATATTTAACTGTGCATCCCACGCACGTACTCCTTCCACTTCACAAGGTGTTCCAAATCTCATCATTGGTGAATCATACACCGTTGACGGTGCTTGTGTAAACACTACCACTCTTTTGTTTTTGGGTAGGTGAACCTTGTTCTCACATACTTCTTCCATATCACCCGTGTCAAATCCCAATTCTTTCTTGCTTTCCTCCGAATTCCTCCAATCTTTTCTAATGAACTTCCGTATCCTTGAACATGTCATCCAAAGTACGAAGGTATTCCGAGATTCCGCTCAAACTATCCATGTTACTAGACAACTTAACAAAACAAAACAAATCAAATCCCGAATGATTAGCGTTAACGTTAGCAAAACAAGAACAAACTAGATAAAAACAAACAAATAATAAACAACTAAGACATCTAACAAAATTAAGAAATAAAAAAAAACTCAAAATGATAAAATCGGCACAGAAACTCCAACCGGATTCGGTTGGATCCCCAACCGAATCGGTTGGTTGAAAAATTCTAAGACAGAAACACTAACCGGATCAGGTTGCGGGTTGCGACCGATCGGTTTGTTTGAAAATATTTTTTAATTTTTTTTTTTTTTTTTTTTTAAAAACAAATTTAATAATAATAATTGAAAGCAAATAAGCGTAATTAAGGATGTACTAACTCTAGTTAATTAAAAAAACTCTTCATAAACTTATAATTAAATAACTCATTAACTCTAATTAAAACCAAAATTAAAACTAAACTAAAACTAAATAAACTACTAATAATTGCTATCATAAAATAAACTAAAAGCGAAAATAAGATACTCTTAACCATTACCATCATTAAAATTAAAATAAATAAAACTAGATAAACTAAATAACAAATGTAAAGAAAAGAAAAATAAATAAAGACAATAATTCTAAGAACCGATTAAACTACACAATTACTCTAGAAATCAAAACACCATAAACTAAATAAAGATAGATATAAAATTCGAACTAAAAATTTTTCACAGAATGTCTAACCGGATTCGGTTGGCTAACCAACCGAATCGGTTAGTTTGTAACAAAACTTTTTTTTTTTTTTTTTTACTAATTTCAAAGAAAATTATAGAAAAAAAATCCCCGGCAGCGGCGCCAAAAACTTGATGTGCTCCGGTTGGTGCAAGTTTTAAAAATTTATAAACACGAATTAACCGTATAACCTTTTAACACATACGAGCAAGTATACTCGTCCGCAATAGCAAAGTTTGGTAAGTCGAGATCGTCCCAAGGATTTTGTTTTGAAATAAGTTTTATAAAAAGTTTCTAACAAGAAAGCTTGTCAAGGCTCTCTCGAATAAGTGTTCTAGTGAAATTACGAATCAAGAATAAAAACATATACTTGTGTGAAGTCTCATAATCAACCATAGATAATGTTCATAAAGGTTTGGTGTATACTCTTAGTATGATGCACAAATCATAAGCAAATGATTCCACAACCATGGTGTTTGTTTGTAAAATCATTCTAAGAACAAAAACATTTAGGTAATCCTTTCGGTCCTTATCCCAATGATTATCCTATAAAATTCCATTTGTTTGCAACATGCTCTCATTAAATTTGTTCTTACGAATCTTTCGACCCTTCGTGATGAAAACGTTCCTAGTCTTGTTTTAATAAGCAAAACATGGTGGATGTCAATCACCATATCCCCATACTAGTTTGTCACAACACTTTTGGAATAAAACACAAGAGAAATCCTTTCGGTCCTTTTTCTTAAAACATGTTTTATTGACAAATCAATCCAAGACTAGTATTTTCCAACAAACTCATTTAAACAAGATCATATATACATGCATCACATTTTGAGAACATTATTATGATTAATCACATTCCAACACACAAGTATAACACAAACTACTCCATGAAAACAATCATATCTAAACACAAGTCATAACAAAGTAATTCAAACAATTCAAGAGAATAGATTTCCATAACAAAGTTCATAGAATACCTAATCTTTTGTGATTACAAGAATTAGAAATCGTGGAATGTAGCAACCACGCGCCTCCAATCACCTAGGATCACCGCACAATTCCAAACTACCAAACAATGGACAAGAATGGTTCCTTCCTTGCTTACGGGCGTTTTCGGTAACTACTAAGCTTTTGGGTTGAAATAAATGGGTAAGTATGAGTTTTGGTGTAAACTAATACTTAATTTGTTGTGTCACACTTAGTATACAAGTACTAGGCTCTTTAAATAGCCAAAGCACTTGCTTTACTGCCCAAAAAACGTTCTCTCCAAGTTAATATCAAGAAATGATCGGACTCCAATGATTATGGGGAGTTAAGACAACAATAAATGCGAATTGTGTAGCTGCAGAGCGAAACCGGATCGGTTTCTTCGTCGACGAATCGGTCATTGCTTTGACCATTAGCCCAGCCGGATCCGGTTGCGGGTTGCGACCGAACGGTGGGTTTTGCTCCTTTGACTTTTGTTGACTTTTCCCATTACGCTTCATTCTTTGCTTACGTTGATGATTTCCAAAGCCGAACTTGATCTTTCCTTGTTGTATATGCTTGAAATCACTAAGCTTCCATCTCATTGAGTCCACAAGCTTCCAATCTAAACTTCCTTCCTTTAATGCTTCCAAATGTGCATAAAACTTCATTTCTTCAATATTCGAGATACGGCTACATATACATACACAAGACGCATCTTTGCACTTTTGCAACAGATTATGAATAAATATAGCGAATATCATGCACAAAACCGACAATAACGCTACTAAAAACATGTTCATTTTAGGCGTTATCATCTATCTTTGGAGTGGGAACCCGGCGGTGTGTGCGGGGAGAAGGGGAGGCGATTAAGGAGGAGGTGAAACAGGTTTTTGTGGGGCGTTATTTGGGGAAGACAGAAAAAAAATGAAAGAGGAGGGATAAGGGGAACGTGGGTTAGGCAGGGGTGGGGTAAGGTTTATATTTTATTCTAGTCATTTATTTTGTATGTGCAATATTTTGATATTAGGTGTATTTTGTACTCCATTGTCAACTCGTAGCATTATAATTCTTAGCGGTAAAAATATAATACCCATATTTCCGGACACGTTTTAAGCAAGCGACATGACGATTGTAACTTTAGATTTTTATTAGTTCGCTTTTATTTTCACGTTTTCTTTTATTTTATTTGAGTGCAGCGCTTGGACTCGTAAGACAAGAAAATCTTTCTTGTGAGGCGATTTAGGAATCAAGAAATATTAGGCATAATTAAATAAGACTACTCGGATAGGCAAAATTTTATGCAAGAAAATGAAATGTACATGCTAAAATGCTTAATTTATATCAAATCAATTTTGATATGATCTAGTTCATAAATACGAAGATTTAAAATAGCGAAATTTTCGGTGACTACACTACCAACCCTTAAGAGAATTCCGTCCGGAATTTTAGTTCTGATGGTTGTCGGAGTTGGATTAGCAAGCAGATGTGGGTACTTAACACGCATGGTGTCTTCAAGGCCCACGTGTACTCGGTCCTCTTGGAGTTCCATCTAACCTTGACGATGGGGATGCGACTTTTCTTAAGTCGCTTGACTTCTATCCATGATTTCGATTGGTTCCTCGACAAAGTTGAGCTTGTCATCGAGCTTAATCTCTTTTAGTGAAGCGACAAGAGATTCATCCGACAAGCATTTCTTGATTTGAGGCGTGAAAGGTAGGATGAACTCTACTAAGTTCTTAGGAGATCAAGTTGTAAGCAACCGGCCGATTCTTTCGAGAATCTTGAAAGGCCAATGTATCGAGGATGTAGCTTTCCTCGTTTTCCGAATCGGACCTTTCCTTCCAAGGTGATACTTTCAACATAACTTCGATCACCAACTTGAAATTCCATGGGCTTTCTTCTAACATCGGCGTAACTCTTTTGTCGATCTCTAGCGACTTGAAGTCGTTGGCAATTTGCACAATCTTCTCGGTTGTTTCTTGGACAAGTTCAGGTCCGATGAGTTGGGCATCTCCAACTTCACCCAACAAGCGGGTGATCGACACTTCGACCATAAAGTGCCTCGAATGGAGCTGCCTTGATGCTCGTGGTAACTATTGTTGTAGGAGAATTACGCCAAGCGGTAAGTGTTTATCCCAACCTTTTCCAAAGTCGATCACGCAAGCTCAAGCATGTCTTCGGGGTTTGGATAGTCCTTTCACTTTGGCCATCGGTTTGGGGATGATATCGGTACTCATATCCAAGCGAGTACCTAAGGCCTTTTGAAGAGATTTCGAAGTGTGAAGTAAAACGATCGTCACGGTCGAAATGATGGAAATTGGCACTCCATGACGGGATACAATTTCCTTGGTATAGTTGAGCAAGGGTTTCCATTTCATCATTTTCCTTGATGGGTAGGAAATGAGCGGATTTGGTAAGGCGATCAATGATGACCCAAATAGTGTCGTAACCTCTAGCAGTCTTTGGTAGTTTGGTTATGAATTCCATGGTGATTCTCTCCCACTTCCAAACTGGGAGTTCAGGTTGAGTTAACAATTCGGAAGGTTTTGACATTCGGCTTTGACTCGAAACGGTGAGACATTTTCCAACGTCGTTGCAATTTCGACTTTCATGTTCGGCCACCAATAAAGCTTCTTGAGGTCTTGGTACATTTTGTGGGATCCCGGATGAATGGAATATTTAGACTTGTGAGACTCATGCATGATGAGTTCCGTATTCCTCCATAAAGTGGTATCCAACTCTATCGCCAAAACATAAGGTTCCATCCGATCTTTGTGCAAAGCCGTTCGTTTTCCGGCATTCCAAAGATTCTTTCATCGGAGACGGTTTTCGGTTTGAGAGCTTGACTTGAGCTTCAAGGATTTTTGATGGAAGAGGTGACTTAATTTTCATTCCCAGGATCTTACTCAAGAGGTTTAGGTCGATCCTTTCGACTAAGAGCATCGACCACGACATTTGCTTTTCCGGGTGATAGCGGATTTCACGATCGTAATCACTAAGCAATTCTAGCCATCGGCGTTGTCGCATGTTTAGCTCCTTTTGATCGAGAATGTGTTGGAGACTTTTATGGTCGGTAAACACCGTACACTTGGTTCCATATAGGTAATGTCTCCATATCTTGAGGCGAAAACCACGGCTCCCAATTCCAAGTCATGGGTAGTGTAGTTCTTCTCATGAGTTTTGAGTTGTCGTGAAGCATAAGCGATCACCATGTTTCTTTGCATCGATTCGCACCTAACCCTAGGTGTGATGCATCATGATGAACCACAAAATCTACCACTCCATCGGGTAAGGCTAAGATAGGGCTTCACAAAGCTTTTGTTTCAAGAGTTGGAAGGCTAACTCTTGTTTCTCTCCCCATCAAAGTTCTTCTTTTACGGGTTAGCTCAGATAGAGGTTTAGCGATTTTGAAAATCCTTGATAAATCTTCGGTAATAACCCCAAGACCCAAAATTGGCGTATCTCGGTAGGGTAGTAGGGATGACCAATCTTTGATGACTTCGATTTTGAAGGATCAACGTGAAGACCATTACTATCTATCACGTGACCAAGGAATTGAACTTTTGAATCGAAGTCGCACTTGGAAAACTTAGCATCTGATTCTTCTTTCTTGAGCGACTCTATGTAAAACACGAAAATTTAAAATCCGAATAAAGACTAAAATACCCTTGGAACAAAAATTATAAAATACGTAAAAATATATTTCTAACACTTAAAGAAATAAAAGATTAACTTGCGAATATTTAAAAACCTAATTAAAGTATATTGCGTAATTGATTTGGTACGACGAAGAGTTAAAGTTTCGTAAATGATTTGAGTCGCGTTTGGTTTGTGTTCGTGAGCCAAGGCCGAAGCCCATGGTGGCGAGGAGATGGTGACCGGTTGGACTAAACCCAACCCAAACCCAATTACTTTCCTATTCTAACTCAAATACTACAACTATAAATACAACACATAATCATTAAATTGGAACCCTAGTTATTTTGCTCTCTCTTTTCTTTTTTCTTCCTTGCTCGGCCGAGACTCAAACAAATACCCTTGGTGTCGATTTTTCTCAACCAAGTGAAGGTATATCGTTTATTTGTTTTCCTTTAACGTACCTTATACGTATATGTTAAGTTATAATTGTTTCGTCGCGTTTTCTTCTTTTCTTTTTGTGACCGAGAATGGTGAAACAAAACAATAAGAAACCCTAATTCATTTAACTTCTAATTAATAAGAAACATGTAACGTAAGATGTAATATTGGATCGAGTTATGTTTGTGTTGTTTTAATGAGGGCCGAATCTTATAGATCCGAAACATGTGTAGTTTTGACTAATGATTATAACTTAATGACTTGAATAAGTAAAGTATTTAGATGAGCTAATACTAGTGTAAACCCTAATATTCGAAAACCCTAATTTGAATCGAATTACATATGAGTTTTTGAAGGCACATTAATTAAGTAAAGGTTATGTTAAACATAAACCCTAGTTTTGATATGCTAATTTATTAAGTTATGCTAAACCCTAATAGAGTAAATGCGTAATTAATAAGAGTAATGAGTAACTTATATGTCACATAAAATCATAAACATTTACGTTGAAAAATAAAAAGGAAAGAGTACTATGTGACGAGTTAGGTTAAGTAATTAGTCATTAAAAGGCGTAACAAGTAAGCTAATGAATATTAATGAGACATTAAAGAATGAAAACCCTAAACGTTAATAAAAGATATATAAACCTAATTTACGATATTAATATTAAAACCTTTAAGTCTTATTTAAATATGAAACCCTAAAATATTAAAGGATCATTGTGAAGATTATGGAATCATTAATAATATATACGACATTAATGTATATAGGTTACGTGAAGAAGGAGTAATTCTTTGCTTCCTGTTTGACTTTTGATCTTTTGCTTTCGAATAAGGCACGGATATTCGACCTTTTCGATAAAGGTTTCGTATGAAGTTTTCTTTTCGTTTTCATATTAGGATTTCCTAAACCTTTGCTATGAACCCTAATGTGTTTATCTCGAACTTTGATTTTGAATCATAAAACATCGATTTTGAACTATATGATATGAAGGCTTTGATTTTGAAAATATGATTTAACGTTTGATAAAATATGATCTATATCGATTATGACATTCTTATTTGATTCGATAGGCGACACCCAAGCCAAATATAACTAGTCATGGGGTTCCATGTCCGTGTAAAGCAAATGCACTTTCGACATGACTCTAAGGCGATGAGAGTGATGTTACGCCACGTCCCTTCATTATCTGTATGAGCTCAATTTGAATTATGATATGAATATTTATGCGTAGGCGTATGGATGCATCCTAGATCATTATATGCCATATATTATCATTATATGCTATTTGTTATCGATGATTGATCTTTGCGTGCATGCACGTCCTTCATAACTCTGTAGGTCTCCCTACATATATGTTGCCTTATGTGATTATGATATGTTTACGGTATGGCATATGTTACGGGCTTTGAGGTAGTTAAGCTATAAAACTTATTTCGATATTTACGAACTATCTTTTGAAAAGACTATGATTTCACTATCTTTCTTTTACTTTGTTTTGTATTCGATTTTCGTTTCGTATTCTTTTTGCTTTGTATATCATTCTTTGGGCTTTGTAAGCTCGGCCGCGACTTTTCTTTTCTTCATGGCGGTATCTAGGCATTGGAGCTGGGTATTGCTTTGGGATGAGTGCTGAGTGGACTTACCTTAGAGATTTAGCTTTGATATTATGATACCATTTAGACTTATTGCGTTAGACATTTCATTTGGAGTTATTTTTCCGCTGGGACCTATGTATTGAAGTCTTTTGACTTGGATTATTTCCATATTTATGTTGAAGATTTCTTTTGGTTTATATGTTTCCTTTGATATGACACCATTACTTGTGATTCCTTTACCCTTGGCGGGTTGGGGCGTTACAATTTATGGTATCGAGCCAGTTCGACTTGTAGTCGGGACACATGACATATGGAGCCTAGGTTTGAGACCTTAGAGTTTAGGATTTGACTGTGAGGATTTGGGTAGACTTTAGGATTCCTTGTACTTCCATTTAGTATCTTACCTTTGTTCTTTGCTAATCGTTTAGATGGTTCGAACTCGTACTAATGGTGGCGCGGATGGAGCGATGATCTTTGTTAACATAGATCTTGCGATTGCGAATGCTCTCAACTCTCTTTTCCTGGTTTGACTACACGAGATGATGGAGCAGGTGATCAACAACATTCGTGTCGAATGGTGCTTGGTAGTGGTGGAGAAATCAACCGTCGGTATTCATACTTGGCTCGGCGTTTGATGGTGAAGCCTCTTTCGTTTCTTCTGCTACTCCCTCTTGAGGCCGAGGACCGGATCACTCATATTGAGAAGTGTTTGAAATCTTGGGTTGTGGAGATGGATTTAAGACTCGTTTGGCTTCATTCAAGCGGAAGGTGATGCTTTAAGTTGGTGGAAAGCATTGAAACAAGCAAGAGGAGGTGGCGCTTTTCTTGTGACTTGTACTTGGGTGAGTTTCGGACTATCTTCTATAATCGTTATTTCACGATCTTTGATGACAAAGGTATGAGAGGGATTATCGGCGATCTACCGGTTTGATAATGAGACCTCTAATGAGTACATGAGTAGGTTTATGAGGTTGGTGAGTTTTGTTGGAGTGATTCTTTGGAGATGGTAGGCGTCAAGCTAAGCACTTTAAGTGGGGACCGAAGAAGTGGGTGTTGGACCGATTGCTTAATATTGAGTATGAGAATGTGTCGGCTGTAATGATGCAAACTCGTAACATTGAGATATTTCATGAGGTTTCGGGTTCTAACAAGCGTGTCGCGATGGTGATCGGATTCAAGGTAGGACTCAAGGTAATGACTATAAGGAAACTACGGTAGGAGTTATGATTCAAGAGGTCAAGGGATAGGAGTTATGATCGGTGGGTCGATCGGGAAGGAATTTTGACCGGGCGTTCGAGACGAGGGTCAAGATAATAGAAATCTTTGGTAGGAATGGAGGTGATCGTCGTAACCAAGGCAACAATAACCGGTTACAACGAGATCGACCACTAGAGGAGCGAATCGGGGTCGTGCGTCGGGATCTTCTAGTCGTGAGAGGGACGGTGAGGTTTTGCCACCCCGCTATTTGTACTACTTGTGGAAAGGCTCATCCAGGCGGTGTTTCAAGGCCACGGTGGATGTTTTGGTTGTGGTTCCACTACTCACAAGATTAAGGATTGCCCTAAGAAGAATTCGGGTTCTCGAAACTACATCAAGCCGCCGACTACTACTGGACGTGTCTATGCTACTACTCGTAACCAGGCGGAGCGAACTTCAGGTACCATTACGGGCACTCTTTTCATTGATGATTTTGCTGTCTTCGTTTTATTTGATACTGGCGCCACACACTCTATTATATCTGTCACATCTGCTAAGAAACTTAATATGAAGCCCAAACCGCTAACGAATCACTTATCGATTTCTACGCCTATGAAAAATCATGTGATCATTGATCGTAAATATGTTGAGTGTCCTCTTCGTTTTGATGATCGTATTCGTTTTGCAAATCTGTATCCTCTCAATATGGTCGACTTTGATATCATTCTAGGCATGGATTGGTTGGCTTACCATAGAGCTTCAATCGACTGCCATGCTAGAACGGTGATCTTTGGAGACGTAAAACATCCTGAATTCGTTTATCATGGTTCTCGACCCCCGTCTGTTAAGCTCATTTCCGCTATGAAGGCACGGATCATGATTGCTCATGGGTGCCAAGGTTTTCTAGCATCTGTTAAGGACACATCTTTGGAGAGTCCTAACATTGATAATCTTCGGTTGTTTGCGAATTTCTTGGCGTTTTCCGGATGAACTACGGACTTCCCCAGCTCGAGAAGTTGAGTTTAGCATTGAGTTAATTCACGTGTTGAACCGATTTGAAGGCTCCGTATCGTATGGCACTGTGAGGCGAAGGAGTTGAAGGAACAAGCGCAAGAGATGATAGAAAGTGGATTTATTCGCCTAGTGTTTCTCCATAGGGTGCACTGTTTTGTTTGTGAAGAAGAAGGATGGAAGCATGCGCTTTATGTATCGACTATCGTGAACTTAATCGTATTACCATTCGTAACCGTTATCCTTTGCAGCGTATAGGCGATTTGTTTGATCAGCCGCAAGGAGCTAAGTTCTTTTCAAGATTGACACGAGGTCCGGTTACCATCGATTCGTGTGAAGGAGCAAGATGTTCCTAAGGCTGCGTTTACGTGCGGATATGGTCATTACAATTTCTCGTTATGCCTTTTGGATTGACCAATGCGCTGCTGTGTTTATGGACTTGATGAATCGTGTTTTCCATGAGTTTCTCGACAAGTTCGTTATTGTTTTCATCGGCGATATTTTGGTTTACTCTAAGTCGAAGAAGAGCATGAAGAACATCTTAGGTATAGTGTTGGAGATTTTGAGGAAGAAGAAGTTGTACGCCAAATTTTGAAGTGCGAATTTTGGTTGAGACAAGTTGCTTTCCTTGGTCATATCGTGTCGGTGATGGTATTACCATGGATCCGTCTAAAGTTGAGGCTATCACAAAATGGCCAAGACCTCACGATGTTGGCCGAGGTCGGGGAGTTTTCTTGGACTTCTTTGGTTACTATAGGCGTTTTGTTGAAGGTTTCTCTCGTCTAGCTTTGCCTTTTAACCCAAGCGATGAGAAAAGGTGAAAAGTTTGTATGGACGGATGAGCGAGAGAAGAGTTTTGAAGAATTGAGCGGAGATTGGTGGCGGCTCCTATTTTGACTCTTCCAACTGGTTCGGGAGGATTTCAAATCTCTGATGCATCTAAGAAAGGATTAGGTGTGTTTTGATGCAACATGGGAAGGTAATAGCTTATGCTTGAGGCGCTAAAACCTTATGAGGAGAATTACCCAACTCATGATCTTGAGTTAGTCTGCGGTGGTGTTTGCGTTGAAGATCCGGAGACATTACTTGTATGGAGAGCGTGTGATATATTCATCGATCATAAGAGTCTCAAGTATATTTTCACTCGAAGGAACTTAACATGAGACAAAGAAGATGGTTAGAACTTCTTGGGATTATGACACCAACATTCAAGTACCATCCGGTAAGGCTAGCGTGATTCTTGGCGACTTAGCGGAATCGGGCATTCTTGCAGTATCAAGATTGAGCCTAGGATTTTGCGTGATTTAGAGAGTTTGGATGTTGAGTTGTGTGTACGAGGTTTTGATGGATCTTGGGCTAGTATGAAGGTGGAGTCGAACCTTATACTTGCAAATTAAGGAAGCTCGGAAAGATGACGGTGAGTGTGGGCGTGGTGCAAAATGTTGCGAGAAGGTAGCGGAGCACGGAATTTAAGGTTGATGATGACGGTATTGTATGGTATGGAGATAGGCTTTGTGTTCCTAATGATCGGTACTTCATTGAAAGTTATGACCGAAGCTCATAGTTCTCCTTTCACTATTCATCCGGTTCTACCAAGATGTATAGGGATTTGAAACAATACTTTTGGTGGAACGGTATGAAGCAAGATGTGGCGGCGTTTGTGTCGAAGTGTATGATTTGTCGTGAGTTAAGATTGAACATCGGAGGGCTAGTGGATTATTACTGACCATTGGAGATTCCAACTTGGAAGTGGGATAAGATATCTATGGATTTTGTGGTAGGTTACCTCTTACTATGAAGAAGCATGATGCGATTTGGGTGGTTGTTGATCGACTAACCAAATCGCTCATTCTTTGCCAATCGGGAAGGATTATGGTATTGGTAAATTAGCGAGATTTTTTAAAGAAGAGATCGTGTTAGAATTAGAAATTCCAGTATTAAAGAGTCGGTCACCTCAGTATATGTAATCGTTAAAGCTCGTAGTCGTAGTTCTTTTAAGTTAAGTAGTTATTTAGTTAAGTAACACCGTGGAGGACAGACGGGTCTTTACCCAGCTGTATGCCCGATCCATGACCCAAAGTGTGGCGTTTTATGTAAGACTATAAATACTCTCTACCTTCCAAGGTAGAGTTGGAGCTCATAATAATAATTTCACTTTCTCTCACTAAGTACCCTAAACCTCTAACTTTCTCTCTAGAATTCCATCTATATGCTACTTTGTGTTATGGTTTGATGTGTAAGTGAAAAGTTATATCTTACAATTGGTATCGTAGAGCCATGGTTAGATCATATCTTGCACATCTTTGGATTTATAGTGGTTTTAGGTGGTTTTGAGTTTGAAAAAGTTTAGTGGTTTGTGCATCATTTGGTTGATTTCTTGTGTTAAAGTTTGAATTTTGTTGGTACTTTTATGTTTAGAATCATCTAAAGTGTTTAGGTTTTCATTTGGTAAGCTTGAATCATCTTGGTTGGGTTGTTTTGGATTGAAAAGTGTTTTATATGGTTTTCATGTTAGCGACTTAGCTCTCGGAAAAGATTCTTGGTAGCGACTTGCTTCATAGTTTTGTAGCGAGTTCTGTTTTAAAAACTAGCGAGTTAGAGCTAGCGAGTTAAAGTACAAGTAGTGGAATCTCCACTACGAGTTAGCGACTTGTGGTAGCGACTTAGTCATAGCGAGTTGCTCTTTAGCGACTTGCATATCTAGCGACTTGTAGCAGTTCTCGCACAAATTTGGCTAGCGACTTAGTCTGTAGCGAGTTACTACTTAGCGACTTGCTTTTCTGTTAGCGACTTGGGACTCTAGCGAATTAGTGGTGTAGCGAGTTAATTTCTAGCGACTTAGTGCATTATTTGGTAGCGAGTTAGCACTTTATCTTCTAGAGACTTGAGTGATTGTTTACGGTTTTCTCTTGATTTAGTAAAATCCCGTGAAAGAATCTATTTCCCGGTTTAATCATAGAGTTATAAAATCCCGTATAATCATTAACATGTCTACCAACACTCACTTGTTCCCATCGTCATCTCCATTTATTGTCGAGGATGTTCAAGCGGCCGGCTCGAGATACTCGTCCACCCATGCTTGATAGAACGACTATGATTCTTGGGCTCAGCGAATCGATTGTATTGCCTTGGAAAGGAAAGCGGAGTCAACATTCTCAAATCCATTGATGAAGGACCATATCGAGTTGAGGCGACTAGAGACATACTTGATACTAATGAAGATGGTACTCCTGTTTACGGAATGGATAGACCTAAGATGTATGATGAGCTTGATGATAAGGAGAAAAAGAGATTCGATGCGAGATATCGGGGCTTCAAACATTGTTCTTCAAGGTCTTCCTAAAGACATCTATGGCGATCAATCATAACAACGATGCAAAGGTTTTGGGATAACGTTAAGATGCTTCTCTGGGCTCGAATTAACTATGGAAGGCAGGAATCCCAACTCTATGATGAATTTGAGCACTTCAAGATGAAACCGGATGAGAGTGTCTATGAGTACTATGTGAGATTTCATAAGTTAGTTAATGACATGAGGAACATCGAATGACTATGCCTAACATTGATTGAACTCAAAATTTGTGAACAACATGAATCCCGAATGGCACAAGTTTGTTACTGTTGTGAAGCTTACTAAAGTTGAAGAACACAAACTATGAGCAACTCTATGCCTTCCTCCTTGAATGAAAGACATGCCATGTTTGAAAAATTGATTCTCAATCGGTTCAAAACTAACCCGGAGAGACAAGCTCGTCTAATGATTCAACCGCCTTCTACTCAAACATCGGAATCAAAACCAAAGCTTCACAAGTCACACCCTTAGGTAATGGTAATCACAAACTCATTCGATCCTATGTTCAAACAAGCGATCTTGATGCTCACATGGGTAGCTTCATTAATCAACTTGCACTTCTCATTAGTCAAAACATGAATACTCTCCCACAAACCAACAACAACCTCGAAGCGCATCTAACCCACACAATCAAGCCCTTTGTTAAAGATGGAAGGATCGTGGTGCAACCGATTCGGAAAGGTATGAGCAGGAGGACGAGGTGGAGCCGGGAGAGGTTATGTTGGTAACGAGAATCGAGGAAGGAATGGTAACCCGGTCAAGCTAAGCCAATCAAATGCTTTAACCGTGGTGGTGAGGACACATTGCAAGGCGCACATCTCCAAAGCGTCCACGAATCTTTGAATACTTGAGATAAGATGTTCTTGGCTCAAGCTCGGGACAATGGTGCTACTTTGAATGAAGAGGCTAGCATTTCTTCTTTGAGGCAATGCCAAGACCTATGATGCGAGATGTAGATGAGCGACTGTTCGGAGATAGGTCACAATCATCAAAATGCCTTCCAAGTCGGTGGCTGCGATGCTTACGACTACGATGTGGATGATGGACCTCGCACACACAATCTTTATGGCTAGCATTTCTCCATGGTGTCTCCCAGGTCACTTCTTCACCACCAATTTGGGCCATCCAAGGACAAACTCATCTCGAGGTATTAAAGCTATCACGATGATCTTGATGTGCAACAGATGCATGACAAAGTACAACCAATGAAACTATTGAATCAAATATTGAAAATATGGGTAATATCAATATTGTCCCATACGATCAATACGTGAAACAAAGTGAAAGTGAAGTTATACCAAGTGATGCATCTTCTGCGATCAACAATGACTATGTCTTTGATGAATACATCGCATGTGCTCGATGATTCCATAATTTCGAACTAAATGCCTATAAAGAGCGTGTTGCTATCTATGAGCAGTGCTAAGTTTGAGTTGACCACCGTGAGCAGGAAATGGATGACCAAATGCATCAACTATTAGAAAAAGTAGGTTTAGAGAAGAAGTTTTAAAACAAGAGTTAAATGCCTTACAAGAAAAGCTTTCTAAAAGCGCTAAGCAAAAACAAGAACTTCGGAAAATGTTAAAGTGCTTAAGCAAGAATTCTATGCTAAGGAGTCAAACTTTTGAATGATTTTCTAATCTAAAGACTTTGAAAACAAGCTTGAAAATAAGTTATGCGACTGAGGAATACCATTGATTGCTCACATGATCACTAAGCATAGAGTCTTAAGCGATAAGCATAGCATTCTCCTTGTTGAGGAACCAAATCCGAGTAATTAAAAGGCTAGAAATGCTCATAAGGTACTTTATGATGGCAATGAAATTCTTAAGCCTAGCGGAAACCTAGTTGCGTTGAATGCAATCGAGGAAGATAAGAAATCGATGAAGTCACTAGGAAAGAATGAACAAAAACTTGATGACCCGAAATGCAAAGAAAAAACATAAATATCACTCCTCATGATTATAAGAAGGAAAAGCTGATTTCCTTAAACAAGTTTAAGCCTCGGACTTTGTTGACTCCAGAACAAGTCTTGGAAAAAGGAAATAGATAAGGTAGGCGAAAATATTGTAGAAACAAACCCTCCCCAGGAAAATGCCTAGAAACTCATGTGTATCCTCCTAATACACCAATGCATCTTGTACCTAGAACAATTGCCACTAAAAGCAAGACATTAATCACCAATCGTCATATTCCAACTATTTGTTGATTTTGAGAAAACTTGCAAGAAAAGGATCACTCCACTGGTATAGCGAAGGTGAAAGAGGTTTTGAACAAATGAAAGAATGTTATTTAAGCGAGGTCATGCCTTTCTTTAAACTTCTAAAATATCACTTTGAGAGTCTTAAAAGGGGTGAAGGCGATATTAAGGGTATGGAAAGGAATTTGATGCAATGGTTCTTTGAAGTTAGTGATTATGAGCGTGCACTAAAATATAATGAGATTGAGAGAAAGAACTTACATACATTAAATGAGAATCTTATTCTTGAATGTGTTGCTCAAGATGTGTTTTCACTCGCTTCAAATTGCTCTATTAATGCTTCCAAATTTCATGAATTATCGTGGCCAGAAAGTCTCCCATGATCGTGTCATTGAGCTTGAAAAACTAATTCTAAACTAAGCGAGAAAATTGAACCGGATGATCACGACACTTTGGTTAAACATTTTTCTAAACTAGAAGTTGAGTATTTTAATTTACAACTAAAATATCAACATCTCAAAGAAAATGTCAAAACTTCAAATATCAAGACATCTTGGATGCTCCGAGTTTGATCGAGTTTTCAAATTAACAAGCGTGATGAGCAGATTCAAGCTCGGTGCAACACGATCGAAAGTTGAAAGCCCAAATCTCTCGGTTAAAGGGTCAAGCGAACAACATGACGGGCTCCCAAATGCCTCCTCCTTTAGATTCTCGAATTCTCAAACATTTCATCTTCAAAACCTAGTAAATGCTTTACAAAGGAAAGCGAAAGTTTTCAAGAAGAAAATGAAAAGGTTAAACGTCACTTCAATGAGTTGTTTGAATCAATTAAAGTCACTAGTAACAAAAACAACGAACAAATAACTTCATTGCAAAAGGAAATTGAGAATCAAGAGTCGGGTAAAAGGAAAATGCCAATGATCAATGAGGAGAATGTTGTATCTAAGGTTCGCTCTAGTAATAAATATGCTTTATCTCGTGACATATGTCCCCCTCATCTAAGGAACAACAAACTTGCCATTCAAACATATTTCTCATCCCTTAAGGATTGCTTAGAATGTCTGCGTGAGATTGTTGAAGAGGATAAGCTAGAAACCTCATGATAATGCAATTGGACATGCTTGCTTATATGCCAAACGATCTCAAGAAATCTTAGAATGCTTGATCACAATATGCCCAAAGTCATTAGGTGAGAGAGTTAATCCTTTGATTCCATGCTCAATGCCTAAAGCTAAGTATGATACATTCGATTCCCGATGTTTTGAAAGTGAGCGATGGTGTGCCTTAAAGCACTCGATTCAGGCGTCAATGCTAAGAAAGAGAACTCAGTGTGCCTTCTAGGAGTACAAATCACGGTGCCTCTAGTTTTAAGAAAGTGAACCTTAGTGCACTGCATATAGTTCGGATCGATACATCTAAGCGGGTGATACAAAGAGTAGTTAAGCCAACTAATGTTCCCATTCCTACAGAGTAATCGGTGACATTAAGCGGAGCGGTCAAAGTCTCAAGACAATACAAGGAATGATAGGACCTCTCAAGCTAAGAATGTACCTTTGGAAGAGAGTAGAAGAACAATCTAGGAACCTTAAGTTTGAATCGAATAAAGCGAATCGTGTTGATTCTAGTATTAGCTATAAGCGTCTTTGTAATTAATTGAATTCGATACTATTTGCAAACCTTGTGCGATGTTCTGCTTGAATTACATTTCTAATCATGAATGTGGTGTTCTTGTTCGCCTAATGATGCTAATTGTCCGATTAATATTGCTAATGCTAAAAAGGCTAAAAGACAAAAGCGAAAGAAAGTTAGAAAACAATGAAACCCCGGGAAGAACATTCGTGAGAATAGGTTTTCTTGGATACATTGGTCATAAGACTAATCGGATATTGCCCACTGAAAATGGATGCCTCTTGGTAGAACTATTCCCCAGAAGTGGTCACACCGTAAATAGGGTTAATTAGGACACTAGTATTGCATCTATTCACAATGATTCTATTACCTCACTTTTCGATATGAATGCTTCTATTTACGATGTGGGTGGTCCAATATTGCTACTAACCAAATGGAACCCATTCTTGCATGGGGATCCCAATTATCGATTATCCATTCTTATGCGTGTTCAGCTGCGGATCGTTGAATCGTTACGTGGTACACGGACTCAGTGTTCCAAGCATATATTTGGAGGCCGGTCACGGCTCATGAACTTCGTGAGCAAATTCATCGGGATATTAGATTTGGTAATGATCATTTCGGTGCTATTATGGGTTATGGAGATTATGTTGTTGGTGATAGTGTCATCTCGAGTGTATTATGTGGAAGGTTTAGGTCATAATCATTCTCTGTCGGTCGATTACGTGATTACGATCTAGAAGTAGCCTTGAAAACATACACCTTCGTTAGAGATCTTAATGGTGAGGAGCTGTTGAAAGGAACTCGTGGCTCGAACCTTTACACAATCTCTATTGATGACATGATGAAAGCTTCACCAATCTGCTTGTTGTCAAAGGCTTCAAAACAAAGTCATGGTTATGGCATCGTCGTCTCGATCACTTGAACTTCGGCACCATCAGCGATCTTTCGAAAGGACTTGGTTGTAGGTTTACCTAGACTAAAGTATGAAAAGGACCATCTTTGTTCGGCATGTCAATTGGGAAAAAGCAAGAAGTATGCCCATAAACCTAAACCTACTAACTCATCGCGAAGTTCTTCATATGATTCATATGGATTTATGTGGACCAATGAGGGTGCGAATATCTTTGGGAAGAAATATGTGTTAGTTGTGGTTGATGATTACTCTAGATTCACAGGTCAAGTTCTTAAGGACAAAGGATGAAACTCGATATCATCATCAAACTCATTAAGCATTGCGAGTTCGACTTAACAAAGCGCCGAAGTGTCGAGCGGACAATGGGCGAGTTTGTCAACAAACAACTTAGTGAATTCTATGAAAGCGTTGGAATCGGTCATCAAAGAAGTGTTCCACGAACTCCACATGAGCGGTGTAGTTGAAAGGCGAAATCGGACTACGGTTGAAGCCGCTAGAACAATGTTGATATATTGAAAGGTTCCAATGTTTCTGCGGTGAAGCGATCAACTTGCATGCTATACACAAAATCGTTCCCTAATCCACACTATACATGGAAAAACTCCATATGAACTTGTCACAACGAAAACTTGATCTCTTTCCTTGAGTGTTTGGTGCATTGTGCTATCCAACAAATGAGGTCGAGACTTGGGAAACTTAGGGCTAAAGTCGACATTGGAGTATTTGTGGGATCGCGCCAAACAAAAGGGATACCGAATCTACAGAAGAACCGAAACATCATGGAAACAATTCACGTTACGTTTGATGGTGACCGGTCAAATGGCTCTGGACACTCCACTCGGGACCGCTCTTCAAAAGCAGTCCTATTGGTTCATCCTTGTTCCAAACTCTCTCAAGAAACACCATATGTACCTCCATCGAAGATGATGTAAAGAAATTGTTTGATCCAATGTTTGATGAAGCTGTATGAGTCTACTACTAATGAGGTCTGATCCCTTCAACAGAGAATGCTCAGATTCCAGTGAATGAAGTCAATTCATCGGTTTCAATATCGTAAGTCAAGAAGCACTGCTTCTTGATCCTTGATTTCATCGATAAATCATCATTCTTCAAATGTACATCATGGAAATGTTTACGGCATCAATGATGAAGTTAATCCCTTTGCGACTCACGAAGATGCTCCATTTGAAAACATATTTGCCACTCACGAACCATCATGAACCATCTTCTTGGAGACATCGACTCGGCAACCTCGGTTCCTCAACAAATGCCACATGAACACCTCGGAAAATGGACTCACGATCATCCATTAGACAACATCATTGGTAATCCCTCTCGTCTGTATCAACCGGAAGCAACTAGCAACCGATGCCTTATGGTGCTTCTTGACTCCGTACTATCTAAGATCGAACCAAAAGATGTTAAAAGCTGCTATGAATGAAGATAGGCGGTTCAATGCTATGCAAGATGAAATTCATGAGTTTGATCGTCTTGATGTATGGGAGTTAGTACTGCTCCAGGCGTGCTATGATTATAGCTCTCAAATGGATCTTCAAAGTAAAACTTGATGAGCATGGTGATGTGTTGAAAAACAAGGCTCGATTGGTTGCTAAAGGATATCGTCAAGAGGAGGTATAGACTTTGAAGAATCGTTTGCTCAGGTTGCTCGAATCGAGGCAATCGAATCTTTTGGCTAATCTTGCAAGTAAGAACATGGTGGTATATCGGATGGATGTAAAGGCGGCATTTACGAGCGGAGATCTTAAAGAAGTCGTCTCGTCGGCCAACTGAAGGATTTGTGAATCAAGAGCATCCTACTCACGTTTATCGTCGAAGAAGGCTCTTTACGGTTTAAAGCAAGCTCCAAGGGCATGGTATGATACACTATCAAAGTTTCTTCTTTCGCGGATTGACAAAGGAAGCGATTGATCCTACATTGTTCACCGAAGTCGAGCAAACATTTAACTCATGTTCAATTTATGTTGATGATATTATTTTGCCTCGTGACCCAATGGAATGTGATCGTTTTCAAATGAAATGAGTTCAAAGTTTCAAATGTCAATGATGGGACAAATGTCATTTTCTTGGGATTACAAATTTCTCAAAGTCCGGAGGCATTTTCATAAATCAATCTAAATATACAGAGATTCTAAAGAAATTTGGATTTGATTCAAGTGACCTGCTGACACTCCCATGATTGACCGAACCAAACTAGATGAGGACCTCTCGGGGATCATGATTGACCAAAGCGAAATATAGGAGTATGATTGGATCACGATGTATCTCCTTGCTAGTAGACCGAGACATCTTGTTCTCTGTATGCATGTGTGCTAGATACCGAGCTAAGCCTACTAAAAGGCACCTTGAAGCGATTAAGCGGGTCTTCGGTATCTCAAGGAACCATCAATATGGGACTATGGTGCCGAAGGACACGGTATGTCACTAACGGCCTATCACGGATCTTGATCATGCGAGTTGTCAAGATACTACGTCGTAAATGCGGAGGTGCTTTCAGTTTTTGGGTGATAAGCTTGTGGTGGTCTTCAAAGAAGCAAATAGTACTTCTATTTCCTCTGAGGTTGAATACATAGCCATGTCATCTTGTTGTGCTCAAATCTTATGGATGAGATCTCAATTATCGACTATGGCTTTGAATTCAACAAAATCCTCTGTCTTTGTGACAATAAAAGTGCTATTGCTCTCTCATGCAACAACGTTCAACACTCAAGAGCAAAGCATATCGACATTCGACATCATTTCATCGAGAGAACAAGTGGAAAAAGGTGTGGTGGAACTATATTTTGTGAGGTGCGAATATCAATTAGTGACATCTTCACCAAAGCTCTTCGAGAGAACGTTTTGAGTTTATTTTTCCACGACTTGGCTTGAAAAGCCTTCAACCGAAACACTCAAGCGTCTTCGGGAGGAAGGCGAGGAGTAAAGGTCTATCTTCATCTATCTCTGTAAATATTTATTTGAAAAACAAAATAGAAAAATATAAAACTTTCAAAATCCATAAAAATTTGAAAAATTGAAAATCTTCAAAAATATTGTCATTTTGTCATGTTTTTTCTTTCGGTTCGATAATATCTACGGTCTTTGTGATGTCATTCAAAGAATGACACGGGACTTTAGATCTTGTTCAATTCTTATAAAAAAAAAAAAAAAAAAAAAAAAAAAATTGAGAGAAAGAGAAACAATGGTTTATTGTCATCTCGAGCAATAACCGGTTTTAAAAGAAAAAACGAGCCATGTTTTATCATGTTTTCAAATTTTAATGCTCGATTCTATAAACATTTATCCGCGAAAACTAAATGCTTTGAAAAATAACTCAATCTCTATTTTTGATAATCATCGAACTTATTTGTATTAATCTCATCTCTCGATCAACAACCTATGTCATTGATTGAGGGAGAATAATTTCAATTAAATTAAAAAGTTATTTGGCATTAAAATTGTTTTCAAAAGATATACATGCATGTTTTATAAATGGAGTTTAAAGTCTTAAATCCGATCCTTATCGGTTCAAACACTTTCACAATCATGTCACAATTCTCCTTAAAAGCTTTCAAAATCAATTTAAATCTATACGAGATCACAAATCTCAAATGATTTGATAATTGTGATCGGGGAGAATGTGTGATTTAAATTAGATTTAAGCGATAATCGGGTTAATGGTTATAAGCGGATGTACATGCTATCACGCCCACATGTGACAAACGATTTCAAATTTTCATGCACATGTTGAGGGGAGCATCTATCTTAAAACCTTTGATTTAAAAGCGTGATCATTTATCCCATGCGGGTTCCTCTAGTATGTGCAAAACTCTTTTCAAACCTCGAGGCACATATTGAGGGGAGCAAATTATGGAAACCTCATCCTTCCGGAATTGCTATATCTACTTGATTTGTTGAGGAAGTGATGTTGATATCTTTAGAAAATGGTAATCAAAGAAGTAAATTCTTTCTCTTGCCTCCGTGTGCAAAACATTTTCAATACTTGATGCACATGTTGAGGGGAGTTCTCGTTCTAAAAATATCAAAACAATTCGGTACAAAATGCTTTGATTATACATCACAAGTATCGAATTGATTTTCAAATGGTTTTCAATTGGATCCAATGGCGGATGAACAATACCAAATAGACCGACCAACTTTATTTTATGCGGTGATATAAGGATGATAAGGTTAGGTATTGGTTCCCATGATCCGCTTGAACAGGAGGGATCTACCGAGGACAATCCATTAGTTAGTGTAGAAGTCCTTAGGTATGATGATAAAGGAGAAAAATGAGATATGGGAAGAGTGCGGACTAAGGCGAGCTAATCTTGGAATAAACCCAACAAGGTTCTAGCTATGAAGTCTCGGTAAGCTTGAAGGGTTGAAGAATTAAAAGAATTGAATGAGAAAGGGTGAAAACAAATAGCCCTCCATTTATTCAACCTTAGGCGTAAACGGGTTCACTTCATATACTCTTGATGGTAACATCGGTATTGAAGACAAGGCGTCATGGACCCGGTGGCCTTGCTGGACTTCAACTTTCCAAACCACTCAAGTTCCTCTTTAAAGGACTTGTTTCATTCTCACGAGGAACCGACATTATCTATCGACTTTCTCTTAGAGATGGTTGATATTGAAGAAGGAGACCTCTCCCTAGTCTCCGTTATAGGATCCAAATGTGCACAAATTGAGTCTAGAGCCACGAGATCATCAATAAATCTCATTAGGACACTTTCAATGAAGACTCTCTGTTTCACACAATGTGGAAAGAGATTATATCTTGAGTCCTCGCATTATCCTTGTGGTATTGCGGAGCGTCGAGTGATGTGTTTACACTCACAATGAAGATGGAAAGCCTTAGAGCCAACATCAAACAAGCTCTGGTAGGTGGCATGTGAGATCTATCATATGGATCAACCATGTGACAAGCGAGCAGAAACAATGGGCGATTCAATTTCTTGAATCAATCACGGTTCGAGTTAGGGATTGACGGATACCTTTGAAAAACGGTCTTTGTGCTTAAAAACTCTTTTCTTTAGCACATCATTGTGTACTCATTTTCAATCAAAAGGTATTTTATGATTGATAATTGATTTCCAATAAAACCTTCGTTGTATTGCAAAAACAATTTCTATTGAGCAATACGATTGTTTTCAAATCTTTTTCATCAATCGGTGAACTTAAAATTATTTGGTTCACTCACTCCGTGTTGTCTTCTTTGAGGCGTTCGGTTTGAGAACAATTAGAACATTGCGAAACCACATCAAGGAAATTCTTAGGAATTATACGATCACGAGCGGTACTTGTCGCGATCAGCGAGGCAAGTGGGCGTGTACCTCAATTCATCGAAAGTGATCAAAGACACTTTCGTGCGATTTGTTGCTAGCTGTTGTATGCGTGCGCTGGCGTTTGCGGTGATCGAGAATGAAGCGGTCAATCCATTGCGCATGCTCACTTAACACATTCATTTCAAAAGAAATCATGATTATTGCATCAATGACTACGATATTTTCACTCCATGCTTACGCTCTGCTGCTGCCAATATCATGATTCAACAAATGCTTCCGCTACTACGATGAGAAGATATCATGATCGAGAATGTGAGCATGTCGGTCCCAAAGTCACAACACCACAATGGAAGTCTCGAGATTGTTGATTTCGATGATCTCAAATGATGGCTCAATATTATCATCGCGTGGATCGGTAAAGACCTCCACTTGGAATAACCAAACATGCATTGTGAAGAATCAATGACTACGAGCTCAAGTACAAAGGACTACATCAAGAATGCAAGATCTATGTTTAATGTATTATCTATTTGTATTCAATGTAATTTTGGCACATGATTGAGGTGACCTCCCTTAGGGAGATTGTTAGGAATTAGAAATTCCGATGATAAAAAGTCGGTCACCTCAAGTATATGTAATCGTTAAGCTCGTAGTCGTAGTTCTTTTAAGTTAAGTAGTTATTTAGTTAAGTAACTTAGGTGGAGGACGGACGGGTCTTTACCCACTGTATGCACGATCCACGCCCCAAAGTGTGGCGTTTATGTAAGACTATAAATATTCTCTACCTTCCAAGGTAGAGAGTTGGAACTCATAATAATAATTTCACTTTCTCTCACTAAGTACCTAAACCTCTAACTTTCTCTCTCAGAATTCCATCTATATGCTACTTTGTGTTATGGTTTGATGTGTAAGTGAAAAGTTATATCTTCTGATCGTTAGACTTCATGGTACTCAGACATCTATTGTGTCCGATAGAGATCGCGTTTTACTTCTCGTTTACGGAAGGGTTTGCGAGAAAGCTTGGGGTACTCGACTTAATTTTAGTACGGCATTTCATCCTCAAACCGATGGTCGATCGGAGAGAACTATCTGAGACCTTAGAAGATATGCTAAGGGCTTGTGCTTTAGAATGGATGGTAGTTGGGACGAATATTTGTGTTTAGTAGAGTTTGCTTATAACAATAGTTGGCATGCTAGCGTTAAAGCGACACCGTTTGAACTTCTTTATGGAAGGAAGTGTAGAGCACCTATTTGTTGGGATGAAGTAGGTGGCGTTTGATTGAGGGACCGGAAATGATCGAGATCACTAATGAGAAGGTAGGCGTGGCTAGAGAAATTGAAGGAAGCTAGGTCTCGTCGGAAGAGTTATCTTGATAAACATCGTCGTGATTTAAATTTCGGGTTGGAGATCGTGTGTTTTGAAAGTTTCGCCGTTTAGAGGTGTGAAGCGTTTTGGAATCAAGGGAGCTTAGTCCTCGATTTATTGGACCGTTTGAGATTTTGGAGCATATAGGAGAAGTTTCGTGTCGTTTAGCACTTCCGCCTCGGTTATCGCATGTTCATGGCGTTTTCATGTATCACTCCTAAGGGATACAACTATCATCCGTTACGTTGCTTCTTATCCGTTTGATCAGTTCAATCCGATATGTCTTTATCTAAAGAACCGAAGCTATGCGGAAAGACAAGAAAGAGTTATGAGGAATAAAGTTATTCCATTCGTTAAGATTCTTTGGAAGAATCATCCGGGCGTGAGGCTACTTGGGAAACCGAGGAGTCGATGCGTGCAAGTTACCCTCATTTCTTTGAATAATTTGGTATGTTCTCATTTCGTTTCGTCTTCGTTTCGTTTTCATTTTCATTTCGTTTTATTCAATTTTCGAGGGCGAAAATTTTTCTTTAGAGGAAGAATTGTAAAACACGGAAATTTAAAATCGAATAAAGACTAAAATACCCTTGGAACAAAAATTATAAAATACGTAAAATATATTTCTAACACTTAAAGAAATAAAAGATTAACTTGCGAATATTTAAAACCTAATTAAAGTATATTAAGTAATTGATTTGATACTGACGAAGAGTTAAAGTTTAAGTAAATGATTTGAGTCGCGTTTGGTTTGTGTTCGTGAGCCAAGGCGAAGCCCATGGTGGCGAGGAGATGGTGACAGTTGGACTAAACCAACCCAAACCCAATTACTTTCCTATTCTAACTCAAATACTACAACTATAAATACAACACATAATCATTAAATTGGAACCCTAGTTATTTTGCTCTCTTTTCTTTTTCTTCCTTGCTCGGCGAGACTCGAACAAATACCCTTGGTGTCGATTTTCTCAACCAAGTGAAGGTATATCGTTTATTTGTTTTCCTTTAACGTACCTTATACGTATATGTTAAGTTATAATTGTTTAAATCGCGTTTTCTTCTTTTCTTTTGTGTGAGAATGGTGAAACAAAACAATAAGAAACCTAATTCATTTAACTTCTAATTAATAAGAAACATGTAACGTAAGATGTAATATTGGATCGAGTTATGTTTGTGTTGTTTTAATGAGGGCGAATCTTATAGATCCGAAACATGTGTAGTTTTGACTAATGATTATAACTTAATGACTTGAATAAGTAAAGTATTTAGATGAGCTAATACTAGTGTAAACCCTAATATTCGAAAACCCTAATTTGAATCGAATTACATATGAGTTTTTGAAGGCACATTAATTAAGTAAAGGTTATGTTAAACATAAACCCTAGTTTTGATATGCTAATTTATTAAGTTATGCTAAACCCTAATAGAGTAAATGCGTAATTAATAAGAGTAATGAGTAACTTATATGTCACATAAAATCATAAACATTTCGTTGAAAAATAAAAGGAAAGAGTACTATGTGACGAGTTAGGTTAAGTAATTAGTCATTAAAGGCGTAACAAGTAAGCTAATGAATATTAATGAGACATTAAAGAATGAAAACCCTAAGCGTTAATAAAAGATATATAAACCCTAATTTACGATATTAATATTAAAACCTTTAAGTCTTATTTAAATATGGAAACCCTAAAATATTAAAGGATCATTGTGAAGATTATGGAATCATTAATAATATATCGACATTAATGTATATAGGTTACGTGAAGAAGGAGTAATTCTTTGCTTCCTGTTTGACTTTTGATCTTTTGCTTTGAATAAGGTACGGATATTCGACCTTTTCGATAAAGGTTTCGTATGAAGTTTTCTTTTCGTTTTCATATTAGGATTTCCTAAACCTTTGCTATGAACCTAATGTGTTTATACGAACTTTGATTTTGAATCATAAAACATCGATTTTGAACTATATGATATGAAGGCTTTGATTTTGAAAATATGATTTAACGTTTGATAAAATATGATCTATATCGGTTATGACATTCTTATTTGATTCGATAGTGACACCCAAGCCAAATATAACTAGTCATGGGGTTCCATGTCCGTGTCGACAAATGCACTTTCGACATGACTCTAGGCGATAGAGTGATGTTACGCCACGTCCCTTTACATTATCTGTATGAGCTCAATTTGAATTATGATATGAATATTTATCGTGGGGCGTATGGATGCATCCTAGATCGTTATATGCCATATATTATCCATTATATGCTATTTGTTATCGATGATTGATCTTTGCGTGCATGCTTGCGTCCTTCATAACTCTGGTAGGTCTCCCTACATATATGTTGCCTTATGTGATTATGATATGTTTACGGTATGGCATATGTTACGGGCTTTGAGGTGGTTAAGCTATAAAACTTATTACGATATTTACGAACTATCTTTGAAAAGACTATGATTTCACTATCTTTCTTTTACTTTGTTTTGTATTCGATTTTAGTTTCGTATTCTTTTACTTTGTATATCTGTTCTTTGGGCTTTGTAAGCTCGGTAGCACTTTCTTTTCTTCATGGCGGTATCTAGGCATTGGGCTGGTATTGCTTTGGGATGAGTCTTGAGTGGACTTACCTTAGAGATTTAGCTTTGATATTATGATACCATTTAGACTTATTGCGTTAGACATTTCATTTGGAGTTATTTTTCCGCTGGGACCTATGTATTGAAGTCTTTTGACTTGGATTATTTCCATATTTATGTTGAAGATTTCTTTTGGTTTATATGTTTGCTTTGATATGACACCATTACTTGTGATTCCTTTACCCTTGGCGGGTTGGGGCGTTACACTCTAGGATGGTTTTCAAGTGTTCCGCATGCTCTTCCTTGTTGCGAGAATAGATGAGAATGTCGTCAATGAACACAATCACAAATTTGTCCAAGTAGGGTTTACACTCGGTTCATTAGGTCTATAAATACCAGGTGCATTTGTCGAACCAAATGGCATCACTTGGAACTCATAGTGGCCGTGTCGTGTTCGGAAAGCGGTTTTGAATATCCTCCCCAACTCTTAGTTGATGATAACCGGACCTCGGATCAATCTTTGAGTAGGCGCTTGACCCTTGCGGTTGGTCAAACAAATCATCAATCCTAGGCAATGGATAGCCATTTTCACCGTTAGTTTGTTCAACTCTAGGTAATCAATACACATCTGAAAGATCAGTCCTTCTTCTTGACAAATAAGGTGGAGCTCCCAGGCGAAGAACTAGGTCGAATGAATCCTTTTGAGCAGTTCTTGAAGTTGGTCGGAGCATTCTTGTAGTTGGAAGGTGCCAATCTATAGGGTGCTCGTGCCACGGTGCGCTCCGGCACTAGCTCGATTGGAATTCTACTTGCCGAATAGGAGGAAGGCGAGCAAGTCTTGAAATACTTGAGAAAGTCCCTAGCCACGGGGCGTCTTTTAGTTGTTTCTCGTCCGCTTCCTTCTTCTCCGATTACTTGTGCTAGAAAATGTGGCATCCTTTTCTATGTACTTGCCGTCTTAACGCGAGATGATGTTCAATCGGGTCTTCTACGATTACCCGAATGATTAGAGTTTCGCCATCGAGAGGAATGTGAGCGACTTTCTCATCACGAGATGATTCTTGCACGATTCTTGGATAGCCAATCCATGCCAATGTGACATCGAAGCTACCAAGTTGGATAGGCATAAGGTCTATATCGAATGGGTGATTTGATAAGGATAGGTTGCAACCTCGAAGGATAGTGTTAGTTCCTACTATTTTCCATCGACTAGCTCTACTTCATAAGTGGTATCTAGGGTAGTTGGGGTGACTTTTAACAAAGGTGCAAACTTAGAAGACACAAAGCTTTTGTCGGCTCGAATCCAATAACACTTTAGCTAAATGATGGTTGAGTGAAAGCGCATGCAGTAACGACATCCGGGTTTTCTTGTGCATCTCCATCTCCTAGCACATAAGCTCTTGCTCTAGCGGGGTTGTTGTTGTTATTGTTGTTGTTGTTCCGTCTGACTTTGGGCATCTACTCTTGACATGTCGACTTCTCACATCAAAGCAAGTTATCCCAATAGGTTGAAGGTTACCTCCGATGTGAGGCTTGACAATCCTTGTGGGTATGGCCCGCTTGTTACACTTTCCACACTTAATGGTGCAACGTCCCACATGATGCGGGTTGCATCGAGTGCACAAAGGGTGTGGTCCGGCATAACCTCTTCGATGGCGGGGTAGCGACATAAGCCCTCAACTTCTTGCCTACGGTTTTGTTGATTGTGGTGGTTGTTTCGGTTTGGTGGTATGAGTTGGGATTGTTGTTGCGGTGTTGATTGTGATTGTTGCGGCCTTGGTTGTTGTTATTACGATTATTGTTGTGATGGAAAGAGTTGTTGTGATGGAAGTTGTTTGAAGTGTTGCCTCGGCGGTCATCAAATTTCCTTTTGTTGTCATTGTTGCCTTGCGGATCCATGTTTCAAGACTTGATCCATGAGTTGATAGGAAATCGTGATCACTTCCTCCACGGTCTTGGGCTTTGATGCGATAACATTGCCCTCAATGCTTGGGTAATCCCCAATGAGATTTTCGACAACTTAACCTCATCGAAACCATGGAAGGGCATAGAGCTTTCAATTCTTGGGCGCTTGAAGTAGGTTTTGAGATCATTGCCTTAGTAGTCGGATGGTAGAACTCATCTTCAAGTTTCTTGATCTCGGTCCTTGGGCAGTGTTGCTTCATCATCAATTGCTTAAGTTCGGTCAAGTGGTTTTGTAGGCTTCTTCCATGCCAATAGGTTGGGCATGAGCCTTCCACCAAGACAATGCATCTTCGATTAGAGTACCAATAGCAAATTTCACCTTGCAATCTTCGAGCAATCACTTAGAAGAAACAGGTTTGAGATCTTTCAAACCAATGGATAAGGCCAGGCGCCTTGAGTTCCTTTGAAGAAAGTAGGTTTGCAATTCATGAACTCTTTGTATCCACATTTGCGATTCACCATAGCTTGATTCGGTTGGCTTGATTTGGGGCTTCATTTGTTCGAGCTGCCTCGGTCTTTGACAAGCGGCACCAATTTCATTTGTAACTAGCCTCGAATTGCTTCGGGGTCATCTCGGGAGTTTGAGTAGGGGTAGAGGTAGTTCTTGTTCTTGCCATTTTCTAAAACATACACTCGGTTTGAATCATTCAACATAATTGTGAGTTATTATAAAAATGGTTTCATAATAGTCAAGATCTTCACATTACATCAATAGAGTATAATCATCATAAGAAAGAATCACAACATGTCAGAACCACATAAGAGAATATATAAAAATGATCACTTCGATTCACATAAACCGATAAATAGGAAGATCATCATACATAAGAATATTAAGAAACAACGACCATAATGCCATAGGTTCACCATCCATACATGGTGATACAATACCATACAATGTCACATAATTAGCTTGTTCGATAGTTTACAAAACATGCGAATACCAAGCCTACATTAGTGCCACATGCGGCGAGCTAAGGTACGAGAAAACTAAATAGATGAATCACTAATCTAGAGGTACATCGGGTGTGCCTCAATCGTGTTGTGGGTCGCGGACTAGCTCATGACTCATCCACCTCTATCTCGTGCCTCCAATCTACTGCTCCAAGCGGTGTACAGTCTCCATGATAATCATCCTCTCCGGCTATCGTCGCAACTCCTCAATATCTCACTCACGTCTCTAGCAGTCCTAATCTGTCGACTCCATCCTCCTCTCTAACACTGTGAAGCGCTCAGCTGGCTCTTACTGCGGGCACCGATCCTATCAAGGGCTCTCTCCGTCGTGGCCCTCCCGTTAAGGAGCTCTCCAACCTCATCCTCAATGTTCTCGATACATACCAACGGAACCTCATCAACAAATGCCACAACATCCTCAAGCTGATCCTCAGCTCGCAGCACTCGGGCAGCTAATAACGGAATGGTATGATGAAGGGGTTCTCCGTGTGAGGAGAGTCTCGGCGGCAAGCGAGGTGCTCTCCAAGCTCCACGGCGCTAGGTGCACCCTCCTCCTACCTCCATCGACTAATGAGTGGCATCATGTAAGACCAGCGTCTAGCATCGACCCTCCCACGGGCTCTCGGCTCGGAGGTAGCAAACATAGCTTTGGTAATATGGGTCAGAAGGTGCGGGTGAGATGGACTCTCCCCGAGAGATGTCAGGTCAGTGTGCATCACCAGGGTGGCGATGCAGGGGTGAGGATGGAACCGATGCAGTGGTAGTCGATAAATGAATGTGGTAGGTGGTGGTAGTGGTGCAGCAGTATGAGTGGTGGTGCAGTGCGGTGATGGTGGAAGCAGAGGATGATGGTATATCGGATGGTGGAATGAAAGTGATAGGTGCCTCGCTCGTTTCGGCGGTATGCATAAAAGTAGCACCATCCTCACGGTAGCAGAATGGTCGACCAAATGGCGCGGGCTCGTGGGTTTGAGAAACTAGCTGCGCCGCCTTGACGAGGCGGTGGTGATGGGCAAAGCGAAGACACGGAATCGGTGTGTGAGTGTGTGCGGGACATAACGTCGGAGGTGATAGCCACTGCTGTGACTCGAATATCTGTCATAAGTGGGGGACCAAAGGCAGGCGGTGCTCGGGTATGGTCAGCGGTGGTGTGACAATGACTTCACCCTCCTCGAAGGGCTCGGTCTCGGAAGACATAGGTGTGATGAGGCCGGTGCTAAGGGGTAGGGGCGGAGGACATAGTATCCTCCATCTCACTGTCGGAGGTCAAGTCGATAGGGTGAGTGGCGATCGACATGGTGCTGTAACAACCCAAAAGAAAATGTGCACTTATAAGTAAATAAAGTCATGCGATAAATAAGTTTTAGTTAGTCGCGCATAATCGCCACGCAAATCTAAATGCCTAACTAAATGAAAGCTAGCATTTATAAGTTTTATCATGCAAGTTTTAGTAGTTACGTAATATCCGCTAAGCGAATCTCATCGTGCAATCGAAGCGAAGTAGGCGCGGAGGGCGTGAAGTGGTGGTGTAAAGCGGTCCATTTGAAAGCGTGGTTATAGTCAATTTGTTTTGAAAATACAAGTTGGTTCTCTATAACCTAGGCTCGATACTAATCTGTAACACCCCAAAATCACAAAGTGACGGAAGACTATTTGGGGTATTACTTAGAGGATCATAGTCATGAAGTTATAGAAAACGACTCTAAAGAGGCGTTTTAAGTAAGAAGTTGTTACCATTTCATAAAACTCGGTGTTTGAAAACACAAAAGGAAATACCACATGTTTGAAATTACATAAAGATAGTTTTTTACGAAATGATAACTTTAATTGAAAAATAACACCACTTCAAGCGTCCCATGGCGTCCACTCCACGCCTTCATGATATTCTAGTTTGTACACGAGATGAGCATGCTTAAAAGGTCAACAAAAATGTTGAGTGATATTCATAGGTTTAAATAATTAGTTGAACACAAGTAAAGATGATAATTGCTTGAATACAATCACCATAGAAAAACATAGATTATTATTATGCGCTAAGCTCATGACACCAAACTAACGCATACACGATTCTTGGTGTAAGTAATAATATTGCCCTCGAGATGGAATTGCCAATTCCATAGTTAACCAAATATAGTCGCTTGGGTTATTTAGATAGCCGAGTCGGGGTTGTTAATTCCGTAGTACTATCCACAATATTCGGCTCACTCATGAGTGATTAATGGTTCATGATGTAAGGGACTTATGGCGGCAACTTAGGCTATAATAATAATGATCGAGCGACATCTGATTTAAGAAAGACTTGTGTTCTAGTTTATAGCATGCATCTCCTCAGCGGGGTTTGAAATAAATAAGTAAAGGCGAGGCTATGAACTCACCTTAGTAGAGTAGTATCAGAGTAGTAAAGAAATCAAGTAAGTGGTGCACAGTGCAATCACGCGACCTATAATTTGTATACCAATACTTTAATTAATACGTTTGTATTTTGACTTGATAATATTTGTATACACCAAAAGTTTAAGTTATTTATGTGTATCGTTTATTATTGAACATGATTAACTTTGGCTCATGGAAGTACTTAGACACACACAAAAATATTAAAACAAATGAGTCGTGGGTTTGTCGTAACCGGAAGATGATGACGTACGAAAAATATCATAAATAAATAGTAACGTATTTATATCATAAAGACGTTTGCTTAAAATATAGGTATATATAAGAAGAGTAATAGTTTTATTATAAATTGGTAAAAATAAATTCCGTTTTTATATGTTGTAATGGTCTTTTGGAAAAATTGGTATGACTTATTTATATATTTAAAATGTATTTGGAGACGAAGTGTAGAAAAATTATTATTGTTTTAAAACAAATCTCGTTTAGTATGAATTAAAGTTTATTGTATCTAGTCATCCGTTTATATTACATGTTTATAAAAGAAGGTATCGTGAAGTAAATAGTGAAAATAATTATATCAAACAGGGTAGGCGGGCTAGTTGCGAGCAGGACGTGAGAAAGATCGAAAAAGACATGTGATCGTAGTACATTAAAATGGCAATTTTGTTATATTTAACATTATGAAAATTTTATTTGTTTGTCTCACTTTATAAAACTTTATGTTTCGATTCGCGTATTTTGTGTACATGTGCATTTTTGGAAATGATTGAACATCAAATGGCTTTGGCCCAACTTGTCCTCGACATGCATTTTAGATTCAAGAAGGAAGTCAAGTTTATTTGTGGTTTCGTATTGCCCGATAACCAAACGCACCTATTATTTGATGAAAAGGAAAAGATTACATGACTTAAGAAGATAGACATCAATTTGGAGCGAACACCCTTCCTTTTTGCGTCGTTCTTTGAACCGGGGAACAAACCAAGCGCACCCGAATGGATCTTGAACATCGCAGTATGGCACTCCGTTTGGTAAAACAAACGCACCTATTTTGTTGCACCAAACGCATCCTTTTGCTGTACCAAACGCACCCTTTTGCTGGCTGTGTTGCAGCCGCTAAACACGCCTTTTGGGTGGCTGAAAACAAGCCAAGACGAACACCCGTTGTGGGTGAATCGCGACAAACAAACACTCTAATATGTGCGGGACAAAAGACCAATACACTTTAAAGAAGCAAGCAAACTTGACCCATGAAAGAAGAAGAAAAGAAAAGAGGAACTAACTTGCGTGTACTTATGGCCATAAAATGGCTCGGACTCGAGACTCAAATGCAACCAATCTGGGAATTAAAAGAAAAGTGGGATCAAGTCTCCTAGTCATATTTTCGAGTAAAATCGGTCGATTTGAGTGTAATCAAACCGAGGTTAATGGCATTCGACGGAGGTGCCTTGAGGGATTCAAATTACGGGTTAAAGGAGGTAAACCAAGGATGAGACATATACGGTTTGAGTGTCTCGACGAAACCAAAAAAAAAAATGAGGATAACGAATTATTGTGTCACGCCAATAACAGGTCTTGCCCCCAAGCACAAAACCAATTCGAGTAAACACAAATCCTAAATCAGTACGCCATACAATAAACTAAGCACCTCCATATTTCGAGCCAACGTACACTTAGATTACTATTATTCCTGTACTCACTTTTACTGGTTCGAGTAGTATCACTTAGCAAAGTTTGTATGTTTTCGACCACATAACCATTCAAGAGTAGAAGCCTCATCGAAATATTTTAACGATTCCAAAAACAAGAAAATAAGTTTTGTAAACTTCCCGTGTGACTGTCTCGACCAACGACAACATGACCCAAGTTTTAACATCATAAACACATTTTACTTTTTAATTGATTCATATTACTTATTCTACACAAAACATTGACAATCAAAACCACTCAACCCGGAACATTTATGCATCGATTAATAACAAAAACATGGATTAACCCATTAAAATAAAAATGGTTTGGCTAGTGTTCTTATTAACTCAATGTCAAGACTTAATCAAAATCAACAATACAAGAATAAAGTTAAAAGCTAAGCTAAGGAAAAACCTTATAAACACGAGTCGAAACGGAAGATGAAACAACAAAGTGGAGTAAACCCGTCAAGCCGAATCCACAGGAACTAGTGAAATACTCCAAGCACTCTTCTAGTTTTTCTTTTGATTTGAAAGTGGTGGTATCAACTGTGGATTCGATTTGGTATTTAAAGGGCAAAGTGAGTAGTTTGGGCTTAGTACTCTCGAAGTGGGGTTGAGATAAGAGTCTCCTTTGAGCAGCGGTATCAAATCTTCACGTGGTCTTCCTCGAATTCGTCTTGACCGTGGTCCAAAGAGGACAAAGAGTCCTTGGTTTGTCGGTATCTTCATGGGATAAGCCAAAGGTTAGCTATTCTTGGTTTGAAGTTGCATAAGATGTTGGGAAAGGGTTTTTGGAGGTGTAGCTATCTTTGGAGTGGGGAACCGGCAGCGTGTGCAGGGGAGAAGGGGGGAGGCGATTAAGGAGGAGGTGAAACAGGTTTTTGTGGGGCTTTATCTGGGGAAGACAGAAAAAAAATGAAAGAGGAGGGATAAGGGGAACGTGGGTTAGGCAGGGGTGGGGTAAGGTTTATATTTTATTCTAGTCATTTATTTTGTATGTGCAATATTTTGATATTAGATGTATTTTGTACTCCATTGTCAACTCGTAGCATTATAATTCTTAGCGGTAAAAATATAATACCCATATTTCCGGACACGTTTTAAGCAAACTGACATGACGGTGTAACTTTAGATTTTTATTAGTTCGCTTTTATTTTTCGCGTTTTCTTTTATTTTATTTGGTACGCGTGCGGACTCGTAAGACAAGAAAATCTTTCTTGTGAGACTGATTTAGGAATCAGTAAATATTAGGCATAATTAAATAAGACTACTCGGATAGGCAAAATTTTATGCAAGAAAATGAAATGTACATGCTAAAATGCTTAATTTAGATCAAATCAATTTTGATAACAGTCTAGTTCATAAATACGAAGATTTAAAATAGCGAAATTTTCGAGGTGACTACATGTGAGTACACTTTCAGATCAATAAAATGGAGTGGATACCAGTTTATGATCGGATAAAATCAAATTTGATTCAAGATTCTGTATGTTTGTATGTTTCCAGAAATGTCCTTTTGAGTGTTTATATCCCAATACAGTTTATAGGGCCAAATAACTGTTTTACAGTTATGTTATTTATAACTGTTTTACAGTTATATATTTTATATGTACACCCCCGTTAGTCCCGTTAATATCCAAATAAGTGTCGACCCTTATTTGCACATTAAACGCAATCTATTTTACACTAAAATACCAACAAACCTCCCCCTTTTTAGTGTAAACATACATTAACTAACTAGTTCACAACAAACAATCAAACTAATGCATAAATGAAATGTCGAGACGACTGAATTTCATATTAGTATATTACACATTCCAAATATTCGAATACCAAGGTTTCCTTGAAGATTGAACCTTGTAATATTCATATTGAATACATGAAGATAATATACACATTAGTTTTACATACATAATTCTTACATAACATATTCCTTTACTAGCCTATGTCCCTATCCTTTATAAGTATATCAAAGCCAAGTCCCAGCTTCTTGAAGCAGCTAAACTTCATACTCATATAGGTAATTCTTTTAATCTTGCACCTGCAAATGCAATTTTTCAAAAGAACTATTAAGAAGAATACTTCATCATACTTTAACTTGCAGAACCAAACACATACCTTTGGGATAATTGATGTTGTGTTCCAAACTCTATATGTTAAGCTTTCCACATTGAAAATTCAGCACTTAACATCGTATTAAGTGGGAATTGGGTATCTTAACACGAGAGCTTTCAAATGGACTTTAAACCTAATCCCACAACTGATCCTTTCACGAGATCTCTACATAACCCTTTGGTTAAATGATCAGCTAAGTTCCGATGAGTTGCAATCCACTCAACGGATATGACACCATGCATTATGAGCTCACGAACCATGTTGTGTCTCACACCTAAGTGTCTTGACTTGCCATTATACACTTGACTATAAGCCTTAGCCAACGTAGCTTGACTATCACACCTGATAGAAATAGAAGAAATCGGCTTTGGCCACAATGGAATTTCATACAGCAAATTCCTTAACCATTCAGCCTCATTACCAGCTGCCGCCAAAGCAACAAACTCAGACTCCATAGTTGAGTTTGTTATGCAAGTCTGTTTCTTTGATGCCCAACTAATAGCACCTCCCCCAAGAAGGAACACCCAACCAGATGTAGAAGAATGATCTTCTTTATTGGTTAACCAACTTGCATCACTGTAACCTTCAATTACCGAAGGAAACCCAATGTAAGTTAATTTATAATCAACTGTTCCTTTCAAGTATTGAAATACTCGACTTAAAGCTCGCCAATGAAAAGTACTAGGATTGCTAGTAAACCTACTAAGCTTTCCAACAGCATAAGCTATATCCGGCCTAGTACTTATCAGTGCATACATTAAGGATCCAATCCTTTTCGAGTATTCTAGTTGTGATACCGGTTTACCTTTATTAGGTAATAGCTTAAGTTTTGGATCCATGGGAGTACCTATGGGAGAACAATCCTTGAAATTGAACTTATCCAAGATCTTCTCAATATAATGTGATTGAGAGATTGAAATACCCTTGTTCTCACGTATGATCTTGATTCACAAGATCACCTCCGCCTCCCCCATGTCTTTCATAGCAAATTTTGATGACAAAAATTCCTTAGTTTCGTCAACTTGCTTTTGGTCTGTACCAAATATCAACATGTCATCTACATACAAACTGTTAGGTCACTAGTTTTACAACACAAGCTTATATAGAAAGAGATGAAGGCGGATGAACAAGTTATCACACACACACACACGTAATACTAAACACGGTTAAGGCAAAGAGAGTATGTGAAAAGAAAACTTGAACAACCAACCCTCAAATGAGGGTTTACAAGAGTTTATATAGGCAAGGAGCTAGGGCAACACTCCCTCTCCTTCCCTATTCCTTATTGGGCTTGGATCAAGCTTATGGGCCTTCTACATAAGCTTGACCTTAAACAAACATAAAGGCCATAACAAAGCTACCTATTACATATGAAATATAAATACTTGAAATACTGTTTAGGAGTGATTCCAACACAAACATATCATGACTCCATTTCCAGAATCATTAAATTTACTATAGACACATTTGTCAGCTTGATTTAAAACAAACCCACTCGACAAAACAACCTCATCAAATTTTTGATGCCACTGTTTAGGAGCTAGTTTTAATCCATAAAGAGATTTAACTAGTTTACACACTTTATTTTCGTGTCCTGGCATAACAAACCCTTCGGGTTGTTTCATGTAAATCTCTTCATCCAACTCACCATTCAAGAATGCAGTTTTCACATCCATTTGGTGAATTACTAGATTGTGTATGGAGGCGAGTGCCAATAGCAATCTAATCGTGGATATCCTCGCAACCGGAGCATATGTGTCAAAATAATCAATGCCCTCTTTTTGTCTAAAGCCTTGGATTACCAACCTGGCTTTATATTTATCAATAGTACCATCTACTTTCATCTTCCTCTTGAAGATCCATTTACTTCCTAATGGTTTACACTCAGGAGGTAAATCAGTCAATTTCAAAACTTCATTTTGCAAGATAGAATCCATCTCATCTTGGATTGCTTCTTTCCAAAAAACAACGTCCATTGAAGCTATTGCTTCTTTATATGTCATTGGATCCTTATCAATATTATAACAATATTGATATTGAAAATTAATTTCATTTCTCGATCCTTCAACTAAGTAAAGATGATAATCATCACCAAACGTTTTGACTTTTCTCACTCTTGTACCTTTTCTTGGTTCAGTGCTAGTCGATGGAACATCCTCGGTATTAACCGGTTCCTTCGAACTATGAATCATGTCCCTTGGCCTAGGTATAGATGTGAATCTTTCTTCATCAAAGGTTGCATCTCGTGACTCTATCACCGAGTTCACCGAAACATACTCATTTGATTCTAATACATAGAATCTATAAGCATATGAGTTTTCAGCATATCCAATAAATATGCAATCTATACCTCTTTCACCTAAAGTTTTCCTTTTAGGTTCCGTGAGCCTAACCACAGCCCTACATCCCCAAACCTTGAGAAAATTCAAGTTTGGTGCTCTCTTGTGCCAAAGTTCATAAGGGGTTTTAATTTTGCTTTTACCGGGGATACGGTTTAGCAAATAACAAGCCGTTAACATAGCTTCTCCCCAAAATCCATCACTTAACCCAGAATAAGATAATATTGAATTCACCATTTCTTTCAATGTTCTATTCTTCCTTTCAGCCACACCATTTTGTTGTGGTGTATACGGAGCCGTTGTTTGGTGTATTATTCCAGTAGATTGGAAATATACCGGATCATAATACTCCCCTCCACGATCAGTACGTAAGATTTTTACCAAATCCTTTTGATGAAGCTCTACCTCTTGTTTACAAATACGAAATTTATCAAGAGCTTCATCCTTTGAATGCAATAAATAAATATAGCAATAACGTGATGCATCATCAATAAAAGTTATGACATATTTTTTATTACCTAGAGATGGTGTAGCATGCAAATCACATAAATCACTATGGATAAGATCTAATAGTGTCGATTCACGATTTGCATGTTTAAATGGTTTTCTAGTGATCTTAGTTTTTTTTTTGAACAAAAGTGATCTTAGTTAACATACAAGTTTTACACTTATTATGGTCCAATACAAAAGGTGGAATCATGCTCATTTTAGACATTTCTTTCATTCTTTTATGATGAACATGTCCTAGTCTAGCATGCCATAATTCCATGTTACTAAGTTTAACACTAGATAAAGGATCAACCATACAAATCGAATTAAAAGTAGAAGGAATATCTAAATTCAACATAATCATACCATTACATAAATATCCAAAACCTACAAAAGAACCATGTTTTGACAAGATATACTTGTTTGATTCGAAGACCTGTTTGTACCCAAGATTATTTAGAATAACACCGAAAAGTAAGTTTTTCGGTAGACCGGGCACATACAATACATTACATAAAGAAATTGTTTTTCCATAAGTAAACACTAAATCGACTAGTCCAATGCCAAGTATTGGTTCTGTTGCAACATTCCCCATTTTTAATACACGTCCGTCATCAATAGTTGCAAGTTCCTTGAACCATCTTCGGTCCTTGCACACATGACATGTCGCACCAGAATCATACCACCAAGCAATAGCATCATCTTGTACATAGAATGATTCACAAATTAATGATACATAATTCAAAGCCGAATTAGCATTATTTGTTAATAACAGACCTGCTTGTTTTGGATCACCTTTGGATCCACCACTAGTACCAGCGTCATTTTTGCCTTTACCCACACGACAATCATGCTTGAAATGTCCAGGTTTTCCACACTTCAAACATCCATTTTCGGTGGACTGTTTTGCCTTCTTTACAAATTCCTTTTTGTTTCCCTTTCCTTGAAACTTCCTTTTCTTATTGTTATTTGAACCCTTTTTGAAACTGGAATCATTTTCTTCAACAATATTGACACTTGATCCGCCAATATCCTTGTCTTTTTCATTCACCCAAGTTTTCTCCATCCTTCGACACCCTTCCTCAATACTTATGGTACTTCCCAACTCAACCAAATTGTATTCTTCCTTCTTATGTTTCAAATTATTTTTGAAATCCTTCCAAGAAGGCGGAAATTTGTCAATAATAGATGTCGTCGCAATGGATTCATCCATTTTTAAACCATGTTGGGTAAATCGACCAAGTATACTAAGACACTCATTGTACTGTTCCATAACAGAACGTCCATCTATCATTTTGTAATTCGTGAAATCACTAACCAAGAATTTCTTACAGGATGAATCTTCAGCCATGTACTTGGCACAAGCAGTTCCCATAATTCCTTCTGATTCAATGTTTTGATAAATATCAAAAGAGTATCACACATACCGTTTAAAATTGTTCCACGACATATGAAGTCATCATTCCGAACTTGTTGCGTTTTCGATTTGATCAAGAGTTTCACCTCCACTTCCTCCGGTCTTGGTGTTGTCAAAACATACACAACATTCATAGTTGTTAACAAAAATTGCATCTTTTTCTGCCAACGCCTAAAGTCTTGCCCTTCAAATTTTGCCAACTTCATGAACTTGGATGTCATATCACGAACAGATTCACCAGCCATCGCCACTGATTTTATTGATCTTTGTTGTCAATGTTTGTAACCTGTTGTTATTCGTTGTAACCTGATAGAAATCCGAAGTCGTGTGAGTACACTTTCAGATCAATAAAATGGAGTGGATACCAGTTTATGATCGGATAAAATAGAATTTGATTCAAGATTCTGTATGTTTGTATGTTTGCAGAAATGTCCTTTTGAGTGTTTATATCCCAATACAGTTTATAGGGCCAAATAACTGTTTTACAATTATGTTATTTATAACTGTTTTACATTTATATATTTTATATGTACACCCCCGTTAGTCCCGTTAATATCCAAATAAGTGTCGACCCTTATTTGCACATTAAACGCAATCTATTTTACACTAAAATACCAACATCTACCACCTCCCCCATCACTTCTTGCAATCAACTATCATCTATAACATGGATTAAAAAAACACCATGCCAGTATGATTACATAGATGAAAAAAATAAAATAAAAAAATACATGTTTGACATTCAAAAGTAATAACGAGATTTTACAAGCCACAAAGAGTGAAAGACTTACTAATCATGAAACCTGCAAAACACAAATTCAACAAGCATAAACAAGATGTTTTAGTGAAAATTAATAGAGAGAAGAAAAAGAGAATGATATGGTAAGAAATTTTTGGTTTAGAAGAGTTGTTGAACTATGTTAATATGGGGATGGGAGAGGTGAGTATGAAGATTTGGTTGGAATTTTGATAGTGATGGTATGGTGCTCGTCCTTTATTTATTTTTTCTTTCTTAATATTTGTTTTTGAGGGGACGAGATGTAATTTTTGCAATGGCTTACTTGTCAAATTTTGGAAGCATGAAGAAGGCCTACGTGTAATTTTTTGGGGCTCAAACAGTAAATTAGGCTTCCTCATTTATATTATAGGTAGATGTATAGCGAGATACGTTCAAAAAAAGATGTATAGCGAGAATTTGGACTTTACTCTTCTCAAAATCTATTATATATAATAAAATAAGCTTTTGTACAAGCCTACTAAGCACCCTGCATTAAAAATTGGTTTAATGCCCTGCCTTATATAGCTTCTAAGTACAATTACTTTATGCACGTCTCTCTCTACACCTCCTTGTATGTACGCTCCATATATGAAACTTCTACCATACACCAATTCAAAACCGCCTATTCAATGAACAACCAAAACAAAATTCAAAACCATACCACGGATCCAAATCGGAAGAGTGATTTCTCGCCATAGCAATTCAACATCGATTTGGATTACATCATATGCCATCAGTTGTGCTCTGCGAACATCGAACATTGGTATGTACCTATTTAATTTTAATGTTCAGGGTTTTGAATTATTAGTTGTAAATTACAATTAATTTGTTGCATAAGTATTATAACATATTTCCATTGATTGTGTTCAATTTATTTGTGTTTTGCGAGCACCTTAGACAAAAATTTGAGGACATCACCGTCATGAGTTACTTATCACGTACTACGAACAAATTTAATTTATAAATTAATTTTATTTATTTAGGTTTTGGTTTGAGTTCATCATTTAATTGTGCAAGTTCTCATGTTTCAATGGAGATCTATTTTTGGTTTATTTCTGAAACATATACTAAGCACAAATTGTAAGTTATATTTTTATTTGGATTTTTTATTTCTGAAACAACTTTGATGAATTACTTTGCTATTATGTATCAATAAATAATTTGTTATTTTGCTATATTTGCTTCGATTAAGTTCAATTCAGTTGTGTTGTAGCAAATCCATAAAAAATGAGGGAAAATTAATTGTATGAATTAGTTGTTTTGTCTATTAATTGGGGAAATCACATTCATGTGTTCTTTGCATTTGTTTGTTTTAATCTTTTTTGTACGGATATATGTTTGATGTCCATTTGGTGTTTGTTACGTGTGCGGGGTGAAGATGATGTTGCTTTATGTACTCTCTAGCCACCCGACAATGTTGTTATTAGTTGGAGAACATGAGAAAGGTTCAAAACATTTACGAATATATTTGCTATGACATTGTGGTGTTCAATACAATTACTGGCTTTACGTTTTTTCCTTTTTTGATGTTGCAGACATGTCTATTTTTGAGTATATTTGATGATGCAAACATATAATATGAGAATTTAACTCACCAAATGACCTGACTTTAATTTGTGTAGTTACTTGCAATTGTCGCTATAGACATGTTAGTTTTATCACTAAGTAATAAGAAAGGCGTGCATCTAATTCGTAAAGGTTATATCGGGTGTTGTGTGTACTTTAGAATAACGAGAGTTGAATAACATTTAAAGCAAACACATACGTGTAATCGATTGTGTAATGTATATGTACCCTTTTGCGGGTTGTTATAAAGGGAATATCTCGATGCCAAGGTATTGCTTATTATCCATGTTTGTATTGCATTTATATTTTGGTTCATGATGTAATTTCTTATCTTTCTTGCAAATTGACCCAAATATATTTTTCCCAACAGATTGTTGGCTTTTGGAATGTATTGATCATTACAGCTCTCGGTGGTCAAAATCATGTATTGAGAATTTTGGCAGGTCATCTAAACAAGGAAATAAAAGATGCACTATAACGGTAACATTTAACTTAATCAAAAGCATTTAAGGTTATATATTGTTCTGCTTGAGTTCTGTTTCCCATAGATGGACATTGAAAAAACGGCTTGAAACATACCATACAAGGAACAAGGGTAAAAGTATTCATTAACCGTATGCCTTTTCTTCATTAGCTAACTTCTCCATCTTTATTTCCTTTGCCTTCACAATTTCATTCTTCTTATTTTCTATATTATAGAGTTGTTGGGTTCTGATACTTGATTTCTGCATTCGTCTACATACATCTCTGATTCAACTTGGTAAGTTAAAATTTATCTTTAGGATATTGAGTTCTTGATGGTGGTCTTTTATGCTTCACCTTTTTTTTGTACTTGAAATTTGAGTTCTTGATGGTGGTCTTTTATTGGGCTTGATCTTAGTAATGAGTTTATGAAAGATTTGTTTGTTTAGGAGGCTTTATGAAAAAGAGTTCCATGGCGAAAAAGATGATGAAGAGTTGATTGGTGGACTATGGGGTAAGGCGGCTTTATAGTAGATTTTTCCTGTTTCCAAAATCCTATTAAGCAAACTTTCCAGGTCTTTCGATATATATTTTTGTATTATGGCATAGACAAAGAAAATAACGCTCGAGATTGGTATAGGTAAGCTTTGGTGCGCGTAGTGAGTACATATATTGTGGTTGCATTTTTGGTTTTATGTTATTGCGTTTTTGTGCTGTGGATTATTGATGCTAAACTAAAAATGTAGGATATTTTCGACCGTAAAGTTACAGAGCAAGATAAGGTATATGCTTATACATTTATTGTATTCGACTTATGCGGGTGCTGTTTGGGTCGTTTTATCGACTCATGAGCCGAGTAAGCGAACAATATAATCAAGTTGAAAAAGAAACAATTGAAATGGGTCAAAAAAAGTAAAACGGGTCAAAAGTTACTGAAAGTGTGATATTATTCAAACACTCAAACAACAAGATAAAAGGGTAAAACAAAGATGTTTATGTTCAGATAAAAGGGTAAAACAAAGATAAAAGGGTCAAAAAAAGTATTCGTTTTTCTCAAGTTTAAAGTTACTGAAAGTGTGATATTATTCAAAAACTGGCAGAAAATGAAAGCATATGTTGATAAGTAAAGAACCTGATGTTACAGGCCGAAAAGCATGACTACGAGAAAGAAGGTTAGTTGAAAGAATCGCCAAATGATCTTATTGAGTCGATTTTATCCAGGCGTGTTTTAATTTTCCACGATTTAATTTTAGCTAATTGTAGAAGTATTCGTTTTTCTCAAGACATTTTGAGTACCATATTTGTGATGAGACCCTTTTGTTACAAATGTTTACAGGAAGGGTGATTACTATAGCTACTTGGCTGAATTTAAATCAGAAGTAGATCAGAAAGATACTACATCTCAGTTACAAAAAGTTTATAAGGTTATTATTAATATTATAAATTCCTTGATACTTTTTTAAAACTGAAACAGTTTGATTAGTTGGCTTACTTATCATATTTCAGGCTGAAACTTCTATTACCGAATCAGATCTTCCGCCTACTAATCCAATCAGACTCATGTATGGCTTTGAACTTCTCGATTTTCCTCTATGAGACAATGGCAGATGCTAAATGGTTTGTCATTTTTTACCTTCTAATGTAAAATATTCGTTCAGATGTAAATTTGTAGACAAATCCATATCATTTTTAATAGTTATATGTAGTTTGTTTGACCACAAATCCATATCATGCTTAGGTGCTTACTCTACTTACTTCATATCTTTCGTCATTCGAATATTTCATTACATATTTTTCATTTAAATACTTTTTGATGTTGGCTCACAAACTATTGCAGATAGTATGTGTCCTTCCCTATAGCATTGTCGAGCTTTTTACTTACGGCACCTACAAGGTATGAAAAATATTACTTCGAAGTTACGCAAGTCATAACAGTTATAGTACATACGTGCATAAACTTTTTAGGGGAACCGATGGTGAACATTATATTATTGGAAGATTAGCTTGGTGCTTGTCTGGGCATGACTTCAACTTTGGTAATATTAGTCCTAATTATTTTATATTCATATCCTTTATTCTCATAGGCCCATATGAAAACTCGTGCTAATCTGGATACAAGTGATATCGGATATATTATATATAAAATGATGAAAGTATATATGTATACTACATACATCGGCGTGGAATTGGTCACAAAGACAATCTAAAATCTTAGTATCACTTCAATTTTGAGAATTCCTTTTTTACTATTAAAGCAGCTATTGATCCTATTATAACAACCTGTCTTTATCTGAAATCCTATGTTGAAGCACATGGTGACAACTTTGATAGTGTTTATGCTTCTTTTAATTGTAAGGGGATCAATCAACTACGCCTTATAAGTATCATGTTAATTGATATCATTTATGGTCATGACATATTGATATCTTACGTTGGCCCTCTTCACTCTTCATGGAGGTTGTTATTAGCACTTGTGGTTCTTGGAGGATTGTATAAAACCAAAGTGAGTTTTGTATACACTTCTTGCATTTAGCATTACATGGTTCATATTACGACTACAATAGATTGGAAGTATGCACTGGGTTGATGAGTTCCAACCCATTTGACCCACTTAATGTTTGTTTAATACATTCCAGGTGTCGCAAGGGACTGATCAAGAAGAGAAGTCTGGTGGAGGAACTACTGAGTATGTCGGACTTGAAAATAGTGAAGTGTTTATAGAGCGTCCTTTAGAAGGACATCGCAACCTATTTATATAGGAATGGGTTGATTTCGGAGTTATTTTATCTAAACGGATTAACATTATAGAAAATAAAGCTGGGTCCTATCCATAATTTAATTATAGGTATTGACAAAAGAGATTTTTGGTCCAACCCAAATTGTTCCGTTTTGACCTGTTGATATGGCCACCTCTAATAAAACTGTCGAATATGTTATGTGTTGGATGAGTTAGAAGGGGCAAAGGCGGTTACAATTGTTGAAAACCTTTATTGTGTTTGGAATTACATTGATTACACTCGATTCTAACCCATAATATATGATTATACAGGAATGACAAGTGAGAGTCTTTGAACACTTCGTACTACCATATTGTGAAGCCCTTGAACCACAAATTCGCAACCAATTACAACACAATCACAGTTGGGACCCAAAGATGCTTTGGATCCATTGACCACGGTGAAGGCTAGATACAACAACCTTGGCAAGGCAAATGTTGTTATCCAATGAGAGGCGCCCAAGTCCTCTTTACCATTCGGAGAAGTTGACACCAATGCCATCGACATGATTGCCAAGCTTGGTATTGCCTTGGCTCTTAAGCCTTGAGATGTTTGGTTTGGTGGCTTCCAAGTTGAAAAGTTGTTAGTCTTGAAATACTTTTGGCGGTTTTCTCGAACTTAGAAATAATTCAAACAGTTTTTTAGGACTCATGATTTCTCAACTCATCTGTGAATGTTAGATATACTTTAAGAGGTTCATCATGGTTTTTTGTTTAATTGCCTAATGAGTAGTCTTTCCTGCTGAAAGTGATTTTGCTTATATCCATTTGATGCTGATACATTTCTTACAGTTAGTGCTATTGCTATTATCGATTTTGTTCTGATCCATTTCTTACAGTTTTTAGTTAGTTTATAGATGCTTTTGTTTGTGAACGTCTTGAGCATTATTATTATTATACTATTGAGTCTTTAACATCATTGTCAGTAAGTCAAATGGAGCACCATTACAAATAAGTTATTATGTTGTCTTGCTAAATAATTCAATATATGGTACTTGGTTCTTTGTACTTTGTTTTCTGAAACTTTCATATTGTTCTCATTTGCTCACGCTCTTCTACTAAAAAGATGGGAACTCAAAATTTGATCAACTTGATAGTATCTTGTGTGGCTTTTTTTAAAAAGATGAGGGTGTTTGATTTGAGTTTTTGATCCGTTCTTTTCATAGAGTTTTTTAATTCTCACATTTTAACTTTGTTGTATCGACACAAATTCTCTCAACAACATCATTAACGCTTTCCGAGTAAACAAGTGTCATTTATAATATAAAGTATGCATGTATAAACACAATATTTACTTTGTTTGTGGCTTGAAACATATTTGGTTCATCAAGTCTTTTATCTTCATCAGTGGGGGCGTCTTCATCAACTCTTATAATTTTTGCTATATACGTTTGGTACCCTGTTAAAAAAAGGAAGGGTGATTTAAAGGTAGCCTTTTTCATGTTTAGATGTTCACGGAATGAACATAGACTACTCAAATATTTGACGTTGACCGCATAACTTTACTCTCCAAGACTATCTATCAGTGGGAGAAAATGATACACGCACATTTATTTTCTTAATACTTATAAACCAAATTGTTTATCGTATCATTGACACATTACTTATATCCCCTTACAAGCACGTTTATATTTTTAATTTATTCACACACGTTTGGTACATTAGTTTTTCGACGTTCCTTTAAAATACCCGTGAATTTCAACTATGTATATGAGTTGTGACTTTTAACTTTAATGTCTAATAGTTGTGCATTATAAACCATAACAAATAGATATTATGCTGATGAATGTTAGCAATAATCTTTGATGAAAGAGGTGAACATAGAATATACCTTTCTTTAAATGCCACACGTCTACTTTGATGTTCAAATGGTTTCTTATTTTGATTATTTTAGGTCATTTCTTGACAATGATGAATCAAAAGTGAAAACACGGCTTCCGTATTTCTACTCGGTCAAGCATTCAACTGAGAGGAGTCCGATTATGTTGTTAAGAAACATAGATCAATCAAATGGTTTATGTAATGGTACAAGACTTCAAGTACTTAAATTAACAAGAATCTATTCGGTGCATATCATTAACGGAACCAACTTGGAAAAAGGTGATTATTCAAGGTTGAGGATTACTCCATCGGATAAGCGTTTGCCTCTTAAGATTGTCGGAAACAATATCCGATATCGATATCTTTTGCCATGACAATCAACAAAAGCCAAGGGCAATTGCTTTCTAAAGTTGGTTTGTACTTGCCGATCCTGTGTTCACATATGGACAAGCATGACGTTCTTAGTATCGAGTAAAAAGCAAGCGGGGTTTGAAGGTTGTCGTTTGTGATCGGGATGGTAATCTCTCCAAAATCACAACAAATTTCATGTATAAAGAAATCTTGAAGGTCTTTGAATAAGGTTCATGTTGTATCATGTATGTATCATTGGTGTAATCACGTTATATTATCTTATGGTTCATTATTTTAATGTTCTCAAGATTTGTTAGCAACTCAATTGATCATTAAAATCACACATCATTTTATGTTCGAGGCAACGCGATGGTTGTAAATCGATTGTGACTCACACACATTTTAAATTTAACAAATTTACGTTATTACTTTTATTATCATCTCATTTATCTATTTCTTTAAAAAATAACCCAGTGTCAACGGGTATCCAAGATAGTACAATAATATAAACCGAAAAGCAAATAGAGTGGCATTAAAAGAAGAAAAGAACCGTTCAAAAAAAAAAAAGAAGAAAAGAAAAAAGAAAATAAAAATCCGGTTTGGTTGGATCGATCTGATAGTTGTAAATGTTAAATTGAAATCAACAACCTCATAATAATAATTTCACACGGGATCTAATTCATTTCTTCCTTCCTTCCTTGCTTGGTTTAAGATCTTCAATTTGATCTGAATTTAAAAAAAGAAGGTAGATGGAGAAATTCGAGGAGTATTTCAGGAGAGCAGATTTGGATAAAGACGGAAGAATTAGCGGAGCTGAAGCCGTTGCTTTTTTCCAGGCTTCCAATTTGCCCAAACCCACTCTCGCTCAGGTCTTGATTAATTTCATTTCATTTTCGATCATACCTGAATTTTGTTATAGAATTAATCATCAATATACAAGTTTACCCATAGTTAAAGGGGGCTTTGCTTGTGTGATTTTACAACAAAAACATGCTAGTATCGAATACGGTTCAGGGTTTTTTTTCTACGAGCTTATAGGATGGTAAAAAAAATTGAGTTTTTATAGTAAGCCGTGTGAGTTGTAAGTTTGTAACTACTTTTGGGCGATCAGATACGGAGTAAAACTTGAATTTCCCTTTATAAGTCCTTGTTTCTGTGTTATGGACAACTTCCCACTTTGGTCGACTACTTTAGTTGACACTTGGGTCGTTTTTGACCTTGTGGTTTACTTGTGATATTCGAGTGGTTGCTTGTCTAAGTGTAAAGAGTTGGACTTCTACTTCTATCTCATTTGAAACTTTGAATTTCCAAAAGTTGTTACAACTGATCTCTCAGGTTACTTACTCACTATTTTCATTTTCTTCATTGCTTTATTTATTTAGTATATCATTTTCAATCACAACTGATCTGTTAGGATACTACTAATTACATTTATTCGAAATCATAGATTGTTAGTATGCTATTCAGCCCACCATGAATATTGTTAGGTTAGTTTAGATAAAATTAATAACCAATATACCCATAGCTCCAAAATTGTCTGTGTAAAGGGATCTTTGCTTGTGGCGCCTGGTGGACGATATAAAAAATTTCGAGTTTTTTGCAACTACTTTTCGCCAGTCAAATACGGAGTCAAACTTGACTTACCCTTTATAAGTCCTTAGTTTTCTACTATGGGCAACTTCCCACTTTGGTCGACTACTTAGACCGTGTGGTTTTACTTGTGATATTCGAGTGCTTGCTTGTCTAAGTTAAAGAGGACTTCTATTTCTATCTCATTTGAAACTGTGAATTTCCAACCACGAGCTCTTTTAGAAGCCTATTAATGGCTCTTAGTAATGTCCGATCGTGAGTTTAACTCACTTGAATGTTGCTTGGGCCAACTTGTTGCTTTGGCTGTAACTGTAAGGGTTACTTACCAAAGTCACAGGAAACGCTGACTCGGCCGCGTTCCACGTTCCGGATCGTTCGTACCCAAACGTGGTACGATCCCGATCCGGATCGTTATTTTCGACGTTCCCAAACATCATCAATCGCCGTACCGAAGTCTACTGGTTCGACGTACCAAAACGAATCGGTACAGCGTACCAAAATGAATTAGTACAGCGTACCTAAACAAATTGGTACAACAAACCAAATTTTAATCAATAATTACTTCAACTAATTTAATTTTATTCACTTATGATATATGTCCCTAACAATCTTTTGAATATTAATATATCAAATGGATATTTGGCTTATACTTATCGTAATGTAGAAATGTAATATTATTATTAATATGCTACATTGCACTGAATCGGGTACATTGTACCAAGTTTTATGGTACATCGAACCAGAGCGTACCGTAGCGTTCCGAAATGAGCCCACCCCCCGTCGTACCATATTTTAGGGACCTAGCGTTTCCCGTTCCCGTACCGAAGCGAACCGCGTTTCGTGTGACTTTGTAATACTTACACTACTTTGGCTCTTATAGTTTGAGTAGGAGAGATGCTTCTTCTATGTTCTAGCAAACATCATAGCTCCGTGTATTCACCTATTTGAATTTTTTTTGGATGCTTTCACGTCTGCCCATGCTCAGGTTAATACTTATAGTACCCCCAGAAAAAGTGAGTTTCATCATTTTCACCGTGTCCCATGAAATGAAAATTTCTGAGTACAGACTCTATGCAGTTACATGTTGTTCTAGAAATGTTTGTCAATGATATCTTATATAATGACAACTTAAAACATAGGCAATTTTATCAATGAATTGTATCAATCACAATCAACTAGTTACCTTTATCCCAAACTTTCTTTTTAGAAGCGACATCGTGTCAACTTCAGTCACAAATCTGTTTTGTGGACAATGGCGATATGACAGTGAAAGTCAAAATTAAACTTGGTCTTTTAAACATATAAAAGGCGTGGAGGTTGATTGCTAATGGACCGACACATGTAAATGTAATATGATTGCTAATGGACCGACACATGTAAATGTAATATTGCTCTTGGCACGTGCTGGATGAGGCTGGTAATAGTTTTGATATAATTGTTGAAATTGATCCCTGTATGAAACGAGGAGGCATGATGAGGAGACAATGCCTTGATAATGATTACTGGTCCAATGTTTTTCTAATTTTTTAAGTTAAAGCATCAAAAGCAGTATAAAGATCTTACAACATACAATTTGGTCCAAACCGTATGATAGTTCCTTAGAGTAATCCTTCGATAACAAGTGATAATGATACCAACCTAAAGAGTTTTGCACTGGTTAAGTCTCTACCCATGAACAGTTGAGCCAGGTGCGATCTCACTTTCGAGGTTAAGCTAGACATGAAATATACAAGTTTACCCGTAGGTAAAGGGGACTTTGCTTGTGAGATTTTAGAACAAAAACATGGTTGAGGGTTTTTTTTTCTACGCGTTTATAGGATGGTAAAAAAAATTGAGTTTTTATAGTAAGCCATGTGAGTTGTAATGTAACTACTTTTGGGCGATCAAATACGGAGTCAAAATTGAATTTCCCTTTATAAGTCCTTGGTTTTGTATTATGGGCAACTTCCCACTTTGGTCGACTACTTTAAGTGTCATTTGGGTCGTTTTTGACCGTGTGGTTTTACTTGTCATAATCGAGTGTCTAAGTGTAAAGAGTTGGACTACTACTTATACCCCGTTTGAATCCGTGAATTTTCAACCACGAGCACTTTTTGAAGCTTATTAACGGGCTATTAATAATGTCTCGTCATGAGTTTAACTCACTTGAATGTTGTTGCTTTGGCTGTAAGGTTACTTACACGCGTTTGGCTCTTATAGTAACCCCCCCCAATAAAGTGAGTTTCATCATTTTCACGTTGGTCAAGATTTCCAATTTTGCATATAGCAAACTGAGATGAAATGATGAATACTCACTGTGTCCCATGAAATGAAAATTTTGACTGCAGACTCTATGCAGTTACATCATGTTCTAGAAATGTTTGTCGATGATATCTTACATAATGACTTTTTTAAAACATACTCAATTTTATCAATGAATGACAACAATCACAATCAACTAGTTACCGTTATCCGGTTATCCCAAACCATTTTTATAAGAATTTGTGAAATGTTGCAATGTTCGTAAAATAACTTGAAGTGGAAACTACGCAATTCTGCTAAGAAGTTATAAATGAGCCTGTTTTATAGAAGATGGCGATATGACAGGTGAAAGTCAAAGCTAATCTTAGTCTTTTGTACATACAAAAGGCGTAGTGGTTGATTGCTTATGGACCGACAAAATGTAAATGTAATTTTGCTCTTGGCACGTGCTGGATGAGGCTAGTAATAGTTCTGATATAATTGTTGAACTTGAACCCTCTATGAAAACGAGGAGGCATGATGGGGAGACAATGCCTTGATAATGATTACCGGTCCAATGTTTTTCTAATTGTTTAAGTGAAAGCATCAAAGCAATATAAAGATCTTACAACTTACAATTTGGTCCAAACCGTGATAGTTCCTTAGAGTAATCCTTCGATAACAAGTGATAATGATACCAACCTAAAGAGTTTTGCAATTGTTAGTGCTCTCTAGTCTCTACCCATGAACAGTTGAGCCAGGTGCGATCTCACTTTTGAGATTGAGCTAGACATTTAAACTATTTTTAGGCAAGCTTATAGCTGGTTATGTAAATGTCAAGCACAACATTTCTGTTTATTTACATTCAATAGTGGATTTTTTTTAATTATTTTGATATCATATTTCCATGAGCATGCATTTTAACATGTTTAGGTACCAAGGGCTTAGTAATGTATCAAAACAGGTTTGTGGGATTACTATTAAAATAATAATTTATTTAATTTCAATAGAATGATTTACAAGTTTGTGGGATTTGAATATGCTTGAGACACTTCTGACCTATTAAACCCATTGGATTTCTTGGAAATATTGTAACCCTAGTCGGCTAGTCATACTATGTAGTAGACGAGTCAAAATTGTTGCAGCTAGACATTATCCAGAATAACTGCTGCATACTATATACTTTAGTGTTGATTGACTGAGATTTGCAGCTTTTGCTTCTCTTTATTGTTTCTGCAGTATTAGATGTTAAGGTTGTAGATATAGTCATATATATAGGATTCTAATAAGAAGTTTCAGGGATTGATTAGATAGATCTTAGGGATTTGGTCTCTCATTCTTCTTGTATGTCTTTGATCTCTGATTGAATCCTATCTATGTTTACAATCCTAAGAAGATTATAGGACTATACTTTGACAAAAATGCACAGTTTAACCATGCATCTGGGTCATGTTTCTTCTGATAATATATTATTTGATTGCAGATATGGCAGCACGCTGATCAGAACCGCACTGGCTTCCTTGGCCGCCAGGAATTCTACAACGCTCTTAAGCTTGTAACTGTTGCACAAAGTAAAAGAGAACTAACACCAGATATAGTAAAGGCAGCATTATATGGACCTGCTTCATCTAAAATCCCTGCTCCACAGATTAATCTTGCAGCTCTGCCTCCAGCTCAACCAAATGCAATGGGACCACGTCCTCCTACACAGCAGCCTGGGATTGTCAATTCAATGGCCCCACGCCCTCCTACGCAACAGCCTGGGGTTGTCAATTCAATGCAAACTCAAACTTTCGGCATAAGATCACAGGGGCCTCCTAATTCAATGGCTCCTTCAGTTGCTCCACCTTCTGCACAGTATTTTGCACCTCAAGGAAATCAGTCAATGAGGCCGCCACCTCAGAGCGGTCCTCTTCCATCACAGGGTGTTGGTGGTCCTAGTTTTCCGGCAGGTGGTGGTCTGGCCGGTCCTGGTTTATCAAACTCTAATGTCTCAGATGATTGGCTTGGGGGCAGAGGTGTTGGGGCTACTGTACCGAAACCCCAAGAGCCACTATCATCCTCATCTTTCACAGCTCCTAGACCACCTGTTGGAGGAAATGCAATTACTTCTGCCCCTATGTTTGGCGGTGATTTGTTTTCTGCTTCCCAATCTATATCCAAACCGTCATCATCCTCAATGCCAACACAAACTGCAAGCATTCCACCTGTTTCTTCTGCAATTGCTCCTGTAACTTCTGAGCCCCAGACTCCAGCCAAGATAGACCCACTTGGTGCATTGAATGCTTTTACAAGGCAACCCACAGGTGCTCCAGTACAGTCAGCGGGGCCATCTCTACCAAGACCAAATCAACAGGCCCCGACTCAAAATGCTCCAGTACAGTCAGGTGGGCCATCGTTACCTCAGTGGCCAAAAATGACGCGGGCTGGTGTTAACAAGTATATGAAAGTGTTCATGGAAGTCGACTCTGACAGAGATGGGAAAATCACTGGTGATCAGGCTCGTAGCTTATTTTTAAGTTGGAGACTACCAAGAGGTAAATGATTTACTCGATTTCCTATAAAAACGACAAGCCGTAATGTTGTTATTGTTCTTGACAGAAATTCTGAAACAGGTGTGGGACTTGTCTGATCAAGATAATGACAGCATGCTTTCCCTGAGGGAGTTTTGTATCGCTCTCTATCTGATGGAGCGGTACAGAGAAGGCCAGAATCTTCCACCAACACTTCCTAGTAATGTCTTGCTTGATGAAGCTCTGCTGTCTCTCACGGGCCTACCCAATCCTTCTTATAGACCTGCTGCTGGTTGGGGAGCTAATACTGGTATACCTCTACACATCATGTAGACATATATTTAGAGTTGCAAAATGGGGGGTCGGGTGGCTTGAGACGTGTCAAAACGGGTTGTGTTGAAACATGTTAGTTTTAGTAAGGGTCGAAACACGTCGGGTTGAGGTGTCGTTTTATTATTACTGTTATTTGTAAACGACGTAAACACATGAAAATGTTAATTCAAATACTATTGTTACTGATACTGCTACTTTCCAAAATGGGTAGTTCAAATCGTTTTATTAATACACTTACTCGTGAAAGGAGCAGAAAAATCCCTCTGATAGTTGAGAAATTAAAAATCGTTTTGAATGTTATCGAACCTTTTGTCTTCAGGTTCTGCACCCCAGCAGCCAGGGATGCCTGGCGCCCAACAAATGTTGCATGCTAATATGAGGCCTCCCATGCCTGGTGCCCAGCCAATGCAATATAATCAGCCGAAAGGACCGATGCCCCACATGGATAACTCTCATGCACATCAGCTCAGTAATGGTGATCAAAATACTTCTCGCTCAGTTGCGCTAGAGACAACTGAAGCAGAAAAAGTGGTAAAGTTCATTTGTTCCTGATAGATTTGGAATTTAATTACGCATATACTGTCAATTTAAGCCTTGAACTTCTGAATTATTATAAAGTATGAATAGAAGATGCTTTATCTGCGTTATTAACAGCCTAACATGCGTCTTATTTTGGATATAAGTCAGTTAATTTAGTTGAACCATTCTGCTAAAGATTTTATCCATGCGACATTTTTTATCTTCTTTAGAATGCGCGCTCACTGTCGTTTGTTTCCATTGGTGTTAAAAGGTTGAAGATAAGAAGGAAATTCTGGATTCTAGAGAAAAGATGGCCTTCTACAGGAACAAAATGCAAGATCTCGTGAGTAGCCCATAAATTTACTGCGCCATACACTATATATGGGAAGACATGTGTATTCACCTCCTTTCTTCACCAGGTTTTATACAAAAGCAGATGTGATAACCGCCTTAATGAGATTACAGAACGAGCAATAGCTGATAAACGTGAGGTATATTGGCGATTTGAAAAAATATCTTTTTCTATCTTTTGATTTGGGGTTTTTCGTGGTCCTTGAGATTTGTCATTATCTAATTCCAGGCAGAGATGCTTGCTAAGAAATATGAAGAGAAGTACAAACAGGTGGCAGAAGTGGCCTCTAAGTTAACTATTGAGGAGGCATCTTTCCGTGATATTCAAGTAAAATCCTCCTTTATATTCTCGCACAAAATAAATTATATTTGCACCTAGAAAAACGATAAAAAACTATACAACTTGACAATAAAATGGTTTCAGTTGCTTTGACTTCATCTATTGTGGGCTGATAACTCTGACAATTCATAGCAATCGCTAATGCCCCTTCCACAGTTCACCAACATTTTTATTCACCATGCTGTGGGTGTTGTCCCTTTTCGTCTTATGTCAAAAAAATGGGACCAGACTCACGAGCACATTGCTACAAGTCGATAATTCTCATGCCATAAAAGAAGTAATGAACGGAAAATGCTGGGAATTATGGGTGGCACATGGATGGGCTGGGTAAAAGGGTTTGGATTGTGTTGGGGTTGACGTGTTGACAAATTTGTTCTTTTTATTTTATTAAAGATAAATTTATTTAAGTTTGTTACAATGCCTATTAATTTTGTTTAAACAAGTCAATTTAGTATGTTGTTACAATGCCTATTAATTGCTCCCTCTACTTTAAAATTGCTAAATGGCCTCTGAAATAGCATTGCGTTATTACTTTCTACTGGACTGGCAGCTTAGTGCACTTTAGATCTATTTTATATGATTGGTGTGAGCATATTTGTTATAAATTTTCTGTTGACTTTTAGGAAAGGAAGATGGAGTTGAATCAGGCACTTGTGAAAATGGATCAGGGTGGCAGCGCTGATGGTATCCTTCAAGTAAGTTCAGTTACTTCCATATGATCCCGGGTAATGGGGATTTTAGTAAGTTTTAAGGACGGCTTGAGAGACCCATCATTTTTTTCACCTTTTGTTTTTAATCAAATAAATATAAAATAATAAATCATTAAACATATATTCGGCTGACCCAGGTTCGTGCTGATCGTATCCAATCCGATCTCGAGGAACTACTTAAGGCTTTAACTGAACGTTGCAAAAAACATGGAATTGATGTCAAGTCAACTGCAGTTATTGAGCTTCCAAAGGGTATCATCTTTCATCTCATGCGATCAGGAATACTCCATTAGCAATAATGTCACTGTATCTGTATAATATTATAATAAAATGGAGCTCACCTATTTTGTTTGTCAAGGTTGGCACCCTGGAGTTCCAGAGATATCTGCAGTGTGGGATGAGGATTGGGATAAATTCGAAGACGAAGGTATGACGCTTATTATTTTATAGCAACTATTTATCAGAGAAAGAGCAATGTCAGCTCATTTTTGTTAAAAGATATCAGCGTTGGTGGGTCAATCCGACCCGTGCTCCACACAAAGCATCCTTTTGACCCAAACAATCTATTTTATTAGTTTAATTAATATATTTTGCTACCTCTACTATATGTTCTCACATTATTCTCTTCAACCACATTTGCACTTTGCGCTAACTAGTTTGTAATGACAGGTTTCTCATTTGATGCTACGGTGCCTGCAAATGCCAAATCAACATCTCAGGCAGAAAACTCGGCTCCGATGGGCGATGTTTCCGAGTTCATATTCAAATGCTGACAGGAAGTCAGAGAAGCCTTCGAGACTGAATCAGCATATGCACATAGCGAAGATGAGTCCGCTAAAGTCCAGCTGGTAGTCCCACGCGCAAAAATATTTGAAAGTCCAACCAAGGAGGATTCATTTAACCATTTCGGAAAGAGCTTTGATGCCGACACAGAAAGGTACCAATTGGATATTATGGTCTGATCTTTCATTGTCTAAATACAACCAAACGTGTACCTATACCTTGCTTGCTGGAAAGATCTAAACATGCACTAGTCTATTGCTCTTGTTTATTGAGTTCGATCTTCTTCTATTAGGGGTTTTGATGACCAAGGATGGGGTACTTTTGACAACAATGATGATGTAGATTCGGTGTGGGGATTCAATAGTGACACAGCTAAGGTAAGTTCATATCTTTTTTTTTTTTTTTTTCAGTTATATATCATTGCATTCAATGGATAGTGTGTATAAGGTTATAGAAGGGTATTACAACGTAAGGTGGAAAAATGCTACATATGTGCTACTAAATGAAAAGATAAATAAACGCTTTAGAGTGAAAATTAATACAGTACATCTCAACTTACTGCTCTAGAGTGGACCTGGAAACTGAACCAATCTAAAACTCGTTTTGTATCAGTTGCGAACCGTTTTGGTATTGTATGTCATAATTTGAAAAATATAAACCTAGAACAAAGCTGTTTGTTGTTTAAAAGAAAATAGGAAACCTATCTCTATTATGAATGATACCTATGCCCTTGCAAATAACTTCATTTATACAGGATGCCGAACATGAGAAGCATGGAGAGAGTTATTTCTTTGACTCCAGTAGCTTCACTGCAAGTCCAAGGAAAAGTGATTCCCATAAGGCAGTAATAGTTTCTTCCAGAAAAAGAGTCCATTTGGGTTTGATGATTCGGTTCCTGGCTCACCAGCTTCTCGAGCTGGCACCTCACCACGATACAGTGGGGGAGGAGCAGAGAATTCTTTCTTTGATAATTTCTCGAGATACGATTCCTTCAGTGCCACTGACCGAGGTTCTCCAAAACAAGAAACCTTCTCGAGATTTGATTCCATGAGCAGCTCCACACAGGATAATAACTTCTCAAGATTCGACTCAATGAGCAGCACGGCACAAGATCGTAGTTTCGCAAGGTTTGATTCAATGAGTAGCAATGCGGGTTTTGACCATGGTCATACATACTCATTTGATGACTCAGATCCCTTTGGGTCAAGCGGACCGTTTAAGGTGTCGTCAGAAAGTCAAGCGGGAAAAATGAAACGATAAATGGGCATTTTAGTTTGGAGTTTGGCGGTGTTATTATCTTGTGAAGAGGGTTTTGTATAGGCGATTGCGTATATCCCATTAAAACTTACGTATTTGCATATATACCCAAATCATGCTTAAATTGCATTGTACATCATGCATCAAACACTTGCATTATGGGGAAATATGCAAGTTTTTAAGTTTTAATGGGTATATATGTAATTCTCCCTTTTTGTATTCATGAAGGATGGGTATGGGGATTACCATGTATTTTTTTTTTCTTCTACTGGCTTGATAGTTTGTGTTTGTATCACTTGCTTGTCTTTGATACCATTGCATGGGAACTTTACGATATTTCTTTGGTATAATCTTGACTGTAAATTATACTATTTTATTGCGATTACTATAATATATGGTTTTAATTGTTAGATGCTTATTGTGAAAATAATCGCTAATGTTTAAACATTAGGCGTGGTCAAAGTTGATGCTCATTGTGTGGTAGTACTTCTAACTATGGATTGGCCTGTCTTAGAAAATTATCACAGAGTATTTTGTGCGTCGTTGCACTTGTTACGAATAGGGATGATGGTGTTGATGCCACTGAATTATACGCAAATCACGCGATCGCACACATACATTTGCGCATCTCAAGTGCTTCCATTACGTTTTCACCTTGTTCCTGGTGACGCAATTTATTTACGTACTAGACCTGTAATATAGATTAATGCCTTTTTGTGATGAAAGTGGCATTGCAGTTCTCCATGGTTTTGGAGCACAATTGGTATTATCCAAGTTACAAATCCATGGTTTTGGAGTGCATATGGGAAGAAATAGATGTAACTTTGCAAATCGATTAAAGAATCAAGTCTGATTGTTAACTGAGAGAATAGTCTTATTTTCAAAAGACAATGCAGCGAGGTTTATTATCTTACACTACACGTTTCAAGTTCAAAACACCACAATCTATTCTTAATCAATCGAAATCCAAAATCTACAAACAAGCTTGATAATTTGCCGTAATAATAATAAATGATTTCTACTGTATACATTTCATCAAACATGTACACAAAAGCTCTTTATTATCTAAATAGAAGACATCGATTAATAGAAAGTTATTATATGTATGGACATGTGGTCCTTAACATTGGTCCGGTGTCTTTGTTTTTAGATTTCAAATATTGGTTTCTCCGACCTTACTTATCGAGTGACATTAAAATAGATTTATTTTTGCTTTTAAGTGGTAACAAAAAATAGGTTGTGCGTTTCATCAAACACCGATGGGCGTCTCTTAGAGAAAAAGTAAATCAGTTTCCTTATCAACAAAAACTAAAACTTAATATTTACGATTAATAAATCAAACATGTAAAAATTACAACCTAGTATTAGGAAAATATAGTTTGACATATAAACAAACGCCTTTGTTACCTGACTACCACGACCAGTTAATATATCCTAGACCCCAAGACAAGTACATGGCCCCACCATGTTGTGACGGAGTTGGGAGGTCTTGGAACATACTCAAGTTTTTTGTGACGTCTTGCTGTAAATCTCCATCACAAATTATTCTTACACCAATCTCCTTCACCTCAACATCTTCATTATCCTCTTCGAAACAAAATGTTACAAAATTCTTTGCTTCCTTCCATTCCCTTGTATCCCTCGTATAATGCAACCATATCATATATGAATCTTGGATTCCTATCACCTCTTTCTCAAAATAATCCTTAATTACAGCTGGAATGTAACTGCGTGGATTCATCAGAGAAGCTCCATCAAAGATCTTTACATGGTATCGATTCAATTTTGAGGCTTCTTGCACTTGAAAACAACACAAGATCCAAATCCCCTAAACTTATCATAACACCAATCTGATGGTAATTCAACCTTTACATGATTTTCCCCTGAACTTCTATTTGTAAACCACTCTGGAATAATATTGCTATTCCCATGATATCCTATATCTAATTCAGAACAGCCACCGCCTTGCAAGAAGAATTCACATCTGTTAGTCTGGATACCCAAATACCAAAGGAAACCAGAAAGCTGGTGAATAAAGCCTTGGGAAGTTATAGATGAGTCGTCAAGACACTGAGTCTTCGATAGAGACCCCTCGCTATCAATTGTAACATTCTTAAAAAGCTTTGGACAATTTCTGAAATAATTGAGCCTTAATGAGCCTTTAGATGATCCCGACAATTCTCTTAAGGAGGTGCCATCAGATGCATTAATTTTCCATACACTAGGTGGAAGTTCGGCCAACACTTTCATCTTCTTGCAACCATCAAAATAAAGATATTTTAGATGAGAAAGTTGACTCAAACTTCGAGGCAAGCTAGTAAAATTGTTCCCTTCTAAGTGTAGATACTCTAGACATGATAAGCCTCGAATGCTCTCAGGCACTTGTTCTAAATTGCAGTAGCTTAAATTCAAAGACTTTAACATATGTAAACCTACCAAAGAAGACCATACTAATCTTTGGGGATGTTGTTGTTTACTTACTAAACCAAAAGGAGCAGTGATTGAAGTCCACCATCGTGGTGGAATCCTCCTTGGCCACCGAATGACAATGATTCAAGGTTTATTAGAGAGGATACAAAAGAAGGAAGTTCAGTTATGGCAGTTCTGTCAATATGAAGTTCTGTTAAGGTCTTGATCCGACCCATTGCTTCAGGAGTTGGTGACTTTTAGGCACCCGTTATATTTAAAACTTGAAGAGCATCCATTTCCACTCTACTTGGAAAATTCTGAAGCCGTTCATGAGTCTCTTAGATTTAACACAACAAGCCTCTTGAGTATTCCAATTGAGGATGAGCGCTAACCAAATTCACACAACCTTGAGACTTAGCTCTTGAGATTTGTAATCTCTGAGAAGTTAGGGTGGTTGTTAAGTTACAACAGTACCTTAGCTTCATTACTTTCAACCTTGTAAAGCACTGACATCGATAGAAAAAAAAGAAAAAGTTAAGTTCTCGGATCATTAGGTATCAAATAGGAAAACATGTGTGTACAAGGAAATACCTTTGGTGTTGTCCAAAAGTTTTTTATGTTGCTGTAAGACAGATCAATGGCGACAATGTTTTCTGGATAGAAATTTGAAGGTAAGTACTTGAAAGGGCATCCATGCCAATAAAACAAGCTTAGCTCATTGGACAAATAATGCAAACTTCCTGAGAAGATCACATTGTGGCCCTTCAATTCAAGTTTCTGCTCATATACTTTTTCCTCTTGATAGATTTTCAGGATCCGCAACTTTTTCATATGTGCAAAATCATTAGCATCTATGTGAACCTTTTGACTAAATTTCTCTAATGAAAGGACTAGAACTTCAACTGCTTCAGTTATTGGCACCTGGAAAAGCAAGAGCATGTAGCTTCATAAGGATATTTTGCTAATACTTTTATGTAGAGAAAAAAGAATCATATACCACTACTTACCTTCTTTTCACTCAATGCATTGTAAACTTGAGATGAATTCCACAATCTCCTCTGTTTCCCAGTCATGATAAATTCTTCATGAATGATTTCCCTTGCCATTGCTTTAATCAAATCATGCATTTGAATTGAATTATTGCTAGATATCGTGATTAATGACTTATCAACTAGAACTCTCATGTTTGTATCTGCAAAAAAGTTACACCCATCTAGTATGCTTGCTACAAAATCACTGTTTTCTCCAACGAATGAACATGCGATATCAAGTAAGATATTTTGTTGTTGAAGGTTTAGCCCATCATAACTTAAGCGGAGAACTCGATGTATTTCTTCATTAGGATGTTTTTTAAGCCTTTCCAGTTCACTAACCCACTGACCCACAGTTTTACCGTACAAAAACAACCCAAAACTATGACAGCCAGAGGGTGACCTTGCACATAGCTCACAGCTTTCTCAGCAAGTTCTTGAAAGCCTATAGAAGGATGTTTTCCTCAAAGGCATGGAAACTGAAGAGCTTAAGAGATTCATCCTCCTTCAGGAAGTACATGTCATGGATTTCATCCACTCTATGAGATCTTAGCAACTGTTTATCTTTACCTGTGAAAATAATTAAACTTCCTGGGCAAAACCAGCTAGCTGAACCGCTAGTGCCTTTAACTGATCCCGATGATCCACATCATCCAAAACAAGCAGGATCGGCTTACATGCCATCCTTTTCTTAATGACCATAGAACCTTCACCAACACATTTTATCTTCAGATCTTCTGTTTTCAGGATCGTATTAATCAAATGCATTTGAACTTGAATTATGCCTTGTCGTTTTGTGACTTCTTTGACGTCTTCACAAAAGCAACTTCCTTCAAAGTGGACATAGATCATGTTGTAAATTGCTTTGGCAAGGGTCGTCTTTCCTATTCCACTTATACCACATATTCCAATCATGTTAACCTTATCCGACTGAACAAAGCGTGACAAGTTTAGTTTCTCGAAATGGAAATCGATGCCAACAAGGTTCTCACCAATATCTAAGGGTCCGTCACATAATGTTTTGAGGATTTCTCTGGAAATGGAATCGATGAACTTGGACTCAAACCTGTTTACCACAAAGACACAATAAGTAATAGAAAATGCATAGTGTTATGCTTTAGTAGAGCTACAAGCCTACAAGATAATTATACAAAAACAAGAAATTTACCCATTTGTCATGTCCTGGAGATCCCATCCTGATAAGTTAGCCGCCATGGATAATGCTTCTCTCCATTTATCCACCTCTAATTTATTTGAATCTTCGTGGTTAATGAATGCTTCTTCATAACTCCTTTTTGCTTCCTCACTACATCAGGCTTGGCATCGTAAAGATAATCCGAACCTCATGTTTTGGATTCTCAATCTTCTTGCAGTCAAGTATTTTGACAAGTTCCTCAGACACCATGTTGAAGAAGCATAATTTTGGAGAAGATAACAATCAAAAACCTCGATTCTTCAATGGCTTTGTACAGATGAGGAGATATCTCTTCTCCTTTAGGCAATTCTCTATCATCTCTAAAAGCATAAATTCCTTTTTGCTTGAAATCATTGAATAGATGATCCATGAAACTTTTACGGATATCTTCACCTCTAAAACTAACAAAGACATCATATCTCCATTGATGGGGATTGGAAGGCGCACCCATGATCAATGATATGTAAGCAGCTGGATTTCCATGTGAAAGATTAGCTTAACGTAATGTAACATTTACACGTAAGACACAGACACACCTGCTGCTGATAACAGTTCATTTACAGAGTACTTTTTAATGATTCACTTGGTTACTAGCTTAATTAAAACATACTTCAACTATGTCATATAGTCGTTGAATAGATGAACTATTATCCCACTTATTCAACTTTTCATTTAAAATTTTAATCCCCGAACATAGAAAGAGTTATGAATTACATCATATATGAGTTTCCGATTCCCGGTTTAACCGGTTTTGGAGAACAAACTAATTACACAATATATGCATGTTGACTTTCCAAAATTATCCATAAGACCATAACTATAATCAAGTTTATCTGAGTGCATGTTTTAAAATTGATGATTGTAAGATACTCTTTATCATTATTTTTCCGAAGTGCTTAATTAGTATTTATTTTCCTTTCATTTGATTTGGTTTTTCATGATCATGATCTTAGTACACAATAATTTATTCTTTCTAAATGATAAATATACAACAAAATATGCTAAGATAGATGATGACTTACTGATTTCAATGGATTAAGAAGCAGAAATGCGATGGAAGCTCATGTTAGAATTCTACTCAAAAACAACAATTTAAATAATTCAAATGGGGTGAACTTAATTCAACTTTATACCCAACAGTTACACTTCCAGTCCCCATGGTATTGATAAATGCAAGTTCCTCTTAAATGTTTTGAAGAGCAAAGTATAAGCACAACTTCCCAACTCTTATAAATTACATCCTGATGTTTTAATTTATAGAAATGAACAATAAGGGTGTTTGGTTTTCTAAAAAATGATAAAATGATCGGTTTTAATGAATTTAACAGGTTTATTGAACTTTAGTGTTGCAATGGGTTACAAGTGTAGGCTTTTTTTTCTTTGTTGACAAAGCTAAAGACCAACATTTTAATTTGTGAGGACTAAGAAGTATATGTTTTGGACATAACACAAGGACTAAACCTGTACACTACCATGATATAAAAAATGTCTTTATGAGTCTTATAAAAACAATGAAATACTCCCTACTTTATGATGGCAACTAATACTCTTAATATATTTGTAAATTGGACATTTTGGACGTACATGATGGTGTCTTTATTATCTAATCAATATTAGTAATATTTAATACGCGTTCAAATTTAAGTTTACATTCTAGGAAGCTTCCTTCTAATTACTTCAATCAATAAAAGTTTCAATCAATTTAGGTAGTACAAAAACAAAAATACAAAATAATCAATATGCTCATTGGTCGGATGGATGGGCCTTATAAGGATTGTTTTATTGGTACCCTTGGTCACCTTTTATTGTACTTTCTATATATCCTCCACTCTCTCTAGTTAAGTTTAAAGACATAAACTTCGAATTAAAACAAAACTGAAAAGCAGTTTAGATAACTTGAATTGTATTTTTTTTCGGCGATGAAGGATGTTAACTCTTATAAACATCTTGATGTTTTAATTTAGATAAATGAACAATAAGGGTGTTTGGTTTTAAAAAAATATAAGAATGATCGGTTTAAATAAACTTAACACCTTTACTTGACTATAATGTTGCAATGGGCTACAAGTGTAGGCTTTTTTTCTTTGTTGACAAAGTTAAAAGACCAACAAATTTTTTATTTGTGAGAATTAGAAAGTATATGCGAAATTTTGGACAAGGGTTGTACACTACCATAATATAAATATAAACACGTCTTTATGAGTCTTGCAAAAACAATTAAATAGTTTATGATGGCCGGCAACTAATACTCTTAATATATGTGTAAATTGGACGTACATGATCATGTCTTTATTATGTAATCATATTAATATTAATACGCATCCAAAATTATACCTTCTATGAAGCTTCCTTCAAATTACTTAATCAATAAAAGTTTCAATCTTAGCTTGTAATTTTTAACCTTAAAGTGAACATTTTACATATTTAAACAATCAATATGATCAACGGGCCTAAAAACTGAAATAGTAAATTACAAAAATTGTTGTGGCGGTTTGTTCAGATCGTGCTCCCGATCCCGTCAATTGTTTGACATTTTTTGAAACCGGTATGATGACTCGCAACAGAGGCACGTAATGTATGCTATAACACACATATTCAAGACTCATCTAACATAAATCAATAATTTAGGATGGAATTAGTATCAAAGAAATGAACTTTCTAAATCACATTTCTTAATAACAATATGAGTGTATTTGTAAAAGTTCACTAAAAATTTGTTTGAAGAAAATGAAACTTAAGATTTGAAGACTCGTCTAACATAAAGCAACATAGTACCATCAATAGAAAAAAAAAACTAGAAGGTTTAATAGATTTAAGAGTTACAAATCCAGTTTTTTTTAAAAACAACCTTAGTTATATGCAATGTACAGAATATTAAATCAAAGAATATACTGAAAGTAAAAATCTTAAGGCACATTTGTTTTGTTAATAGGTTTGGATTCGCATTAGGATTTGATTTAGGTTTCAAAAAAAATTGTTAGGAAGAAAAATTCTTAGTAGATTAAGGGGTGTTTATTTATTTTTTTCATATGAGCCACTAAATGAGTGGGCCCAATGAGAGGAGTTACAAAGAAAAGCAAATTACCAAAGTGAACCATATAGACACTCATATTACTAAACTGAACATTTTTCTTATAGTTTACCAAAATGACCGAAACATGTCACTTTCCATTGCCCCACATACCAAGGTTAACACTTATATAAACAAATATGAACCGATAGAACCCCTAGTCGACTTCTCTCTGGCGATTTACACAACCCTAATAACCCTAATCATTTTTTTTTCCAAATCGAACCTAGCTTGGGATTCTTTGCTTCTAACTGATTTCGTTATTAACTAACATCTTTGTTATTTGATTCGTGATTGGTTTTGAGCAGCGTTTCCTCTTGTTGGGTCTGTGTTTTTGGCGATTCAATATTTTTTAGGGTTTTGGTAAATCGTTTTGTTCCTAACTTTGGATTGCGTGCTTTTATTTGGATTGATTCTTTCATTCCTTCTTTGGTCTTTTAACCATGGGAGCGAGTTAGTTATTGATCGTGGTGTGTTTAAACCCTAACTTTTAGTTAGGGTTTGATTAGTAATCGATTGTTCTTCGATGTCTGCTGTGGTTATCGATTCTGTTGGAATTGTTTGTGGGGTGTAGAGATGGAAAAGGGGTTTCTTGATAAAGTTGGTTCTTGGTGAAGGCTTCAAAAGCGACCACCAACTTGGCGATCAAGGTGGTGTAAACATGGATACGAACCCGTATAAAGGGTTGATATTCGGAATTGGAAGCTAGGTTACAAGCGTCTCCAAGGTGAGCGTGGTATAGAGGTGACTCTGCGATCACGAGTTGCGTAAAAGTGCTAGGGTTGGTCTTAACCCTAGCACGCATGATGTTCATTCGGATTCTATTTGGGGTAATACTAATGGAAAATACAAGTTATAGTACTACGTCGTGGGTGGTTTGGATTCGAGCACTAAAGTTTCTTCGCCTTATCTTTTGATGTGTTGAATTCTGGTCCTAACATGGTGAATGCTTCTACTTCAGGTCCTAACGTTGAAATTAACGAAGTGAGGTCATTTGCTAATGTCTTAAATCCTACTTATTCAACTTTTCATTGAAATTTTTAATCCCTGAACATAGAAAGAGTTATGAATTACGTCATATATGAGTTTCCGATTCCCGGTTTAACCGGTTTTGGAGAGCAAACTAATTACACAATATATGCATGTTGACTTTCCAAAATTATCCGTAAGCCCATAACTATAATCAAGTTTATCTGAGTGCATGTTTTAAAACTGATGATTATAAGATACTCTTTATCATTATTTTCCTAAAGTGTTTAATTAGTATTTATTTTCTTTTCATTTGATTTGGTTTTGCATGATCATGGTCTTAGTAATCAATAATTTATTCTTTCTAAATGATAAGCATACAACAAAATATGCTAAGATAGATGATGACTTACTGATTTCAATGGATTAAGAAGCAGAAATGCGATCAATAATGGAAGCTCGTGTTAGAATTATACTCAAAAACAACAATTTAATTAAGGCAAATGGGGTGAACTTAATTCAACTTTATACCCAACAGTTACACTTCCACCCCAAGGTATTGATAAATGCAAGTTCCTCTTAAATGTTTTTGAAGAGCAAAGTATAAGCACAACTTCTCAACTCTTATAAGTTACATCCTGATGTTTTAATTTATAGAAATGAACAATAAGGGTGTTTGGTTTTAAAAATGATAAAATGATCGGTTTAAATGAATTTAACAGGTTTATTGAACTTTAGTGTTGCAATGGGTTACAAGTGTAGGCTTTTTTTTCTTTGTTGACAAAGTTAAAAGACCAACATTTTAATTTGTGAGGACTAAGAAGTATATGTGAATTTTGGACATAATACAAGGACTAAACCTGTACACTACCATGATATAAAAAATGTCTTTATGAGTCTTATAAAATCAATTAAATACTCCCTAATTTATGATGGCAACTATAGTTTTAATATATTTGTAAATTGGACGTACATGATGGTGTCTTTATTATCTAATCAATATTAGTAATATTTAATACGCGTTCAAATTTAAGTTTACATTCTAGGAAGCTTCCTTATAATTACTTTAATCAATAAGAGTTTCAATCATTTTACGTAGTACAAAAACAAAAATACAAAATAATCAATATGCTAATTGGTAGGGTGGATGGGCTTAAAGGGATTGTTTTATTGGTACCCTTGTTCACCTTTTAGTGTACTTTCTATATATCATCCAATCTCTCTAGTTAAGTTTATAGACATAAACTTAGAATTAAAACAAAACTGAAAAGCAGTTTAGATAACTTGAATTGTAACTTTTTTAGGAAATGGAGGATGTTAATTCTTATAAATTGCATCCTGGTGTTTTAATTTATATAAGTGAACAATAAGGGTGTTTGGTTTTTTAAAAAAAATGATAAAAATGATCAGTTTAAATAAACTTAACAGCTTTACTTGACTATAGTGTTGCAATGGGCTACAAGTGTAGGCTTCTTTTCTTTGTTGACAAAGTTAAAAGACCAACATTTTAATTTGTGAGAATTAAAAAGTACTCTTTCCGTCTCAAATTTTATGTCCATTTTGACTTTTTTAATCAAACTTTGACCTTAAATATATATTTTTCTGTTATATAATACTTGATGTAAAATATATAAATGAAATTGGTTTTAAATGTATTTTCATTGATATAACTTTTATCAAGCATTATATAACACAAAAAATTATATTTAAGGTCAAAGTTCGATTGAAAAAGTCAAAATAGACATAAAATTTAGGACGAAGGTAGTATATGTGAAATTTTGGACAAGGGTTAAACCTGTACGCTACCATAATATAAATATTTAAATATAAACACGTCTTTATGAGTCTTGAAAAACAATTAAATAATTTATGATGGCCGGCAACTAATACTCTTAATATATGTGTAAATTGGACGTACATGACCATGTCTTTATTATGTGATCATATTAATATCAAGGTTTTAAAAATTGCTAGGCGTTAGTGAGGCGGTCGGGCAAGGCTTAGCGAGTAATCAGTTAAGCGGGGATACATCAGGGATTAATCGGATTAGAATTTTTATGCACAAAATTGTAATTTTAGATTTTATATTTTATGTATGAGATAAGTATATTGTATCAAAGATCAAATATTTCAAGTGTTCAAATATAAATATAATACATAATTTTTTAAAGTTCAAAGTCAAACATATATATTACTCTATTTGTAGACCATTTTTAAGCGATCTTTTACCAATTCTGTCTAATTAATCGGTTTGTTAAATAAATTTTAAGCGATTTTGTCTGATTTTTAAGCAATTTTGCTGACGAGTTTTTAAGCGATTTTGTCCGATTAGACCGATTTTGTCTGATTAATCGGTTTGATGACCGATTTTTAAGCGATCTTTGACCAAACCGATTAAATAAGCCGATTATGATAAATAAAGGCAGTTAGTGAGCGATCAGTGATTATGCAGTGATTAATCAGCTGCCTGAACCGATTTTTACAATAGAGATTAATATTAACACGCGTTCAAAATTATACCTTTTAGGAAGCTTCCTTCAAATTACTTAATAAAAGTTTCAATCTTAGCTTGTAAGTTTTAACCTTAAAGTGAACATTTTACATATAATAAAACAATCAATATGATCAGTGGTCTGGTGGGTGGGCTTAAAAACTGAAATAGTAAATTACAAAAATTATTGTGGCGGTTTGTTTGGATCGTGCTCCTGATCCCGTCAATTGTGTGAGATTTTTTGAAACCGGTATGATGACTCGCACCAGAGGCACATAATGTGTGCTGTAACACACATATTTAAGACTCACCTAACATAAATCAATAATTTGGGATGGAAGTAGTATCAAAGAAATGAACTTTCTAAACCACATTTCTTAATAACAATATGAGTGTATATGTGAAAGTTTACTATAAATTTGTTTGAAGAATTGAAATGAAACTCAAGATTTGAAGACTCGTCTAACATAAAGCAACATAGTACCGTCAATAAAAAAAAAACTAAAAGGTGTATAGATTTAAGAGTTACAAATCCATTTTTTTAAAAGCAATCATAGTTATATGCAATGTACAGAATATTAAATCAAAGAATGTACTGAAAGTAAAAATCTTAAGGCGCGTGTGTTTTGTTAATAGGTTTGAATTTGCATTAGGATTTGGTTTAGGTTTGAAAAAAAAAAATATTAGGAAGAAAAATTCTTAGTATTAAAAGTTGTTTGTTTTGTATATTAGGAAATTAGTATAAGAATTGTCATTATGTTTTATGATTATTTTCATATAAAATTAAAGACATATAGTAGATTAAGGCTCACATTCAAATAAAAAGCAATGTTATTATATGAAAACAGTTAGAAATTACATATGTTTATAAAACTTTCAAGAGAAAGGTACATAAATTATCAGTAAAGCCATATAGTCCATGAGTCTTTGTTTTAAATCCTGTACTCACAAAAAATATATATTCTATGTATATTATTTTTATAATTGCATTACTCAAAACCCAAAAAGCCAATGCAAAGACACCCTTAATTATATGAGTTAATTACCAAAGCAAGCTAAAAACCCCTCCTTGATCTAAGGTTTGGTCATTTTTTACCTCTCTTTCTATTTTGGTCATGCTCGACAGCTCAACTGTTCGATTGCATCCAATTTTTTTGGAACAACATATATTATTAAAAAGAAACTAGCAAGGTGCTAGAAAATTACAAAAGAGAGTTTAACCAATCATTCCAACTAATACAATTTTCCTCTAAACTTAATCCATGAAAAAGAAAAGGGCTAATAACCTATTAAAGCACTATACTTGTCAAAAATGGCAGTTCTATGTAGCGAACTAAAAAATAGCTCTTTTAGACATTAATGTTGACATTTCTGTCTTCCTTTAAGTATTATGACCATTTTACCCTTCCAAATTACATAAATGGTCCCTGTCGTTTGAAAAAAATTGCGTCCATCGTCCCTTACAACAATTACATCAGTTCACATAACGGATTCTATAACAAAAAAAAAAAACAAATCAAAAACAAAAACAAAACAAAAAAAAAACAGAAAGTACTAGGCTAAATTACATAACGGATTCCATAACGGTAACTGCAATAGCAAAGTATTCAAGCATCTCCATCGCATCATCTGCAGACCAAATCCATCAGGGCCTATTTGAAATCCTGCACCTTTCAGTTCCTCGGGTACACTGTTGGTTATACCTGGATACATTCACATATATATTAACATGAAAACTACTACAATAATGCAAGGTAGAACTTTCAATATATTGTCCAGATACATACCATTAAGAAATTGGATTGCCGCATGTGAAACCAGCATCAACGTTCTTACACTCTCCTACATATTTAAATGAAATGTAAGAATACAAGGAGCCTTAAGACAGTGTAACAGTTGGAATGCACTACTGAATAGGCATTAACGCAATATGTCCACAGAAACTATGCTCCTACCTAAACTAAATCACTAAAAGGAACCTAAGAGATCAAAATAAGCAAACTTGAAACCTAAATAAGCAAAAAATAAAGCGATCTGTCAGTATTGTTTGTCATACAGACCAAAAATGACCCAAACGTGCCCAAATCACCCACTTTCAACCCACATGACCATGGTAAACGATTTTTGAATTTTTCCTTTTGACACAAGTTAAATCACTAGATGGCTTTCATTTTTATTTTTAAAATTTTTAGCTCGAATTAAACTTGACTAAACTGCTTTCCCAAACTTGAGAATCCATCATTTTGAAAAACAAAGAAAATTTAAAACCATGGCGACCCTAGTAAACTATTTTTATTTTTTCCTTTTGAAAAAGTTTAATCGCCTAGAAACTTACTATTTTATTTTTAAATTTTTTTCTCACAAATAAAACTTGACCAAACCGCTTAATTAAAAGTCGACAGAGCCAAATTTTTTGAAACCAAAGAAGACCTTAAACTATTGTAAACTTGTAAAATCTTTTTCCTACTCAAAGAACTAGACTTAGATACTCTAAAAGTGTTTGACTTCACTGGTCAAAGTGGATAAAAACCACTTTGACCCATTTAAAAGGCTTAAACCAAACACCCCTTTAGGTGTAGAAACTAGATTTTTGAAACTGTGATAACTTGGAATTTGAGAGAATTACTTGTGAAAGTTTGTTGCCTAGAAGTATAATGGATGCTGCATTAGAGGCAGCGTTTTGTTGTCCTTCGACTTGCAGAGCAATTCCAACATCAGCTAGAGCCAAAGAGGGTGCATCATTGATTCCATCCTGAGCCTGAATCAGTATATACATTTTTTAAATCCAAAATCTATTATTAGCATAACTGTAATGAGGAGTTGTTCATGTTTGATTTCAAAGGATGACATGAATTAGAGGTGGCAGTTTGGAACCTTTTAAGGCTAAACATGTCGATTTGGGTCAAATAAGTGAAAAAACAAAAAATTGGTCATAAGGGGAATGGGTTAAGGCTGTGAATTAGGTCAAAAGTCCCCAAAAGAAAGTATTGAAAATGCACACAACCTCCTGATTTGTTATAAGCGATAACTTTATTTCAGATTTATGATATTATTTGCTTTAAGAAGACATAATACAAAGATGTGCTTGCGTGTCGTCTAATTTTGCCACCACTACCTATAATAGTTCTCGAAGCAAATAGTATTACTGCTTTCATCTCTCTTGCGTTTCCATTCACCTCTTTTCTGATTTTGATGGCATTGGTGGATCGGTAGATGAAGGTTTTATCTTTTCATGTTTCTTTTCTGTTTGAGAATCTTGACAACCTCTTAAACTCTGCAATATATATATATATATATATATATATATATATATATATATATATATATATATATATATATATATATATATATATATATATATATATATATATATATATATATATATATATATATATATATATGCAAGTATGATCATGAGGCCGCTCAAACATTTTAAAGCGGTCAAAGGAAGACAAACATTAAAGGTGGCATTTTGGAACCATTTATGGTTTCATAGGTCGATTTGGGTCAATGAGTAAAAATTAAGTAAAAAGTAAATGATATTGCCTGTTTCTTATTTCTCTTGCGTTTTCCATTCCACTCTTCTACAGATTTAGATGGCAGTGGTGGATCAGATGCAAGTTTTATCCTTTCATGTTTCTTTTCACTTTGAGAATGTTGACATCGTCTTAAAGTCTGCACCATATACATCGAAGTATGATCATGAGGCTACTCAAACAGTGCACATTTTGAAGTGGTTTAGCTACTAAAGTTGCAATTTGTTTCAATGTAGTAAAAGAAAATTGTAAGAAAAATATGCACACAGCCTATACTACTAGTTACATATGCTGGTGTGGCTTGCGAATCAAATGACATGGCGTCTCTCCTAGTACTTTACACATCGACCATCTAAATCATCGATAATATACTGTTGGGACAATCTTTACAAACTATAGGCCCAAACTTGTCAAATTATATTATTAGCTATAACAGGATAGGAATAGCAATAAGCTTGAGCACAATGTAGTTATCATGTCGCACATGGTTGAGCATAATTTACAAAAGCGAACTATCAAGCTGAAACCTAAGTCGATTGCTATTCTCTAACGTTAGACCAAAAATCAGATACTATTATAAAGATAACAACTAAACAAGGTATCATGCATGATTGGAAAAAATAGAAGAACCTGATTAAAGCTAAAGTACCAGCAGCAAGAACAATACTAGCATTAATAACTCTATTCATCAGCTTATAGTCATCAATATCCTCACCCTCACCCACCACCACCGGACCACCACCACCACCACCACCACCAAATCCACCTTCAAAAGACAACCTCCCTGACCCTTCATTACCACCAAAACCATTAATCAGTTGAACCTCATTCGCACCACCCACATCATTTTCAGTCACCACCCACATCCTACCCGACCCACTTCAAGCCGAAACAAACCAAAAACAACTCTTAATCCGTTTACCCCCACACAAATTATATAAAATTGCTTCTAATTCAATTTAGTCAACGAAATTTGTAAATAAATATGTTAATCGGTTTTAAAACAAAGAAAGTAATAGAAATGGATTTAGGTTTTTGACATACCAAAGATACGAGAGAAAGAAAAGAAGATGAGCTGATGGCGACGGCTGTGACAACGGTGGTGACGTCGGCCAGTGGAGGAGTATAGAGGGTGGCAGCGCCGTAATCATGGTGTCCAGTTAGATGGCGGCGACCAGAGAAGAGAGGAAGGGGATGTAGGGTTACGGTTAGTTGTGTGTGTGTTAAAATGAGTTAAAAAGATTAATTGGTTATTTATATACTTGGGACAAATGATGCAATTTTTATAAATTTAAGGGTAAAATGGTCATCAAAAATTTATTTTACTCAATTGAAGACAAAAATGTCAAGTTTAATGTCTAAAAGAGTTATTTTTTTGTTCGCTACGTCGAACTGACATTTGTGACAAGTATGATGCTTTAATAGGTTATTAGCCCAAAAGAAAAATATGAATGTTATCAGTAATGTCATATTTCCTCATAGAAAGAGAGCTGAATGTAACACAATTCCTAAAATGCCATAAGATCCAACATGTTATAGCAAAAATTACATAAGAACAGTCCTTAGACTCCTTAAATGAATTGCGACGAGATAAACGAAGAAACCCAATCACCAGACGAATTCATAATCGGGATCTTCGAACTGATCCAAATATGAACAAGCCTCCAAACGTTTGAAGCTACATCAAACAGGAAGAAAACATGATCCAAAAACTCCACATGGTCATTACAAATCGGGCACATAATCGATTGAATGTGTAAGCCCCTAGAAGACAAGAAATAATGATGAGGCAACCTATCCAAGAAGAAACGCCACATGAATAAGGTGAAAGATAAACAAAAAGTTGTTTTTCAGCCCACTGTACAATCACACCTTTCTTTAATGGAAAAAAAGTAAAAACAAAACCAACGCTATGGCGTCATAAGACTAAGAACACCGTGTATGGTGCGTTAGTTTCCTCCGCGAGTCCGTCGTGCACCACACTGGTGCTGTCAGTTGGGGCGCCACGATAGCCAATGTGGGTTGACAGGAGTTGGTTTGTGTGTCTACTGGCGAGTGTGAGTTAAGGGAGAAGGGAAGAATTAGCTGTTAACGGCTAGTTTCTCAAAAAGAAATAAATAAATAAAAATTGTTACCTTAATTTTTATGGTTTTTGTTAGAAAGATATTATATTGATTTCAGAATAGATGTTGGTTAAGAAAAAAAAAGTCTTGCAAAAACTTGTAGGTCGTTCAAAAAAGTCACACCAGTCGCACATGATTATATTTAAAAGGGAAATGTAAAATCATTGAATTGCCCTTTAGTGTTAGTCATCTTATAAGTTCCCATCTTAGAAACACACGTGCATGTGTGTTTGTGATGAAACGTGATTTTGCAAAGTTTTTAAGAGAAAAAGGGTTATTATCCTCATTTTTGCAACACTTATAATTAGGGATCCTTCAAAACTAATTAAAGTGTTATTATCGCTTTGGAGTAATCAAGGAAGTGATCAGATAGTTATTATGTTCTTCCCCTAATTTTAAGTAAGTATTGATTATATGTTTAAGCATGAATTTTTGTTATGGGTGACATGTATTAGATGTAATGTTTAAACTTTGATTGCATATTATGTTGGTATCACTATCAAATTTGAAACCAAATTATTATTTCGATATCTACTATCAACTCGCATTAGAATTCAGATATCATAAATCCACTTTGGATTCAAGTATCATTGGATTGGTTTCTGTTCACATATATAATCAATGACCATAAAATATAAAGGAAACAAAAGAGAAATAAATATATCAAAATAGAAAACATATGTAAAAACAATCTAACAAATTTATTTATACCAGCAATAGTCTTAGATTGGACCACGTGATGATGTCAATCTACAAAAGTCTACTCTCTTGTAAATTTCTTCCTAATTACATCCTGCCGAGTTCATCAATTAAGATATCAATCTAATTGCTTAAAGTTTCTTCAACTTAAGATGAACATTTTACCTGTAAACAATCAATTTCTTCCTATGTTACATGAAATTACCAGTTAAAATGAAGGAAACTTCACTTGATAACCTTTATCAATCAGTGAAAGTGAAAGTATGTTCAATAAGCGTGGTGTGCTACAATTTGATCATCTTCGGTGGCTGGTCCTAAAAATAACTATAGAAGAAAGGACAGAACAGGGGTCGAGGATTCTTCAATATTTTTAACAAAATAAGTCTCAAAATGCAACCATTCTCTTAGCTTACTTGAGCCTCTTGACACTTAAGGATCAATTATTTTTCAACTAGCATACATTTTTTTGACGGTGCTCTCACATTGTCTCTTATAAATTGCATGTTAATGCAGTAACAGTCAACCATATCTAGTCTTGTCATTTTTTCCACCTAGCTAGTTACAAAAACTCAAAAAGATAAGCTTATTGAAGAGCTGCATACAAAACTGGAAGATATAAATATGATGTGTAAACTATACCTCAATTGGCAAGCAAGAACATAGCCTCGACAAGCATGGTAGATTGTTGGAACTAATGATATAATCAATAGTTTGTTTATATAAAGTCTAAGGACCTATTAGTATTTAGTGTATTTATATTATGTATGAATGTAAGTTTTATATGGGCTGGGTCTTAGAAAAGATAATCAGTATGAACGGTTATCTGTAGGATATAACATTTAGATATATATTGTGTCGTTTATAATGAGACGGTATGTCTCTTAACTGTGTCAAAGACACCATTTCATTCAGTATATATAGGGATCTGATTCTGTAATCAATTCAATCAATAATACATACTCAGTTCCTTTTATTATTCTTGTGTATCTTTCTACAAAATAAACTTTTGTCCCAAACTTTTTGTGAGCATACTGTCGATCCATATGGGGATCACAAATAGATTCTACGTTGGAGACTCAAGCATTCAAAGGAGTAGGGCACGATAGAATCAACAATGGTATCAGAGCCAAGGGCTCTCTAAGTCTTGGGGGAAGCCAATTCGTAAACAACTTCAAATGGGTTTTATGAAGGGAAAGATACAAAGGGAAATTGCTGCAAACACGCTGTCATGTAGCAGTCAAAGGAAACGGTTATCTTATGAATGTAAAGAGATGTTAAAGCATAAGATAAAAGATATTGAAGCGTACAACGCTTCAAAATTGTGTACAACAATTATGAAACAAGGAGAAAGGATTGCAAATACAACCCGGGAGAAAAAGGCTCGGTGTTTTGTTTGTAGAAAATGAGGCCATGTATTTTGTAAGTGTCCAAAAAGGAAGAAAGAAGATACTGTCCAAAGCCCACTCAAAACCAGTGAATACAATCCGGTACATAAAGAAGGGTACTTAAAGTATCCCGAAAAGGTTCATCTAATAACAGACTACGTGCTTGAAGGGACGAACTCGGGAAATTAGGACTGTATTTGGTATGTGAGTCACACATACAAAAGACACATGTACCTAAATAAACTGATATTCAAGAGATTAAAGGCAAGTTTTGGTGTAAAAGGCGTACAACACAAGAACAAGTTCATATCCGTAACTGGTAGTAATAAGGGCTGTTTTCAGAAGTGTTGCAAAGTTCATGAGTTTTGCTTGTAGTCAACAGAATGTGTTCCTTTGAATTTGTTTCAAAGCATAATACTATTTTGGGCCTCTCGTAGGGTTGACAAGATGTTTGTATGGCCATACCCAAGATCTATATAGAATACGTTCGGATAATTTGGTAATCTTGTTCAATTAGATATAACGAGAAACGGAATATTAACTTATAGAATGACTTGATCCATATCCATAGTTAAATATAGTATTAGTAGCAAAAGGATAAGTAAAAATGATGAATCATTAAATGGTTTTTTCTAGGATACCATACTCGATTCGATCAGGGGGCATTGGCGTGTTAAGCTAGGCTAAACCAATGTCATTACTATATTAAGAAATATCCAAGTGGGAGCTGAAAGGTTTATCAATACTTTTAATATTATTATGACTGGATTCGAACGCGAGACTTCGGGATTGCACACATTACGTATGAGAATTAATGTTAGAATAAGTAATATATAAATGTTATTATTAATTATTTAATCATGAAATAAAACACTTAACGAGAATTATTATTTAACGAGTTTTGGTTAATGGTCGTTAAATGTAATGTTAAAGGATTAAAGATGAAATTAGTGATCGGGAAGAATCTAGAACCCCTTTGGGTTGATGTGGCCGGCCGTTTGGGTTACTATAACCCATTCCTACCCTAACTTGGACTCCAAGATTGTTTACCTATAAATACTGTTAGTTTAATAAAGGCTTAGTAGCCGCCGGTTGCTTTTGTTCGATTTCTCCAGTTGCCGTTGATTGTTTGTAAGTATTCTCAAAAGACAAGATCAGGACTTTATTTGCTTATTTATTAAACAAATCATCACGTGGTTATTCTCTGTTGAAGTAAGTTGTCATTTAATTGCTTCTATTTTATTAGTAGCATTTAACAGTTAGTGGGACGGTGAGTTTGAGGCATTTGATTTAGATATTTGTTTCGCATTGTTCGTATTGTGTTTTGTTACAATGGCTGTTGGTAAAGATGATTCGTTACAATCTATTAGTGTTCAATTAGATGGTAAGAATTATACTTATTGGAGTTATGTTATGAAGAATTTTTGCGTGGGAAATCGATGTGGGGTTATGTAGCGGGGTAAAGAAAATGCCGGTGATGAAAATTAGATAATTATTCCGTGTTATTGGATGCTTGGGAGGTTGATAATTCTAAGATTATAACTTGGATCAACAATTACATTGCGCCATCTATTGGACTTCAATTGGCAAAATGCGAGACAGCCAAGTTAGTGTGGGATCATCTTGCTAGGTTATACACGCAATCTAACTTTGCTAAACAGTATCAACTTGAGACAGATATTCGTGCACTTCAGCAGAATGATATGAGTATTCAAGATTTCTATTCTTCTATGGCAGCCTTATGGGATCAGTTGGCGTTAACTGAACCTGCAGAACTTAGTAGTTTTGATGCTTACATCAAACGGAGAGAGTCACAGCGTTTGGTTCAATTCCTTATGGCACTACGACATGATTTTGAAGGATTACGGGGTTCAATTCTTCATCGTGATCCTTTACCCTCTGTTGATTCGGTAGTTAGTGAATTGCTAGTCGAGGAGATTCATCTAAAGTCTCGGATGATCGAAGATGGTTACACAACAAGGTTAAATGCATTTTGTAGCTTCACAGTGGTCTTCTAATGGCATACTAAAAAAACCTACGTATGCTATTGATGAGTGTGCGTATTGCAAACAGAAGGGGCATTGGAAATCCGAGTGTCCTTGCAAACCGAAGCAACCACCTCACCTTAATGGTGTTGTTGCCTCATCTTTGGACCCTTCTATGATTGAGCAATTCCAGAAATACTTATCTTTCCAGAATCATGCTATGCCAAGTTCACCTGATAAATGTTTGTTAACATCATCACAAGAAACAAACACTGAGTCGACCGGGATATGCCATAGGCGGTGGATTTTGTTATGTCTCGAATCGAATTTGTCGGTTTCACACTTGGTTACGCATCTTGTTCCGCTTTGGTTTTGTTTGCACTGCATGCATCGAATACGCACTGCGATACGAATCCGTGCATCGCATCCATCTGCTGAATCGCTATGTCTCGAATATGCAAATGCGTATGCATCATTCGCTTGAATCTACTCTTCTTACCGCCTCTCGTTCGGATCATCGCATGCTGCTCTTTCTTGTTGGTTTCGTTTTTATTAGGAGTTTTCTTGTCAAACTCTCAATTACGCATTGTGAGTTTGAGGGGGAATGTTAGTTTAATAAAGGCTTAGGCCCGTTGGTTTAAGCCCGTTTACTTTCTAGGGCTCTCTTAGTTGTAGTCTATTTAATGTCATGTACTTTTATGTTCCGTATAATCAATATATATTTTTCAGTATTATTTTGGTTTCAACAAATACAAACCCTTGTATTCATTAGAAACTAATCTTGGTCACTTGGAAACCTAATTTCTCTTCTCCTTTTCCTCCCTCTTGTCCTTGGCCGATCGTGTGTATCCCTAACTCCTAGGGTCGATTTTTCCAAGCTCAAGAAACTAGTGTTTGGTTTGTTTGTGATCAAGGACCTAGCTTTTCACATTAACTCATTACCAATACGTGTGTACAAGAACGAAGAACAAACACACTTGTGTTTGTGTTATTAGGTATTCGACTAGGTTAGTCGAAAATTGTAAACCCTAATTTTTAGGGTTTAGGGTTTCTTCGTTCTTTGTTTGTTGTGATTCCTTGATACGGAAAAGGTACGCATATACTTTTACTTCAATTAGTTAATTTACAAGTATTATATCTATTACTTCCGCTGCATGCTTTGATGAAGTTTATGTTTTTTCTATAATTGTTATGGTTAGTAAAACCCAACACCAATAACCAATCAAAGTCTAGGAAATATAAAAGAAATCTTACTTGTGCAAAAGTAGACACGTAATGTTTTATTTAACCGACGACAAAAACGACCATGAATTAATTTTTAACACCAACAATCATCTTGCTGAAACGGATCTCCACGAAAAATAATACAAACAACCGTCAAAGAAAAAAAACAAACAACAAACCAGTGACAACAAAAAGAGTCGCTTCAAACGAACATGTTAATCATATCGAACCCGAAACAACAACCGGCTCTTGATACCATGTAGAAACTAAAGATCGAACAACGATTTGAATTACTTGATAAAGTGAAAAGTCTGTAAATGCGATATATAAATACATAAAATAAAGAAAGATGTTCTAATTCTAGACGGGCTAATGGGCCGACTTAGCTTCATTATTTTCAACCTTCTTAAACACTGATATCAATAGAAAAATGATTAGTTCTTATATCATTAGGTGTCGAACACGAACGCATGTATGAACAAGTAAATACCTTTGGTGTTGTCCAAAGTTGTTTTATGTTGCTGTAAGAGAGGTCGATGACAACAATGTTTTCTGGATAGAAATCTGAAGGTAAGTACTTGAAAGGGTATCCATGCCAACAAAACAAGCTTAGCTCATTGGACAAAAAATATAAACTTCCTGAGTACTTCACATTGTAGCCCTTCAATTCCACTTTCTGATCAAAATCTTCCTCCGCATAAATTTTCAGGACCCGTATGTCTGGTTAACCGCGTATTACGGTTCGGTTTCGGGTAGGAAAATGAACTACCCGCCTTATGATGGACAGTTAAAATTTTAAACCGAACCGGACCGAACTGCCCCATGAACACCCCTAGTTCTTGCTAATCTAAAAAACACAAACCTTACTGAGCTCATATCAACAACCTTAATTAAGTCTCATGTAACTCAAATGAATTCAATTATTTAGCTTCTAGAAGATAGAAAAGAATAAAGAAAAAAGAATGTACAAAGTTCAACATTGTTGATCAATCATTTTATGCCACAATCAACATGAAGATGTAAGCAAATTGAATAATTACATGCAAGATATACTAAAAATATGGGAACAATTATTGTACTAGTTAAGAATAAGCGGAGCTGAAGCCGTTGCTTTTTTTAAAGCTTCTAATTTACCCAAACCCACTCAGGCTCAGGTACTTCATTTATTTGTTTAAAAAAAGCAACTCTCAATACCGTCTTCCACGGGTTATGGGTCCCAATACCGTCTTCCACGGTGCATGGGGGAGGTTAAGACGTAGACAGCCATACCCCTACCTAAGGTAGAGAGGCCGCTTCCGATTCTACCAAAGGTAGAAAAGGACCTCCGGCCTTTTCTACATAAATCATTTATTTATTTAGCACTACGTAAATCATTTTCGATCACAACTGATCTGTTTGGATACTACTTATTAAATTTATTCGAAATCATAGATTGTCAGTAGTTAGTTCAATACTCCTTTTAGTATGCTATTCAGCCCACCCTTAATATTGTTAGGCTAGTTAGTTTTGATAATATTAATAATCAATATACCCATAGCTCCAAATTTGTCTGTGTAAAGGGATCTTTGCTTGTCGTGCCTGGTGGATGATATAAAAAAGTTAGTTTTTATAGTAAGTCGTGTGAGTTGCAAGTTGCAACTACTTTTCGGCAATCAAATACGGAGTCAAACTTGACTTGCCCTTTATAAGTCAGTTTTCTACTATGGGCAACTTCCCACTTTGGTCGACTACTTAGACTGTGTGGTTTTACTTGTGATATTCGAGTGCTTGCTTGTCTAAGTGTAAATAGTTGGACTTCTACTTCTATCTCATTTGAAACTGTGAATTTCCAACCACGAGCTCTTTTAGAAGCCTATTAAGGGCTATTAATAATGTCTCATCATGAGTTTAACTCACTTGAATGTTACTTGGGGGGCCAACTTGTTGCTTTGGCTGTAAGGGTTACTTACACGCGTTTGGCTCTTATAGTTTGAATAGGAGAGATGCTTCTTCTATGTTCTAGCAAACATCATAGTTCCGTGTATTTCAGTTATTTGAAATTTTTTTGGATGATTTCACTTCTGCCCATGGTCAGGGTATAATACTTATAGTACCCCCAGAAAAAGTGAGTTTCATCATTTTCACCGTGTCCCATGAAATGAAATTTTAGATTACAGACTCTATGCAGTTACATGTTGTTCTAGAAATGTTTGTTAATGATATCTTATATAATGACAACTTAAAACATAGGCAATTTTATCAATGAATTGTATCAATCACAATCAACTAGTTACCTTTATCCCAAACTTTCTTTTTAGAAGCGACATCGTGTCAACTTCAGTCACAAATCTGTTTTGTGGACAATGGCGATATGACAGTGAAAGTCAAAATTAAACTTGGTCTTTTGTACATACAAAAGGCGTAGTGGTTGATTGCTAATGGACCAACAAAATGTAAATGTAACTTTGCACTTGGCACGTGCTGGATGAGGCTAGTAATAGTTTTGATATAATTGTTGAACTTGATCCCTGTATGAAAACGAGGAGGCATGATGGGGAGACAATGCCTTGATAATGATTACTGGTCCAATGTTATTTCTGATTTTTTAAGTGAAAGCAATATAAAGGTCTTAGAACTTACAATTTGGTCCAAACCGTGTGATAGTTCCTTAGAGTAATCCTTCGGTAACAAGTGATAATGATACCAACCTAAAGAGTTTTGCACTGGTTAAGTCTCTACCCATGAACAGTTGAGCCAGGTGCGATCTCACTTTCGAGGTTAAGCTAGACATTTAAACTATTTTAGGCAAGCGTATAGCTGGTTATGTGAATGTCAAGCACAATCTTTCTGTTTATTTACATTCAATAGTGGATTTTTTTAAAATTATTTTGATATCGTATTTCCGTGAGCATGCATTTTAACATGTATAGGTACCAAGGGCTGAGTAATGTATCAAAACAGGTTTGTGGGATTACTATTAAAATAATAATTTATTTAATTTCAATAGAATGATTTACAAGCTTGTGGGATTTGAATATGCTTGAGACACTTCTGACCTATTAGACCCATTTGATTTCTTGGAAATATTGTAACCCTAGTCATACTATGTTAGTAGACGAGTCAAAATTGTTGCAGCTAGACATTATCCAGAATAACTGCTGCATACTATATACTTTAGTGTTGATTGACTGAGATTTGCAGCTTTTGCTTCTCTTTATTGTTTCTGCAGTATTAGATGTTAAGGTTGTAGATGTAGTCATATATATAGGATTCTAACAAGAAGTTTCAGGGAATGATTAGACAGATCTTAGGGATTTGGTCTTTCATTCTTGTATGTCTTTGATCTCTGATTAAATCCTATCTATGTTTACAATCCTAAGAAGATTATAGGAGTATATGAACAGTTTAACCATGCATCTGGGTCATGTTATATGATAATATATTATTTGATTGCAGATATGGCAGCACGCTGATCAGAACCGCACTGGCTTCCTTGGCCGTCAGGAATTCTATAACGCTCTTAAGCTTGTAACTGTTGCACAAAGTAAAAGAGAACTAACACCAGATATAGTAAAGGCGGCATTATATGGACCTGCTTCATCTAAAATACCTGCTCCACAGATTAATCTTGCAGCTCTGCCTCCAGTTCAACCAAATGCAATGGGACCACGTCCTCCCACACAGCAGCCTGGGATTGTCAATTCAATGGCCCCACGCCCTCCTACGCAACAGCCAGGGGTTGTCAATTCAATGCAAACTCAAACTTTCGGCATAAGATCACAGTGGCCTCCTAATTCAATGGCTCCTTCAGTTGCTCCACCTTCTGCACAGTATTTTGCACCTCAAGGAAATCAGTCAATGAGGCCGCCACCTCAGAGCGGTCCTCTTCCATCACAGGGTGTTGGTGGTCCTAGTTTTCCGGCAGGTGGTGGTCTGGCCGGTCCTGGACTATCAAACTCTAATGTCTCAGGTGATTGGCTTGGGGGCAGAGGTGTTGGGGCTACTGTACCGAAACCCCAAGAGCCACTATCATCCTCATCTTTCACAGCTCCTAGACCATCGGTTGGAGGAAATGCAATTACTTCTGCCCCTATGTTTGGCGGTGATTTGTTTTCTGCTTCCCAATCTATATCCAAACCGTCATCATCCTCAATGCCAACACAAGCTGCAAGCATTCCACCTGTTTCTTCTGCAATTGCTCCTGTAACTTCTGAGCCCCAGACTCCAGCCAAGATAGACCCACTTGGTGCATTGAATGCTTTACAAGGCAACCCACAGGTGCTCCAGTACAGTCAGCGGGCCATCTCTACCAAGACCAAATCAACAGGCCCGACTCAAAATGCTCCAGTACAGTCAGGTGGGCCATCGTTACCTCAGTGGCCAAAAATGACGCGGGCTGGTGTTAACAAGTATATGAAAGTGTTCATGGAAGTCGACTCTGACAGAGATGGGAAAATCACTGGTGATCAGGCTCGTAGCTTATTTTTAAGTTGGAGACTACCAAGAGGTAAATGATTTACTCGATTTCCTATAAAAACGACAAGCCGTAATGTTGTTATTGTTCTTCGACAGAAATTCTGAAACAGGTGTGGGACTTGTCTGATCAAGATAATGACAGCATGCTTTCCCTGAGGGAGTTCTGTATCGCTCTCTATCTGATGGAGCGGTACAGAGAAGGCCAGAATCTTCCACCAACACTTCCTAGTAATGTCTTGCTTGATGAAGCTCTGCTGTCTCTCACGGGCCCGCCCAATCCTTCTTATAGACCTGCTGCTGGTTGGGGAGCTAATCCTGGTATACCTCTATACATCATGTAGACATATATTTAGAGTTGCAAAATGGGGGTCGGGTGGCTTGAGACGTGTCAAGCGGGTTGTGTTGAAACATGTTAGTTTTAGTAAGGTCGAAACAAACACGCATTTTCGGGTTGAGGTGTCGTAAATTTAAATTATTACTAAATTTTGAATTTGCAATAATTTCATATAAAACCTTCAAACTTAAACACATGAAAATGTTAATTCAAATACTATTGTTACTGATACTGCTACTTTCCAAAATGGGTAGTTCAAATCTACTTTCCAAAATGAGTAGTACACTTACTCGTGAAAGGAGCAGAAATATCCTCAGATAGTTGAGAAATCAAAAATCGTTTTGAATGTTATCGAACCTTTTGTCTTCAGGTTCTGCACCCCAGCAGCCAGGGATGCCTGGCGCCCAACAAATGTTGCATGCTAATGTGAGGCCTCCCATGCCTGGTGGCCAGCCAATGCAATATAATCAGCCTAAAGGACCGATGCCCCCATGGATAACTCTCATTCACATCAGCTCAGTAATGGCGATCAGAATACATCTCGCTCAGTTGCACTAGAGACAAACGAAGCAGAAAAAGTGGTAAAGTTCATTTGTTCCTGATAGATTTGGAATTTAATTACGTATATACTGTCAATTTAAGCCTTGAACTTTGCAATTATTATGAAGTATGAATAGAAGATGCTTTATCTGCATTATAACAGCCTAACATGGACAAATCAATTATTTTGGATATAAACCAGTTAATTTAGTTGAACCATACCTTTTAATTGCATTTTATCCATGCGACTTTTTTATCTTCTTTAGTAGTGGGATCACTGTTGTTGGTCTTGCAGTCATTGGTGTTAAAAGGTTGAAGATAAGAAGGAAATTACATGGATTCTAGAAAAAGATGGCCTTCTACAGGAACAAAATGCAAGATCTTGTGAGTAGCCCATAAATTTACTGCCCTAAATTTATACATTATACACTATGGGAAGACATGTGTATTCACCTCCTTTCGATCTTCACCAGGTTTTATACAAAAGCAGATGTGATAACCACCTTAATGAGATTACAGAACGAGCATTAGCTGATAAGCGTGAGGTATATTGGCGATTTGAAAAATGTCTTTTTCTATCTTTTGATTTGTGGTTTTCGTGGTCCTTGAGATTTGTCATTATCTAATTCCAGGCAGAGATGCTTGCTAAGAAATATGAAGAGAAGTACAAACAGGTGGCAGAAGTGGCCTCTAAGTTAACTATTGAGGAGGCATCTTTCCGTGATATTCAGGTAAAATCCTCCTTTTATATTCTCACACAAAATAAATTATATTTGCACCTAGAAAACGATAAAAACTATACAACTTGACAATAAAATGGTTTCAGTTGACTTTGATTGCGGGCTGATAAATGACCATTCTTCCATAGTTCACCAACATTTTATTTACCATGCTGTGGGTGTTGTCCCTTTTCATCTTATGTCAAAAAATGGGACCAGACTCACGAGCACATTGCTAGTCTATAATTCTCATGCCATAAAAGAAGTAATGAACGGAAAATGCTGGGAATTATGGGTGGCACATGGATGGGCTGGGTAATGGGTTTGGATTGTGTTGGGGTTGACGTGTTGACAAATTTGTTCTTTTTATTTTATTAAAGATAAATTTATTTAAGTTTGTTACAATGCCTATTAATTTTGTTTAAACAAGTCAATTTAGTATGTTGTTACGTGCACTTTAGATCTATTTTATGTGATTGGTGTGAGCATATTTTTTATAAGAAAAAGGGGCAGGTGGGAGTTGAAGCACATTAATCGTAACATGGAATACATTCCCATCTTTTTGCTAATTGAATTAAATTTTCTGTTGACTTTTAGGAAAGGAAGATGGAGTTGAATCAGGCACTTGTGAAAATGGATCAGGGTGGCAGCGCTGATGGTATCCTTCAAGTAAGTTCAATCACTTCCATATGATCCCGGGTAACGGGGATTTTAGTAAGTTTTAAGGACGGCTTGAGTGACCCATCATTTTTTTCACCTTTTGTTTTTAATCAAATAAATATAAAATAATAAATCATTAAACATATATTCGGCTGACCTAGGTTCGTGCTGATCGTATCCAATCCGATCTCGAGGAACTACTGAAGGCTTTAACTGAACGTTGCAAAAAACATGGAATTGATGTCAAGTCAACTGCAGTTATTGAGCTTCCAAAGGGTATCATCTTTCATCTCATGCGATCAGGAATACTCCATTAGCAATAATGTCACTGTATCTGTATAATATTATAATAAAATGGAGTTCACCTATTTTGTTTGTCTGTCAAGGTTGGCAACCTGGAGTTCCAGAGATATCTGCAGTGTGGGATGAGGATTGGGATAAATTCGAAGACGAAGGTATGACGCTCTTTATTTTATAGCAACTATTTATCAGAGAAAGAGCAATGTCAGCTCATTTTTGTTAAAAGATATCAGCGTTGGTGGGTCAATCCGACCCGTGTGGCTGTGTTCCACACAAAATATCCGTTTTGACTCAAACAATCTATTTTATTAGTTAATTAATATATTTTACTACCTCTATATGTTCTCACATTATTCTCTTCAACCACATTTGCACTTTGCACTAAACTAGTTTGTAATGACAGGTTTCTCATTTGATGCTACGGTGCCTGCAAATGCCAAATCAACATCTCAGGCAGAAAACTCGGCTCCGATGGACGATGTTTCCGAGGATTCATATTCAAATGCTGACAGGAAGTCAGAGAAGCCTTTCGAGACTGAATCAGCATATGCACATAGCGAAGATGAGTCGGCTAAAAGTCCAGCTGGTAGTCCCACGGCGCAAAAAATATTTGAAAGTCCAACCAAGGAGGATTCATTTAACCATTTCGGAAAGAGCTTTGATGCTGACACAGAAAGGTACCAATTGGATTCAGTTTATGGTCTGATCTTTCATTGTCTAAATACAACCAAACGTGTACCTATACCTTGTTTGCTGGAAAGATCTAAACATGCACTAGTCTATTGCTCTTGTTTATTGAGTTCAATCTTCTTCTGTTAGGGGTTTTGATGACCAAGGATGGGGTACTTTTGACAACAATGATGATGTAGATTCGTGTGGGATTCAATAGTGACACAGCTAAGGTAAGTTCATATATATATATATATTTTCAGTTATATATCATTGCATTCAATGGATAGTGTGTATAAGGTTATAGAAGGGTATTACAACGTAAGGTGGAAAATGCTACATATGTGCTACTAAAATGAAAAGATAAATAAACGCTTTATAGTGAAAATTAATACAGTACATCTCAACTTACTGCTCTAGAGTGGACCTGGAAACTGAACCAATCTAAAACTCGTTTTGTATCAGTTGCGAACCGTTTTGGTATTGTATGTCATAATTTGAAAAATATAAACCTAGAACAAAGCTGTTTGGAGTTTAAAAGAAAATAGGAAACCTATCTCTATTATGAATGATACCTATGCCCTTGCAAATAACTTCATTTATACAGGATGCCGAACATGAGAAGCATGGAGAGAGTTATTTCTTTGACTCCAGTAGCTTCACTGCAAGTCCAAGGAAAAGTGATTCCCCGCAAGGCAGTAATAGTTTCTTCCAGAAAAAGAGTCCATTTGGGTTTGATGATTCGGTTCCTGGCTCACCAGCTTCTCGAGCTGGCACCTCACCACGATACAGTGGGGGAGGAGCAGAGAATTCTTTCTTTGATAATTTCTCGAGATACGATTCCTTCAGTGCCACTGACCGAGGTTCTCCAAAACAAGAAACCTTCTCAAGATTTGATTCCATGAGCAGCTCCACACAGGATAATAACTTCTCAAGATTCGACTCAATGAGCAGCACGACACAAGATCGTAGTTTCGCAAGGTTTGATTCAATGAGTAGCAATGCGGGTTTTGACCATGGTCATACATACTCATTTGATGACTCAGATCCCTTTGGGTCAAGCGGACCGTTTAAGGTGTCGTCGAGAAAGTCAAGCGGGAAAATGAAACTGATAAATGGGCATTTTAGTTTGGAGTTTGGCGGTGTTATTATACTGTGAAGAGGGTTTGTATTCATGAAGGATTACCATGTATTTTTTTTCTTCTACCGGCTTGATAGTTTGTGTTTGTATCATTTGCTCGTCTTTGATACCATTGCATGGGAACTTTGCGATATTTCTTTGGTATAATCTTGACTAGAAATTCTACTATTGGATTGAGATTACTATAAATATCTGGTTTTGATTGTTAGATGCTTATTGTGAAAATAATCGCTAATGTTTAAACATTAGGCGTGGTCAAAGTTGATGCTCATTGTGTGGTACTTAACTATGGATTGGCTTGTGTTAGAAAATTATAATGAGTGTTTTGTGCGTCGTTGCACTTGTTACGAATAGGAATGATGGTGTTGATGCCACTACATTATACACAAATCACGCGATCGCACACACACTTATGCATCTCAAGTGACACTTATGCATCTCAAGTGCTTCCATTACATTTTCACCTTCTTCCTGGTGACGCAATTTTTATTTATGTAGTAGAGAATATAGATTAATGCCTTTTTGAAATGAAAGTGGCATTGCAGTTCTCCATGGTTTTGGAGTGCAATTGGTATCGTCCAAGTTACAAATCGATGGTTTTGGAGTGCATATGGGAAGAAATAAATGTAACTTTACAAATCGATTAAAGAATCAACTCTGATTGTTAACCGAGAAAATAGTCTTATTTTCAAAAGAAAAACTGCAGCAAGGTTTATTATCTTACACTACACGTCGCAACTTCAAAACATCAAAATCTATTCTTAATCAATCGAAATCGAAAAAATCTACAAACAAGCAGCATGAAGAGAATGGTTTGCCATAATAATAATAAATGCTTTCTAGTCATATACATTTCATCAAAAGAGTCCACAAAAGCTCTTTATTATCTAAATAAAATACATCGATTAATAAAAAGTTATTATATGTATGGACATGTGGTCCTTAACATTGGTTGAGAAAAGTAAATCATTTTCCTTATCAACATAAAACTAAAACTTAATGTTTACGATTAATAAATCAAACTTGCAAGGTTTGAGTACCAGTAGCTAACAAATAAAAATTACAATGTATTAAGAAAATATAGTTTTGACATATAAACAAACACCTTTGTTATTGGACTACCACGACCAGTAAATAAATCTAGAAGGCTGAGAATAACGCATTGCCCCACCATGTTGTAATAGAGTTGGGAGGTCTTCAAGATTGTGACGTCTTCTTGTTGTATATCTCCATCACAAATTAGTCTTACACCACACTCCTTCATCTCATAACCTTCATTATTCTCTTCGAAACTAAATGTTAGAAAATTCTTTGCTTCGTTCCAAAGACCCCATGTTTACCTCAATAATGCAACCATATCATATATGAATCTTGGATTCCTATCACCTCTTTCTCAAAATAATCCTTAATTGAAACTGGATACTCAATATATAGACCGAGAGAACCTCCATCTACAAAGTATCCTTTCAATTTGTGAGGCTTTTTGCACTTAAAAACAACACAAGTTCCATATCCCTAAACTTATACCAGCACCAATCTGATGGTAATTCAACCTTTACATGATTTCCGTACTTCTATTTGTAAACCACTCTGGCATGCTATTCCCATGATATCCTATATCTAAAAATAAAGCGGTCTTGCAAGAAGAATTCACTGAGTCTTGGGAAACCCCATACCCAAGGATAGCAGAAAGCTGATGAATAAAGCCTTGGGAAGTTATAGATGAGTCAAGACACTGAGTCTTCGATATAGACCCTCGCTATCAATTGTATCATTCTTAAACAGCTTTGTACAATTTCTGAAATTATTGTCCCTATGCCTGAATGGGCCTTTAGATGATCCTGACAATTCTCGTAAGGAGGTGCAATCAGATGCATCAAGTTCTTGTAAGCTAGAGGGAAGTTCGGCCAACACTTCCAGCTTCTTGCAACCATCAAGATCAAGACTTAGAAGATGAGAAAGTTGACTCAAACTTCCAGGCAAGCTAGTAAAATTGTTCCCTGACAAGTATAAATATTCTAGACATGATAAGCTTCCAATGCTCTCAGGCACTTGTTCTAAATTGCAGTAGCTTAAATTCAGTTTCTTTAACATATGTAAACCTGCCAATGAACATGAAACTGATCTTTGGGGATGTTGTTGTTTACTTAGTAAACCAAAAGGAGCAGTGATTGAAGTCCACCATCTAGGTTGAATCCTCTCTTGGCCACCGAATGACAATGATTCAAGGTTTATTAGAGAGGATACAAAAGAAGGAAGTTCTGTAATGGCAGTTTTGTCAACATGAAGCTCTGTTAAGTTTTTGATCCGACCCAATGCTTCAGGGAGTTGGTCGACTTTTAGGCACCCCGAGAGATTCAAAACTTGAAGAGCATCCATTTCCACTCTACTTGGAAGATTCTGAAGGCGTTTGCAGTCTCTCAGATTTAACACAACAAGCCTCTTGAGCATTCCAATTGAGGTATGAAGGCTAACCAAATTCACACAACCTTCAAGACTTAGCTCTTCAAGATTTGTAATCTCTGAGAAGTTAGGGGTGGTTGTTAGGTTACAACAGTACCTTAGCTTCATTACTTTCAACCTTCTAAAGCACTGACATCGATAGAACAAAAAGAAGATAAGTTATCGGATCATTAGATATCAAATAGGAAAACATGTGTGTACAAGGAAATACCTTAGGTGTTGTCCAAAATGTTTTATGTTGCTGTAAGACAGGTCAATGGCCACAATGTTTTCTGGATAGAAATATGAAGGTAAGAACTTGAAAGGGCATCCATGCCAATAAAACAAGCTTAGCTCATTGGACAAACGATACAAATTTCCTGAGAAGATCACATTGTGGCCCTTCAATTCAAGTTTTTGCTCATATACTTCTTCCTCTTGATAGATTTTCAGGATCCATAACTTTTCATAAGTGCAAAATCATTAGCATGTATGTGAACCTTTGACTAAATTTCTCTAATGAAAGGACTAGAACTTCAACTGCTTCAGTTATTGGCACCTGGAAAAACAAAACATGCAGCTTCATAAGGATATTTTGCTAATACTTTAATGTATTAATGTAGAAAAAGAATCATATACCACTACTTACCTTCTTTTCACTCAATATATTGTAAACTTCAGATGAATTCCACAATCTCCTCTGTTTCCCATGCATGATAGACTCTTCACGAACAATTTGCCTTGCCATTGCTTGAATCAAGTCATGCATTTGAAGTGAATTATTGCTAGAGATCGTGATTAATGACTTATCAACTAGAACTTGCATGTTTGTAACTGCAAAAAAGTTACAGCCATCTAGTACGCTTGCTACAAAATCCCTGTTTTCTCCAACGAATAAACATGCAATATCAAGTAAGATATTTTTCTGATGGAGGTCTAGCCCATCGTAACTTAAACGAAGCACTCGTTGAATCTTTTCATTAGGATGCACTTTGAGCTTGTCCAGTTCACTAACCCACTGATCCACAGTTTTGCCGTACAAAAAAGACCCAAATGTTTGAGGCCCAGAGGGTGACCTTGCACATAGTTCACAACTTTCTGAGAAACTTCTTCAAATTCTATAGAAGAATCGTTTTCTTTAAAGGCATAGGAACGGAAGAGCTCAAGAGATCGATCCTCGTCTAGGAAGTCCATGTCATGGATGTCATCCTCATCCACTCTATGTGATCTTAGCAACTGTTTATCTTTACCTGTGAAAATAATCAAACTTCCTGGGCAAAACCAACTAGCTGAACCTGCTAGTGCCTCCAACTGCTCATGATCATCTACATCATCCAAAACAAGCAGGATCGGCTTCGATGACATCATCTTCTTTATCACCATAATCCCTTGACCGACACTCGATATCCTCAAAGCTCTTGTTTTCATGATGTTATCAACAAGTTGCATTTGGACTTGAGTTAGGTCTTGCTGTTTTCGGACATCTTCACAAAAGCAACTTCCTTCAAAGTGGACATACATCAAGTTATAAATAGCTTTGGCAAGGGTGGTCTTTCCTATTCCACTTATACCACAAATACCAAGCATATTAACCTTATGTGACCCAACGAAGCGTGACAAGTTTAATCTGTCGAAATGGAAATCTATGCCAACAAGGTTTTCGCCAACATGCAAGGGTCCGTCACATAAGTTTTTGAGTATGTCTCTGGAGATGCAATCGATGAACTTATACTCATACCGTTAACCACAAAGACACAATAAGTAAGTAAGAGTCGAAACTACATAGTGTTAATTAAGCTTTAGTAGAGCTACAAGACTAATTACACAAAAACAAGAAATATACCCATTTGTCATGTCCTCGAGGTCCCATCCAGATAAGTTAGCCGCCATGGATAGAGCTTCCTCCATTTATCCACCTCTCTGCTATTTGAAACATCATGTTTGGCAAATGCTTTGCATAGCTCCTTTTTCGCTTCCTCACCACGTCGGGTTTAACATCATAAAGATTATTTGAACCTCGTGTTTAGGCTTTCCCATTTGCTTGCACTCAAGTATTTTGACAAGTTCCCTCAGACACCATGATGAAGAAGCGTAATTCTTGGAGAAGATAACTATGAGAAACCTTGATTCTTCAATGGCTTTGTAGAGATGTGGGGATATCTCTTCTCCTTTAGGCAATTCTTTATCATCTCTAAAAGCTTGAATTCCTTTTTGCTTGAAATCATTGAACATATGATCCATGAAGTTTTTGCGGATATCTTCACCTCTGAAACTTGCAAAAACATCGTATTTCCACCGATGAGGAATGGACGTGGCAGCCATTATCAATAATGAGATTGAGCTGCATGTGTTCACAAGAAAAGAACATTAGAAAGAGTAAAAATACAAAGACAGATGAAACACTAATTAAATTAATACAAAGAATCTATGACCAAGTAGCTAGCATCAAACATTCAAGTGCTTTTGTTTTATACCACGTAACGTATGCATGCTAGTTGCTTATATGTATTAGACAATTTTATATAAAAAAAAGCTTGAAAGACTGCATTTCAAAAACGAAATGTGTGATTTTGCAATTCAAGCTTGATAATGCTATTTTCTATTGTAAAGATCTGGTCTACAAAAACTTGCTGAAATATTGGACTTGAAATATCTTTTTTGTTTTTTTCTTGAAATAACAAATGATAACTTCGACACGATGACCCTAAAAACTACAACGATCCGACCTTTAATGGTCTTAAAAATTACAAATATGACAGCCCAACAATCCAACTTACGTATAACTTACGTACAACGATCCGATATGATCTTTAATGGTCTTTAAGGTCAATTACTCAGTAAAAAGTACCAAGTGAAAACCCGACCGCGATTCAAACATTTGAGATAATTTTTTTTCATTTGGCTTCGTTTTAAGATTACCCAACCACTACTGAACAAATACTAATGTTAATAAGTAGTTTAGTTATGGGGCATTAGATCAAATAATACTATAAGATATGCAACACAAAAATTACCGACCACGACCCAAACATTTGACATAAGTTTTCTTTGGCTATATTTAATACTTTTTGCTTTGTTTTAAGATTACCCAACCACTACTGAACAAATAATAATAATAATATTATCAAGTTGTTTAGTTACTACTATAAGATATGCAAATACAAAAATGAAACAATAAAAAGTAATTAGAAATGACTTACAATATAGAGATGAATGGATGGAAAGTCTTTGAAATGAATGCGATCAAAATAAAAGTTCCATTATTTGGAGTTAGAAAGAGTAAAGGTAAGTGGTTTGTTGACTCCAAGTCAACTTTAATTTCACTTCCAGTCCCTTGACTTTAAGATAAGATACAATTGAGCAATCATTTGTCAAATATATTATTTCATATAGTAAAAGTAATATTTTTGCTCAACAACATCTTCCAATTTGCCCAAACCCACTCTCGCTCAGGTTTAGGATAATTTATTTATTTCATTTTCGATCATAACTGAATATTGTTATAAAATTAATCATCAATATACAAGTTTACCCATAGTTAAAGGGGACTTTGCTTGTGTGATTTTAGAACAAAAACATGGTTGAGGGTCTTTTTTCTACGCGTTTATAGGATGGTAAAAAAAAATTGAGTTTTTATAGTAAGCCGTGTGAGTTGTAATGTAACTACTTTTGGGCGATCAAATACGGAGTCAAACTTGATTTACTCTTTATAAGTCCTTGGTTTTGTATTATGGGCAACTTCCCACTTTGGTCGACTACGTTAGTTCACACTTGTGTGTCATTTGGGTCGTTTTTGACCGTGTGGTTTTACTTGTCATAATCGAGTGTCTAAGTGTAAAGAGTTGGACTACTACTTTTATCCCATTTGAATCTGTGAATTTTCAACCACGAGCGCTTTTAGAAGCTTATTAACGGGCTATTAATAATGTCTCATCATGAGTTTAACTCATTTCAGGGTTACTTACACGCGTTTGGCTCTTATATTTTAAATAGGAGGAATGATGCTTTTCTAATATTTCCATGGTCAGGTTAATACTTATAGTAACCCCCAAAAAAAGTGAGTTTCATCATTTTCACGCTGGTCAATATTTCCAATTTTGCATATAGCAAACTGAAATGAAATGATGAATACTCACTGTGTACCATGAAATGAAATTTTTGACTACAGACTCTATGCAGTTGCATGTTGACTTTTTTAAAACATACCCAATTTTATCAATGAATTTCAACAATCACAATCAACTAGTTACCGTTATCTGGTTATCCCAAACCATTTTTATAAGAATTTGTGAAATGTTGCAATGTTCGTAAAATAACTTGAAGTGGAAACTACGCAATTCTGCTAAGAAGTTATAAATGAGCCTGTTTTATAGAAGATGGCGATATGACAGTGAAAGTCAAAGTTAATCTTAGTCTTTTGTACATACAAAAGGCGTAGTGGTTGATTGCTTATGGACGGACAAAATGTAAATGTAATTTTGCTCTTGGCACATGCTGGATGAGGCTAGTAATAGTTTTGATATAATTTTTGAACTTGAACCCTGTATGAAAACGAGGAGGTATGATGGGGAGACAATGCCTTGATAATGATTACTGGTCCAATGTTTTTTCTGATTTTTTAAGTGAAAGCAATATAAAGGTCTTAGAACTTACAATTTGGTCCAAACCATGTGATAGTTCCTTAGAGTAATCCTTCGGTAACAAGTGATAATGATACCAACCTAAAGAGTTTTGCACTGGTTAAGTCTCTACCCATGAACAGTTGAGCCAGGTGCGATCTCACTTTCGAGGTTAAGCTAGACATTTAAACTATTTTTAGGCAAGCGTATAGCTGGTTATGTAAATGTCAAGCACAACATTTCTGTTTATTTACATTCAATAGTGGATTTTTTTAAATTATTTTGATATCATATTTCCATGAGCATGCATTTTAACATGTTTAGGTACCAAGGGCTTAGTAATGTATCAAAACAGGTTTGTGGGATTACTATTAAAATAATAATTTATTTAATTTCAATAGAATGATTTACAAGTTTGTGGGATTTGAATATGCTTGAGACACTTCTGACCTATTAGACCCATTTGATTTCTTGGAAATATTGTAACCCTAGTCATACTATGTTAGTAGACGAGTCAAAATTGTTGCAGCTAGACATTATCCAGAATGACTGCTGCATACTATATACTTTAGTGTTGATTGACTGAGATTTGCAGCTTTTGCTTCTCTTTATTGTTTCTGCAGTATTAGATGTTAAGGTTGTAGATATAGGATTCTAATAAGAAGTTTCAGGGATTGATTAGATAGATCTTAGGGATTTGGTCTCTCATTCTTCTTGTATGTCTTTGATCTATGATTGAATCCTATCTATGTTTACAATCCTAAGAAGATTATAGGACTATACTTTGACAAAAATGCACAGTTTAACCATGCATCTGGGTCATGTTTCTTATGATAATATATTATTTGATTGCAGATATGGCAGCACGCTGATCAGAACCGCACTGGCTTCCTTGGCCGCCAGGAATTCTATAACGCTCTTAAGCTTGTAACTGTTGCACAAAGTAAAAGAGAACTAACACCAGATATAGTAAAGGCAGCATTATATGGACCTGCTTCATCTAAAATCCCTGCTCCACAGATTAATCTTGCAGCTCTGCCTCCAGCTCAACCAAATGCAATGGGACCACGTCCTCCTACACAGCAGCCTGGAATTGTCAATTCAATGGCCCCACGCCCTCCTACGCAACAGCCCGGGGTTGTCAATTCAATGCAAACTCAAACTTTCGGCATAAGATCACAGGGGCCTCCTAATTCAATGGCTCCTCCTTCAGTTGCTCCACCTTCTGCACAGTATTTTGCACCTCAAGGAAATCAGTCAATGAGGCCGCCACCTCAGAGCGGTCCTCTTCCATCACAGGGTGTTGTTGGTCCTAGTTTTCCGGCAGGTGGTGGTCTGGCCGGTCCTGGTCTATCAAACTCTAATGTCTCAGGTGATTGGCTTGGGGGCAGAGGTGTTGGGGCTACTGTACCGAAACCCCAAGAGCCACTATCATCCTCATCTTTCACAGCTCCTAGACCATATGTTGGAGGAAATGCAATTACTTCTGCCCCTATGTTTGGTGGTGATTTGTTTTCTGCTTCCCAATCTATATCTAAACCGTCATCATCCTCAATGCCAACACAAACTGCAAGCATTCCACCTGTTTCTTCTGCAATTGCTCCTGTAACTTCTGAGCCCCAGACTCCAGCCAAGATAGACCCACTTGGTGCATTGAATGCTTTTACAAGGCAACCCACAGGTGCTCCAGTACAGTCAGCGGGGCCATCTCTACCAAGACTAAATCAACAGGCCCCGACTCAAAATGCTCCAGTACAGTCAGGTGGGCCATCGTTACCTCAGTGGCCAAAAATGACGCGGGCTGGTGTTAACAAGTATATGAACACTTTCATGGAAGTCGACTCTGACAGAGATGGGAAAATCACTGGTGATCAGTGATGCTACCAAAATCCGCATGGTCGTCAAGGTGATGAGCTGGCCGTTTGACTTGTGTTGACCTTGACCTCGAGTCTTTGGTAACAGTGCTGAAAAGACAAAGAAAACTCATTAGAGAGGTTCCAGGGCTGAGCCCGGGGAAACCCCCTCCTACGATCAAGTCACTATTGATCTCATAGTAATACCTTATAACATAAAGTTATACATTATATAAAGTGTAGTAAAGATGAAAGGGGAAAATTGTGTTGCATAGAATATGTTTGTGTGTCTAGATCGTCTTTTACCTCAAATACTTAGTTAGTATTTATAGGATGATGTAACTGTGAGATGAAGAGGATGCAACTAATCTTTGCATGGCTTCATGGAGAGATTGCTTATATGGCTTCATGGATAAATTTGTATTTGTCCCTCCTTCCTCTTGTCCTTGCTCCTTCTTTTATCAAATGGAAAGACACAACAGTCGGTATGTATTGGTATGCATGCATAACTCTTTATGTTATGTTTCATTGTTGTAACCATATTGTAATTACTACACTAACCCCATTAAGCCCCCTAGTTTGTACATGTTAAATGTAAACGCAACATGTATAAACTAATCGTTCTTCTTGTAGTATGCATTTTTGTCAATCATTTTATTTTTATAGTTGGGATGTCGATTTAAAATTATTAATTTTTGAAGTGTATTACTTTGTGCAATGATGTTTTGTTGTTTTTTTAAGTGGTCATGCCACTTTGCACATTTAGCTAATTTTGGCTATTTATCCCTTTAGTGACGGGATATTGTATTTGTCTGGACTATTTTATCTAATTTAAGCTTTTGCGTAATAGCAATTTATCCTTTTAAGTCGGGAGGTTTTCATTGAAGTGACTATGTCACTTTCGCGCGATGAGGTTTCGCGTCTTTGTTGTGGACGTGCCACTTTGCGTGATAGGTTTCACTTCTTTGTAAGCAATATAACTATTATCCATTTAATGGCGGGATGTTTTATTGGTCAGGACCTTTTCGCCTTGCTATATATTAAGCTTTGCGTATTAGCTATTTTTAGCTTTTCATCCCTTTAATGTCGGGAGATAATGATTGAAGTGACCACGTCACTCTTGCTCGATGAGGTTTCACATCTTTAATGTGGACATGCCACTTTGCGCGATGAGTTTCGCGTATTTGTAAGCAATATAGCTTATTATCCCTTTAATGGCGGGATATTGTATTGGTCCGGACCTTTTTGCTTAGCTTTATATTAAGCTTGCGATTAGCTACTTAAAGCTTTTCATCCCTTTAATGTAGGGAGATAATCATGGACGTGGTCATGCCACTTTTGCGTGATAGAGTTTCACGACTTTGGAGCGGTTGTTCCGCTTTTGCGAGATATGCTTTCATGTCTTTGAAAAGGCATTGCAGTGTTGCGTGATTTATTTGCTCTCGACTTCGTTGCATCACTATGTAGCTCTTTCCTATAAAAGATACACAAGATTCATGACTTTTTCTTGTTAGATCAGTTATGAATACAAGATATGCTAGCAAACAAGCAATATCAAATATAAACGCATTAAAGCATTAATACCTTTGCAATCAAATGCAAACGTCATTTTATGGTACTAGTATCCGAAACTAGTCTCAATCAGGTGCAAATCGTGTGACTTTGCTTTCTTCAAATTAAGTGCTAAAATATATAGCCAACATGTCATATATAATCCATATCCGCCATATGATCTTTATAGTCTTGCGGTATGAATCGTTCAATTAAACATTTTTTTCGAATTGTTTTAAGTTGGTACTTCAATCAACTGACATGATAAAAATACATATCGCTAGTTGATTTTGGGAATTGGGATAATGATCTATGCAACCAATTTTACCTGTTGTAACACCTATTTTTATGTTTACCAACTAATATATTTTGATCATGAAAATAGGTTCAAACTATAACCTTATGAGTTGATGTTTAATCAATTTTTTTTTTCAAGTGTAATTCAGCACATACATGATCGAAGTGTTTTCTTGCAAAATGAAGGTTAATGCAAAGAAGATTTATGTTGCAACAAAGGTATTATAGAGGACCCAAATGTAACTTCATTTAATATCATCTCTAGTTCTTATTATAAAGAATTACATATTCTGTAATGTATGCAACATAACATCGTTGAGAATCAATCAAATAAGGTTGATAAAAAATAGATTAAATTATCATACCTTGTAGTTTCTCGTGTTATTCACGTGAATTTCAAGGATTGATATTTACCTTTGATATGCCTACCTACCTCAGTAGAGAGGTTTAAGATGAAAATCAATGGCATGTTCGTGATATGTAGGAAAGAACATGTAGCTAGTTTTTTGTACGGGTCCCACGGATGGCGCCAAATGATGCTACCAAAATCCGCATGGTCGTCAAGGTGATGAGCTGGCCGTTTGACTTGTGTTGACCTTGACCTCGGGTCTTTGGTAACAGTGCTGAAAAGACAAAGAAAACTCATTAGAGAGGTTCCCGGGCTGAGCCCGGGGAAACCCCCTCCTACGATCAAGTCACTATTGATCTCATAGTAATACCTTATAACATAAAGTTATACATTATATAAAGTGTAGTAAAGATGAAAGGGGAAAATTGTGTTGCATAGAATATGTTTGTGTGTCTAGATCGTCTTTTACCTCAAATACTTAGTTAGTATTTATAGGATGATGTAACTGTGAGATGAAGAGGATGCAACTAATCTTTGCATGGCTTCATGGAGAGATTGCTTATATGGCTTCATGGATAAATTTGTATTTGTCCCTCCTTCCTCTTGTCCTTGCTCCTTCTTTTATCAAATGGAAAGACACAACAGTCGGTATGTATTGGTATGCATGCATAACTCTTTATGTTATGTTTCATTGTTGTAACCATATTGTAATTACTACACTAACCCCATTAATCAGGCTCGTAGCTTATTTTTAAGTTGGAGACTACCAAGAGGTAAATGATTTACTCGATTTCCTATAAAAACGACAAGCCGTAATGTTGTTATTGTTCTTCGACAGAAATTCTGAAACAGGTGTGGGACTTGTCTGATCAAGATAATGACAGCATGCTTTCCCTAAGGGAGTTCTGTATCGCTCTCTATCTGATGGAGCGGTACAGAGAAGGCCAGAATCTTCCACCAACACTTCCTAGTAATGTCTTGCTTGATGAAGCTCTGCTGTCTCTCACGGGCCCACCCAATCCTTCTTATAGATATGCTGCTGGTTGGGGAGCTAATCCTGGTATACCTCTATACATCATGTAGACATATATTTAGAGTTGCTAAATGGGGGGTCGGGTGGCTTGAGACACGTCAAAACGGGTTGTGTTGAAACATGTTAGTTTTAGTAAGGGTCGAAACACGTCGGGTTGAGGTGTCGTTTTATTATTACTGTTATTTGTAAACGAAGTAAACACATGACAATGTTAATTCAAATACTAGTGTTACTGATACTGCTACTTTCCAAAATGGGTAGTTCAAATCGTTTTATTAATACACTTACTCGTGAAAGGAGCAGAAAAATCCCTCAGATAGTTGAGAAAATAAAAATCGTTTTGAATGTTATCGAACCTTTTGTCTTCAGGTTCTGCACCCCAGCAGCCAGGGATGCCTGGCGCCCAACAAATGTTGCATGCTAATATGAGGCCTCCCATGCCTGGTGCCCAGCCAATGCAATCTAGTCAGCCGAAAAGACCGATGCCCCACATGGATAACTCTCATGCACATCAGCTCAGTAATGGTGATCAAAACACTTCTCGCTCAGTTGCACTAGAGACAACTGAAGCAGAAAAAGTGGTAAAGTTCATTTGTTCCTGATAGATTTGGAATTTAATTACGCATATACTGTCAATTTAAGCCTTAAACTTCTGAATTATTATGAAGTATGAATAGAAGATGCTTTATCTGCGTTATAACAGGCGCCTTATTTTGGATATAAGTCAGTTAATTTAGTTGAACCATTTGTTAAAGATTTCATCCATGCGCCTTTTTTTTATCTTCTTTAGAATGCGCGCTCACTGTCGCTGGTTTCCCTTGGTGTTAAAAGGTTGAAGATAAGAAGGAAATTCTGGATACTAGAGAAAAGATGGCCTTCTACAGGAACAAAATGCAAGATCTCGTGAGTAGCCATTCTTCTCAATATATGGATCAATGTCTGCCCATAAATTTACAGCTTTATACACGATATATGGGAAGACATGTGTATTCACCTCCTTTCTTCACCAGGTTTTTTACAAAAGCAGATGTGATAATCGCCTTAATGAGATTACAGAACGAGCAATAGCTGATAAACGTGAGGTATATTGGCGATTTGAAATCATGTCTTCTTTCTATCTTTTGATTTGGGGTTTTTCGCGGTCCTTGAGATTTGTCAGTATCTAATTCCAGGCAGAGATGCTTGCTAAGAAATATGAAGAGAAGTACAAACAGGTGGCAGAAGTGGCCTCTAAGTTAACTATTGAGGAGGCATCTTTCCGTGATATTCAGGTAAATCCCCCCCTTTTATTCTCTCACACAAAATAAAATATAAAAAACTTACAGTTGTTTTGACTCATCTATTTTGTGTGGTAAATCTGACCATTTTTAGCAACTGCTAATGCTGTTTCCACCGTTCACCTACATTTTTTATTCACCATGCTGCGAGTGTTGTCCTTTTTTTTCTTACGTCAAAAAATGGGACCAGACTCACAAATTGTCTTTTTTGATATGATTTTGTTGGGGTTGACGTGACCAATTTGTATTTTTTTGAATAAATTAAAGATAAAATCTATTAAAGTTTATTACAATGCATATTTATTTGTTTGAACAAGTCCATTTAGTATGTTGTAAACACTCTACGACTTTTAAACCATTTGGGCAGTTTCCGTTTTAGCTATTATTACAGTTTTGTGAGTTTGACCCTCCTGTTATTGATAAAATATCATCCAAGTTGGCCTGTTTCCACATAAATGTGCTGAATTTTCCTCTTCTACTCAAAATTGTTAAATGGTTTGAGAAATAGCATTGCGTTATCACTTTCCACTGGACTGGCAGCTTAGCGTACATTAGATCTATTTTTTGTGATTGGTGCCTTTTTTCCCCCTAAGAATAAGGGCAGCTGGGAGCTGAAGCACATTACTTGTAACTTGGGAGTATACTCCCATCTTTTTGTTTATTGAATTGAATTTTCTGTTTGACTTTTAGGAGAGGAAGATGGAGTTGAATCAGGCACTTGTGAAAATGGATCAGGGTGGCAGCGCTGATGGTATCCTTCAAGTAAGTTCAGTTACTTCTATATGATCCCGAGTTACAGGTTTTTGTCTAAATGAGTAACCCATCAACATCTTTTTTCCTTTCTTTAGAATTCAATAAATATATAATAAAAAACATTAAACATATTTTCGGTTGACCCAGGTCCGTGCTGATCGTATCCAATCTGTTCTCGAGGAACTGCTGAAGGCTTTAACTGAACGTTGCAAAAAACATGGAATTGATGTCAAGTCAACTGCAGTTATTGAGCTTCCAAAGGGTATCATCTTACATCTCATGCTATCAGGAATACTTCATTAGCAACAATGTCACTGTATCTGCATAATATTATAATAAAATGATTGATATTGCGTTATGGTTCACCTATTTTGTTTGTCAAGGTTGGCAACCTGGAGTTCCAGAGATATCTGCAGTGTGTTGGGCTAATGTCTGACCCGAGCCCATGGGGCAGCAGCAGCTATTGACCCGAGCCCATGGGGTGAATGTCGGTTTTAATATTCTAGTTATATTAGAATTGTAGTAGGATTAGGAAAGCTTGTTCTATTCCCTATATATACAAACCGAGCTGTGGTTTGTCATTAATGCATTCAATATCAGTTTTTGTAAGCAAGTATTTTTCTGATTAATTGGAGAGCTTATTCTAAGTTACTCTGTTATTGTGTTTCTGTTTGTGAACTGCGATTCAGTTGTGGGTCTTGAATTGGTATCAAGAGCAAGGTTCAAGAGTAGTCGATCACAAGGGTTCCAAGCAGAAGTCGATCACTGAAGGTGTTCCAAGTAGTCGATCACTAAAGGGTTCCAGAAGTCGATCACTAAAGGGTTCCAGAAGTCGATCACTGAAGGTGTTCCAAGTAGTCGATCACTAAAGGGTTCCAGAAGTCGATCACTGAAGGTGTTCCAAGTAGTCGATCACTAAAAGGTTCCAGAAGTCGATCACTGAAGTCGATCACAAGGGTTTACCAGAAGTCGAGCACAAGGGTTTTACTAGGGTTCGACTTAAGCAAGAAGTTGATCAAAGTTTCAAACTTTCGACTTGGTTTACTTGGGCGGAAGTAAATCATTCGACCTTTAGAACCTAGGGTTGGAAGGTGAACAAACAACACGGTAACTTACAAAGACGTTCAAGAAGGATGGTGCAAGGCGAGTCGAGTCAACCACCTATTGAACATTCTAAAAACTCTTCAATGTCCAATGTTAACAAGCACGAACTATAACATATGGGCAATAAGAGTTAAAGCGGTATTCCAGTCCATGGAATACTAGATGCATTGGAACCAGGGAAGGAACACAAGTTGTTGCTAAGCAAGATCACATGGCGATATGGCGTTACTCTTCCGAGCGATTCGAAGAACTTGTTTTTCAAGTTTCACAATTCAACACCAAAGAAACTGGGAGCTTTGAAGACCGGATATGCGGGTGTTGATCGGGTTCGAGACGCAAGGTTGCAAACCTTGGAGACGGAATTCGAATCTTTAAAGATGAAAGTCAACGAATCAATCGATGACTTTCTGGCTAGGTGGGCAAAATTGTAACTCAAGTCAATAGCTTGGGAACAATTTATGAAGACAAGAAACTTGTTAAGAAGCTACTTGCATCCGTTCGGATAGGTATGTTGCAATCGTTGCCTCAATAGAACAATTTCTTGACTTGAATACTATGTCTTTTCAAGAAGCAATTGGAAGGTTGAAAGCTTTTGAAGGAAGAATGAAGGGTGTTGACACCACTTCAAGATCAAGGCAAATTGATGTTGGAAGGGTGAAAGATATGATAAGAAAGGTCGAGGAAGGAATTCTTCTGGTGGCAACGGTAAAGGTCAAAACTTTTCTTCTCAAAACAAATCTCGTGGTAGTGGTCAAGCTAATAACCACAACCGTGGAAACCAAAACAACTCCGGGAGCAAGACGGATCAAAAGAAGAACAAAAGTCGAGACCTTTCAAAGATTCAATGCTTCAGATGTGATGAATATGGTCACTTTGCTTCTAATTGTCCCGAACGCCGTGTACAAAAGGAAAAGCATGAAGCAAACCTTTTGAAAACGGAGGATGATGATGACCCGACACTTTTTATGATGAAAAGCGTTCAAGAAGTAGTTTTCTTGAATGAAGAAAAGATTATCCCAAACCAATTGAATACTAAGCCAAACGAGGAAGACACTTGGTATTTGGATAATGGAGCAAGTAATCACATGACGGGATCCGAGAATACTTTTCGGAGTTGAATGAGAATATCTCCGCAGAGTGAAGTTTGGTGATAACTCCTACATCGAGATAAAAGGAAAGGGTTCGATAATCATTGAAGGAAAACAGAGAGCAACGGTTAATCATCGAGTCTATTACCTACCCGAGCTAAAAGCAACATAATTAGTCTTGGGCAAGCTACCAAGGCGGATGTGACATTCGTATGAAAGGTAATCTTCTTACAATGTGTGACTCAGATGGCAAGCTTCTGATGAAGGTTCCTAGAACAAGTAATAGACTTTACAAAATAAAGCTCCAATTTGGAAGTCCGGTGTGTCTCAAAGCAAAGATGGAAGATGATGCTTGGTTATGGCATGCTAGGATGGGTCACATTAATTTCGAGACGATGAAATTAATGGCAAGGAAGGGCATGGTTGAAAATTTGCCAATAATTCATCAAGAGAACAAGTTGTGTGAATCTTGCTTGGTAGGAAAACAAACCAAGAAGGCGTTTCCTAAAGCTGCAAAATTTAAGGCAACACATTCTCTTCAACTTATACATGCCGATCTATGTGGACCAATTTCTCCACCATCCATAGCGGGCAACAGGTACATATTTGTTCTTATTGATGACTTCTCACGGTTTATGTGGACTTTTACCTTGAAGGAAAAAGGAGAGGCATTTGAATACTTCAAATAGTTCAAAGCTTTAGTTGAGAAGAAGTCGGGAAGGAAGATTATAACCCTAAGGACCGATAGAGGAGGTGAGTTCACTTCAAAAGAATTTACCAACTTTTGTGAAAACGAGGGTATAACAAGACATCTAACCGCTCCCTACACACCGCAACAAAATGGAGTCATGGAAAGGCGAAACCGTACGGGTTGTGGATTTGTTAACCCAGGTGTGACCGATGAAGTTGAGGCTGAAGATCAAGAGGCTGAAAATCATCATGATGTTGATGAAAATCAACCGGTCAATACCGAACAAGAAGATCAAATCGAGGCGGTAATGACCCTAATCCCGTGATGTAAACTCAACCAATTGTGAGCGTTCTTCAAGGGTTTCAACTAAGCCAACTAGATTTAATGACTTTATTATGGGGTCTAGTTCAAGAACCTCGGTTGCTAATGAAGATCAAAATCTACTTTTGATTGAAGATGATGAACCAAGAACGCTCCAAGAAGCAAAAGTCTCAAGCAAGTGGATGGTTGCTATGAAGCAAGAGATTGAGTCTATCGAGAAGAATGATTCATGGGAATTAGTTGAAGCTCGGTTAATGTTAATCCCATTGGATTAAAGTGGGTGTTCAAAATTAAGAGAAACCGGATGGTTCAATTAATAAGTTTAAAGCTCGTTTAGTAGTAAAGGGTTATGCTCAAAAGGAAGGAATTGACTATGACGAGGTATTGCGCCCGAGTACCTGATTGAAACGATACGCTTATTGATCTCATTGGCTGCAAAAGAAGCATGGGAGCTACATCATCCGGATGTAAAGTCGCTTTTTTTTACATGGAGAACTAAAGAGCAAGTTTTGTTACACAACCGGAGGGTTCGTGAAGAAAGGAAGATCTACAAGTTGAAAAGGCGCTTTATGGACTTAAACAAGCCCCAAGGGCGTGGAATACAAAACTTGATAGAGAACTCAAGCAAATGTCTTTCAAACGATGCCAACACGAACAAGCGGTGTATGTGAAGAAGACAAACAAGTCAATCTTGATTATTGCGGTCTATGTAGATGATCTCTAGTAACCGGTTCAAGCTTGGCGAAATTGGTGAATTTAAGAGACAAATGCAAGAAAGGTTCGATATGAGTGATTTGGGAAAATTGAGCTATTATCTTGGCATTGAAGTAAAGCAAGAGGATTCGAGTATCTCAATAAGTCAAGAACGCTATGCAAAGAAGATCTTGAAAGATGCTGGGATGCATGAAGCAAATCCTACTCAATGTCCATTAGAACCTGGAATGAAGTTAAGCATGGACAAGGAAGGAAAACCAGTTGATGCAACTCTGTTTAGACGACGAGTTGGTTGTTTAAGGTATTTACTACACACTCGACCTGATTTATCTTATTCGGTTGGTTTGGTTAGTCGTTACATGCAAGAACCAAAAGAATCACATATGGCAGCTGTGAAACAAATACTAAGGTATATCCAAGGTAGTTTAAATTTTGGAATACGATACAACCAAGAGAAAACCAAGGAGTTAGTGGGGTTTAGTGATAGTAGTTATGCTATGGACCAAGATGATGGTCGAAGCACAACCGGGCACGATTTTATCTAGGAAATCACCTATCACTTGGTGCTCACAAAAGCAAAACACGGTGGCTCTATCGTCTTGTGAAGCCGAGTTCATGGTCGCAACCTCGGCCCGCGTGTCAAGGGATATGGTTACGTGGATTGTTGAGTGAAATAACCGGAATGGAAGAAAGAGTGGTGGTCTTATTTGTTGACAACAAATCGGCTATTGCACTTATGAAAATCCGGTCTTTCACGGAGAAGCAAGCATATAAAACACGTTATCATTTTATCCGAGAATGTGTTGAAAGAGGCCAAGTACAAGTTGAGTTTGTAAGAGGTGATTTGCAACGTCTTGATATTCGACGAAAGCTCTCGCAAGGATTAAGTTCAAGGAAATGCAAGAGTTACTCGCTTTGGGGGTGAATGTTGGGCTAATGTCGACCGAGCCCATAGGGCAAAGCAGCGACTATTGACCCGAGCCCATGGGGTGAATGTCAGTTTTAATATTCTAGTTATATTAGAATTGTAGTAGGATTAGGAAAGCTTGTTCTATTCCCTATATATACAAACCGAGTTGTGGTTTGTCATTAATGCGTTTTTGTAAGAAAGTATTTTTCTGATTAATTGGAGAGCTTATTCCAAGTTACTGTGTTATTGTGTTTCTGTTTGTGAACTGCGATTCAGTTGTGGGTCTTGACAGTGTGGGATGATGATTGGGATAAATTCGAAGATGAAGGTACGACTCTCGAGAAGGAGCAATTTCAGCTCATTTCCGTAAAAAGATATTCGTGTTGTGGGTCAATCCAACCCGCGTTCCACACAAAATATCCGTTTTGACCCATACCTATTTCATCTATTACCCAGCCAGACCATTTTCCTACATCTATCTTATGCTTTCACGTTATTCTCTTCAACCACATTTGCAGTTTGCACTAAACTAGTTGGTAATGACAGGTTTCTCATTTGATGCTACGGTGCCTGCAAATGCCAAATCAACATCTCAGGCAGAAAACTCGGCTCCGATGGACGATGTTTCTGAGGATTCGTATTCAAATGCTGACAGGAAGTCAGAGAAGCCTTTTGAGACTGAATCAGCATATGCACATAGCGAAGATGAGTCGGCTAAAAGTCCAGCTGGTAGTCCCACGGCGCAAAAAATATTTGAAAGTCCAACCAAGGAGGATTCATTTAACCATTTCGGAAAGAGCTTTGATGCTGACACAGAAAGGTACCAATTGGATTCAGTTTATGGTCTGATCTTTCATCGTCTAATCTAAATACAACAAAATGCGTACCTATACCTTGTTTGCTGGAAAGATCTAAACATGCGCTAGTCTATTGCTCTTGTTTATTGAGTTCGATCTTCTTCTGTTAGGGGTTTTGATGACCAGGGATGGGGTACTTTTGACAACAATGATGATGTAGATTCGGTGTGGGGATTCAATAGTGACGCTAAGGTAAGTTCATATATTTTTTTCTTCAAATATATCATTGCATTCAATGGATAGTGAATAAGGTTAAAGAAGTGACAGCAAGCATCAGGGGTATCAACGTAAGGTGGAAAAATGCTACATATGTGCTACTAAATGAAAAGATAAATAAACCCTTTAGAGTGAAACTTTATACAGTACATGTCAACGTACCACTCTAGAGTGGACCTGGAAACTGAACCAATCTAAAACTGGTTTTGTATCAGTTGCGAACCGTTTTGGTATGCATGTCATAAGTTGAAAAATATAAACCTAGAACAAAGCTGTATGAATGATACCTACTTGCAAATAACTTCATTTATACAGGATGCCGAACATGAGAAGCATGGAGAGAGCTATTTCTTTGACTCCAATAGCTTCACTGCAAGTCCAAGGAAAAGTGATTCCCGCAAGGCAATAATAGTTTCTTCCAGAAAAAGAGTCCATTTGGGTTTGATGATTCGGTTCCTGGCTCACCAGCTTCTCGAGCTGGCACTTCACCACGATACAGTGGGGGAGGAGCAGAGAATTCTTTCTTTGATAATATCTCGAGATACGACTCTTTCAGTGCCACTGACCGAGGTTCTCCCAAACAAGAAACCTTCTCGAGATTTGATTCCATGAGCAGCTCCACGCAAGATAATAACTTCTCAAGATTCGACTCAATGAGCAGCACGGCACAAGACCGTAGTTTCGCAAGGTTTGATTCAATGAGTAGCAATGCGGGTTTTGACCATGGTCATACATACTCATTTGATGACTCAGATCCGTTTGGGTCAAGCGGACCGTTTAAGGTGTCGTCAGAAAGTCAATCAGGGAAAAATGAAACTGATAAATGGGCATTTTAGTGTGGAGTTTGGTGGTGTTATGATACTGTGAAGAGGGTTTTTGTATTCATGAAGGATGGGTATGGGGATTACTGTGTATTTTTTTTCTTTCTACCGGCTTGATAGTTTGTGTTTGTATCACTTGCTTGTCTTTGATACCATTGCATGGGAACTTTACGATATTTCTTTGGTATAATCTTGACTAGAAATTCTACTATTGGATTGCGATTACTATAGATTTTGGTTTTGATTGTTAGATGCTTATTGTGAAAATAATCGCTAATGTTTAAACATTAGGCGTGGTCAAAGTTGATGCTCATTGTGTGGTACTTCTAACTATGGATTGGCTTGTCTTACAAAATTATCATGAGTGTTTTGTGCGTCGTAGCACTTGTTACGAATAAGGATGATGGTGTTGATGCCACTACATTATACACAAATCACGCGATCGCACGCTTACACTTGCGCATCTCAAGTGCTTCCATTATGTTTTCACCACCTTCCTCGTGACAGCAATTTTTATTTATGTAGTAGACAATATAGATTAATGCCTTTTTTTGTGATGAAAGTGGCATTGCAGCTCTCCTGGTTTTGGAGTGCAATTGGTATTGTCCAAGTTACAAATCCATGGTTTTGGAGTGGGGGAAGAAATAGATGTAACTTTGCAAATCGATTAAAGAATCAACTCTGATTGTTAACTGAGAAAATAGTCTTATTTTCAAAAGACAAACTGCAGCAAGGTTTATTATCTTACACTACACGTTTCAACTTCAAAACACCACAATCTATTCTTAATCAATAGGAAATCCAAAAAATCTACAAACAAGCTGAAGATTGATAGTTTGCCGTAATAATAATAAATGATTTCTACTCGTATACATTTCATCAAACATGTACACAAAAGCTCTTTATCTAAATAAAAGACATCGATTAATAGAAAGTTATAATATGTATGGACATGTGGTCCTTAACATTGGTCCGGTGCATGTGTTTTTTAGATTTCAAATATTGGTTTCTCAAACTTTACTCTAAGAAGTGACATTAAAATAAATTGATTTTTGCCTATGTACACGTGCTCGCACACATATACACACACCTCAAGTGCGTCCACTCTGTTTTTGCCTTTTTGTGTGATGAAAGTGGCAACTGATATCGTTTAGGACCGATCACGGTACAAAAATTGGACCGAAGCAGACCGAAAACCGATTTTGTCCTAAAGTCCGGACCGAGGACCGGACCGAAATGTTCTGTCCAGACCGAACCGAAAGTCCTAAAGTCAGTTTTGCGTAAGACCAAACCGGACCGAGGATTGAAAATAGGAAAAGGGTGGACCAAGGACATGACTGAAATATGTTCGGTCTGGTTCGGTAAATCAGTGCTTCAAAAAATTCTTGCCACCCGTCACAGGAAACGTATAACCGTTGCCGCAATAGGTATTGCATGACTTGAAAACGTATTTATATCATAGCTTGAACACGTGCACTTACATGCATTAGAAGTGGAGTTGAGGTTGATTTAGGGTTAACCAACATGTTTTACTTAAATCGTGATTTGAGAGTAGAATTATTTAAATTATTAGAAGCAAGAAGATCAATTGAACATAGTACTTATATAACTGCTAAGCATTTTACAAATTATTCAAGTACTGCTAAACATTAAAGCATCCCGAGAGGAAAGGGCTGACCGTAAGACAAATCAATGTCTGTACTTCAACCGAGACAATCATCAAATCTCATATGGGAAGAAATAGATGTAACTTCACAAATCCATTTAAGAATCAACTCTTCTCCAGATTTTGTTAACTAAGAAGATAGTCTTATTTTCAAAAGGCAAACTCCAGCAAGGTTATTATCTTACTCTACACTTCGCAACTTCAAAAGACCACAATCTATTCTTAATCCGTCAGAAATCGAAAAAAATCTACAAACCAGCCGGAGAGTAATGGTTTGCCGGTATAATAATAAATGATTTCTACTCATATACATTTCATCAAACACGTACACAAAAGCTCTTTATCTAAATAAAAGACATCGCTTAATAGAAAGTTATTATATGTATGGACATGTGGTCCTTAACATTGGTCGGTGTCTTTTGGATTTCAAATACTCAAGATTGGAATGTATAAACACAGATAACCAAAATGACTCTTTGATTGATAATAGGAAAATTACTCAAAACCTATTACATGTTTATACATTGCTTGTATGTGTTTGTGATGGTGTGCTAAACTCAAAGGAAAACCATACTATTTATAGGCTTCAAAAAAAGCATCTCAATGTGCTATCAACTTGACCAACTTGACCAACTTGTATCTCATCAACTAGCATATCTTCAATCTTGTAGAGATTCTTAAGATCCGGATGAGATTTATAAGATAAAGTGGGTCCCTTATTTGAGCCAATATTCTACAGTAAATACTTCTTCTTAGACTTAGAATTCCAACAATCACCCCCGAATCTCTAAGTCCTTCTAGAGATGTCTTTGATTCCAATCAAGCTCCGCATTTCCTTGAACTTGGTTCGAGCCAATGGTTTTGTGAGAATGTCCGCCTGCTTTCTCACCGGGAATGTACTCCACTTCCACTGCTCGCTTTCAACACAATTGCGAATGAAATGAAACCTCGTGTGAATGTGTTTACTCCTTCCGTGAAAACGGATTCTTTGTTAGTTCGATAGCAGACTTGTTATCAACCCTAAGAACCACCTTCTCTTGCCTTGTTCATAATTTCTCCAAGCAAACTCGAAGCCATATTGCTTGACAAGCACCATGGTAGTCGCCATGAACTCGCCTCGCAAGATGATAAAGCAACGGTATCTTGCTTTTGCGAACACCAGTTATCGGAGATAACCCATAGTAGAAAATGTGACCGGTTGTGCTTCTTCCATCATCCGGATCAACATTGTGACTACTATCACTAAAACCAATGATTCTTTTGACCCATCCTCTCGTACTTAATTCCGTATCCCGTTGTTCCCGTAAGTACCGTAGAATGCGTTTAATTGCATGACCATGTGATTCTCTTGGACTCTGCATGTATCGGCTAATAACTCCAACCGAGTATGCCATATCAGGTCTTGTTTGCAAGAGATATCTAAGGCATCCAACCACCTTTCGATATTGTGTAGGGTCAATTTCGGGTTCATCTTCGGCCTTTGACAATTTGGTTCCCGTGTCCATGGGAATGTGAGTTGGATTGCAATCTTGTAAACCAGCTTCCTTCAGTATGCGTTGAGCATAGGCTTCTTGGTTTATCGTAATCCCTGATTCTTCTTGCTTGACTTCAATGCCCAGGTAGTAAGTCAATCTTCCAAGATCCGACATCTCAAGTTCTTGGACATCTCGAATTTGAACCTTTGATCATGTTCAAATTTGTACCGTAATAAATAAATCATCAACATAAATTGCTAAAATTAGCAAGTTAGTTCCTTCTTGCTTCCTAGACACCGATGGTTCTTTCAAGCACTTGTGAAATTTCAACCCTTCAAAATTCCATCAAGCTTCGTGTTCCATGCTCGAGGTGCTTGTCTTAGACCATAAAGTGCTTTGTGAAGGCGATACACTTTATGCTCGTTGTTCTTCCTTATATAGCCTTCCGGTTGTGACACATAAACGGTTTCCTTCAACTCTCCGTGTAAGAAAGCCGCTTTGACATCTAAGTGGTGAAGTTCCCACCCATTTGTAGCGGCTAAGGCAATGAGAAACCGGATGGTTTCGATTCGAGCTACCGTGCAAATACTTCTTGAAAATCAATACCGTGTTGTTGCACGCACTTTAGCAACCAACCTTGCCTTGTATTTGATGATGGTGCCGTCGCATTTTTCTTCGTTTGAACACCCATTTGAGTCCAATCACCTTCACCCCATAGGCTTGTTCACAAGAATCCAAGTGTTATTCTTGTTGATCGAATTGATCTCGCATTCATGGCTTTGACCCACTCGGTTCTTTCTTCGCCTCTTCAACCGATCATTGGTTCGTCATTGGTTATTAGGAGAAGTTCATCAAGATTATTAAGGTTAAGCACAAAATCTTGCAATGAGTTGGAAGTCTCCTTGTTCTCGTGGGCCTTGGTTACGGACATTGTTCACGTTATTGTTGACCGGACTTGGTTGCTCGTTGTCTTGAACCCGCACTCCGCCTTCAATCTCGTGATCCGATTCAATCGGTTCGGTTTGATCATTGCTTACATCATCTCCTTGGTTTATAGCCTTATCTTCGGATAGTCCCATGGAACTATGAATGATCCGGTTCTTCATTGTTGGTACCGCTTCTTTGTCCCAATCCCACCATTTGGTCTCGTTAAAATAACGCCTCGACTTACAATTATTTTTGTGTAGCCGGGTTAAAAGCCGATAAGCTTTCATCCGGTTCGAACCAAGATGCACTAGTGGTCTTGATCTTGCATCCAACTTTTGAGATTCACGGTTCAACTTTCACATATGCTAGACACCCAAAGATACGAACATTCTCCAAATTCGGTTTTCTTTTATACAACTTCTCGTACGGAGTTGTATCACCAAGGACTCTTGTGTAAACGCGGTTGATCAAATTTGTAGAGTGTCTTACAGCTTCTCCCCACAGATAATTTGGAACATGCATCGCCTTCATGATACTTCGTGTCATGTCCATGAGTGTTCGATTTCTTCGTTCCACAATTCCATTTTGCTGTGGTGAATATGGGGCGGTAAGATGTCGTTTGATTCCATTTATATCACAAAAGGAATTAAACTCGAGCGAAGTAAACTCTCCTCCTCGATCACTTCGAAACACCTTCAAAGACTTTCCGAGCTCCTTCTCCGCCAAAGCTTTGAATTTCTTGAAGTGTAAAAACGCCTCACTTTTCTCCTTCAAAAGAAAAGTCCACATATATCGTGAATAATCATCAATTAGTGTGAAAATGTACCGATTTTGACCTTTCGTTGACGGTGTGATCGGACCGCATAAATCACCGTGAACGAGCTCCAATGGTCGTGTTGCTTTGTACATCGTCATTAATGGAATGACTTTCTTGTTTGCTTGCCCACCAAACAAGATTCACACAATTGATTCTCATTTTAAAATGAGGTAACCCTTTGACTAGACCTTTCTTGGACATCTTTTCATTGACTCGAAATTGATGTGCCCAAGTCTTGCATGCCGCCGCCACGTGTCTTCACCTAGTCTTGAATGAAGGCAAATAGGTACTCAATTGTTAAATTTATTTTATAAAGGCGGTTTGGAGTTCTTTGTACCTTCATCAATAAGCGATTGTCGCATCATGCATCGTCAAATAGTCATCTTTCATCCGAATATCACACCCGGCTTCGCTTGCTTGTCCGAGACTGAAAATATTATTTTTCAAATCCGGTATGAAATAAATCTCCGTCATCAATCGTTGTTGTCCCGATTTTCCTTGGAAAAGAATAGAGCCTTTCCCTTTAATTTCGACACACGAATTATCACCGAATTTAACCTTTCCGGTTATTCCTTCGTCGAGTTCGGAGAAAAACGATCGATTTCCCGTCATGTGATTACTTGCCCCGTTGTCCAAATACCACACATCTTTTTCTTGTGCGTTATACCGAGACGGTATCACATTCTTTTCATTCAAAAATACTGTCTCGTGTAAAAACACAGTTTCATCAGTATCTTCTTGCTCCGTAAAATTGCTTTCTTGGAATTTTTGGAGTCGGTCCGGACATTTAGACGCGTAATGACCTGATTTATCACATCTGTAACAAATAATTTTCGACAGATCTTTTTTCTGGTTTCGGTTTGAGTCTGAATTAAAATTTGGTTGATTATTGGGTTTGGACTTGTTGGGTTTATAATTATTTTGGGCCTTTGAGGAACCGGATCCACTTGACCCACCTGATGACCCATCTCTATTATTAACACCTCACTCTTCCTCTTCCCATTTTCCTTCGATCCGACGAACCGTAAACACCGATCCTCCACCGTAACCACCACCCCGTCCACCACCGCTCGATCCACCACCACCACTCGAACGAGTAAACATCACCTGTTGCTCGTCTCCACCTTCATCACCACGAATCCTCTCCTCGTGACGCCTTCAAACGACCCACCAACATCTTCAAAACCCACTGTTTTAAATCAAGAACCGCTCGAGAGAAGCAACAAGATGAATAAATTTTCTTGGTACCACTTTTAATGCCTTCTTCACAAGCTTTGCTTCTTCTATTGTTTCTCCTAGCGACGCGGATTTCGAGGCGATTCCGGCGAGTTTTCCCGCGAAGACATCGATGGTCTCGGTCTCTTGCATCTTTAACCGGTCAAATTCGAGTTTAAAGTCGCAACCTTGCTTCCTTCACTCTATCCGCTCCAACATATCGAGCTTTGATCGATTCCCACAAAGACCTTCTGACTATCGACATCACCAATCTGCATTATCAGGTTTCGTGGATTGCTTGGTACAAGCAATCCCATTGCCGTGTTGTTTTTCTCTTCATTTGCTTCATTCTCGGATCGACAGATAACCAAGCTTTATGAATTCCGAGTACTACCTTCATTCGTAGGGCCCAGATGTGTAATTAGTGGATGATAGCATAGGACAAGCTACGGTGGTTGTCCCGACCTCCTTCACCCTCACCGGCGTTGGACCGGGTTCTCCTGCATCTTCAACGTCCGACATGGTTCAAGAAAACACTGTGTTTGTATTCAAAGCCCTTCTTCTCGTGCTCGATACCAATTCAAGATTGGAATGTATAAACACGATAACCAAAATGACTCTTTGATTGATAATAGGAAAATTACTCAAAACCTATTACATGTTTATACATTGCTTGTATGTGTTTGTGATGGTGTGCTAAACTCAAAGGAAAACCATACTATTTATAGGCTTCAAAAAAAGCATCTCAATGTGCTATCAACTTGACCAACTAGACCAACTTGTATCTCATCAACTAGCATATCTTCAATCTTGTAGAGATTCTTAAGATCCGGATGAGATTTATAAGATAAAGTGGGTCCCTTATTTGAGCCAATATTCTACAGTAAATACTTCTTCTTAGACTTAGAATTCCAACATTGACTACCACGACCAGTCAATAAATCCAAGAGGCCCAGAATAGCTCATGGCCCCACCATGTTGTGATAGAGTTGGGAGGTCTTGGAACCAACTACTCCAGTTTGTGACGTCTTGTTGCTGTAAATCTCCATCACAAATTAGTCTTACACCACACTTCTTCACCTCAACATCTTCATTATTCTCTTCAAAACAAAATGTAACAAAATTCTTTGCTTCCTTCCATCCCCTTGTAAAACTTGTATAATGCAACCGTATCACCTCTTTCTCAAAATAATTCTTCACTGAAACTGGAATGTAATCGTATGGATTCAGAGAAGCTCCATCAAAGTTCTTTACAGAGTATCCATTCAATTTGAAAGGCTTCTTGCACTTGAAAACAGCACAAATTCCAAATCCCCTAAACTTATCATAACACCAATCTGATGGTACTTCAACCTTTACATGATTTCCCGTACTTCTATTTGTAAACCACTCTGGAATGCCATTCCCATGATATCCTATATCTAAGTAATAATAGACAGCGTCTTGCAAGAAGAATCCACATCTGTTTGTCTGGAAACCCAAATACCCAAGGATAGCAGAAAGGCTGTGAATAAAGCCTTGGGAAGTTATAGCTGAGTCAAGACACTGAGTCTTCGATATAGACCCCTCGCTATCAATTGTAACATTCTTAAACAGCTTTGGACAATTTATGAAAACATTTAACCTATACCTGGATGATCCCGACACTTCTCTTAAGGAGGTGCAATTAGATGCATTAATTCGCCATATGCTAGGTGGAAGTTCGGGCAACACTTCCAGCTTCTTGCAGCCATCAACATAAAGATATACAAGATGAGAAAGTTGACTCAAACTTCCAGGCAAGCTAGTAAAATTGTTCCCTTCTAAGCGTAGATCCTTTAGACATGATAAGCCTCCAATGCTCTCAGGCACTTGTTCTAAATAGCAGTAGCTTGGGGATGTTGTTGTTTACTTACTAAACCAAAAGGAGAAGTGATTGAAGTCCACCATCTAGGTTGAATACTCTCATAACGACCGAATGACAATGATTCAAGGTTTATTAGAGAGGATACAAAGAAGGAAGTTCGGTTATGGCGCTTCTATCGATATGAAGCTCCATTGCTTTTGATCCGACCCAATGCTTCGTGGAGTTGGTCGACTTTTAGGCACCCGTTAGATTTAAAACTTGAAGAGCATCCATTTCCACTCTACTTGGAAAATTCAAGCCGTCATAGCCTCTTAGATTTAACACAACAAGCCTCTTGAGTATTCCAATTGAGGATGAACGCTAACCAAATTCACACAACCTTCGAGACTTAGCTCTTCGAGATTTGTAATCTCCGAAGTCGGGGTGGTTGTTAGGTTACAACAAGACCTTAGCTTCATTACTTTCAACCTTCTAAAGCAATCGACATCGATAGAACAAAAAGAAGATAAGTTATCGATCATTGATATCAAATAGGAAAACATGTGTACAAGGAAATACCTTAGGTGTTGTCCAAAATGTTTAATGTTCTTTGTAAGACAGGTCAATGGCGACAATGTTTTTTGGATAGAAATCTGAAGGTAAGTACTTGAAAGGGCATCCATGCCAATAAAACAAGCTTAGCGCATTGGACAAACGATACAAATTTCCTGAGAAGATCACATTGTGGCCCTTCGATTCAAGTTTTTGCTCAAATACTACTTCCTCTTGACAGATTTTCAGGATGCGCAACTTTTTCATATGTGCAAAATCATTAGCATCTATGTGAACGTTTTGACTAAATTTTTCTAACGGAAGGACTAGAACTTCAACTGCTTCAGTTATTGGCACCTGCAAAAACAAAAACATGCAGCTTCATAAGGATATTTTGTTAATACTTTAATGTGGAGAAAAAAGAATCATATACCACTACTCACCTTCTTTTCACTCAATGCATTGTAAACTTGAGATGAATTCCATAATCTCCTCTGTTTCCCAGTCATGATAGATTCTTCATGAATGATTTCCCTTGCCATTGCTTGAATCAAGTCATGCATTTGAAGTGAATTATTGCTAGAGATCGTGATTAATGACTTATCAACTAGAACTCTCATGTTTGTATCTGCAAAAAAGTTACACCCATCTAGTATGCTTGCTACAAAATCACTGTTTTCTCCAACGAATAAACATGCGATATCAATTAAGATATTTTGTTGCTCGAGGTTGCCCATCATAACTTAAGCGGAGAACTTGATGTATTTCTTCATTAGGATGTTTTTAAGCCTTTCAGTTCACTAACCCACCGACCCGCGGTTTCACCGCACAAAAACAACCCAAAACTATGAGAGCCGAGGTGACCTTGCACATACTTCACCGCTTTCTCAAGTTCGTGGAAGCCTGTCAGAAGGATGTTTTTCCTCAAAGGCATGGAAATCAAGAGCTTAAGAGATTCATCCTCATCTAGGAAGTCCATGTCATGGATTTCATCCACTCTATGAGATCTTAGCAATCGCTTGTCTTTACCGTGAAAATAATCAAACTTCCCGGCCAAAACCAACTAGTGAACCGCTAGCGCCTTTAATCGATCCCGATGATCCACATCATCCAAAACAAGCGAGATTGGCTTCGATGACATCATTTTCTTTATCACCATAATCCCTTGACCGACACTCGATATCTTCACTCTCTTTGTTTTCATGATGTCATCAATAATTTGCATTTGGACTTGAGTCGTCTTTTTCGCTTTTCGGACATCTTCACAAAAGCAACTTCCTTCAAAGTGGACATACATCAAGTTATAAATAGCTTTGGCAAGGGTCGTCTTTCCTATTCCACTTATACCACATATTCCAATCATGTTAACCTTATGTGACCCAACGAAGCGTGACAAGTTCAATTTGTTGAAATGGAAATCTATGCCAACAAGGTTTTCACCAACATGTAAGTGGTCCGTCACATAATTTTTGAGGATTTCTCCGAAATGGAATCGATGAACTTGGACTCAAACCCTTTACCACAAAGACACAATAAGTATGAGAAACTACATAGTGTTAAGCTTTAGTAGAGCTACAAGACTAATTACACAAAAACAAGAAATTAACCTGTTTGTCATGTCCGGAGATCCCATCCGATAAGTTAGCCGCCATGGATAGAGCTTCCTCCATTTATCCACCTCTGTTGTATTTGAAACATCATGTTTGGCAAATGCTTTTGCGTAACTCCTTTTTTGTTTCCTCACAACATCGGGCTTGGCATCATAAAAGATAATCCGAACCTCATGTTTTGGATTCTCAATCTTCTTGCACTCAAGTATTTTGACAAGTTCCCTCAAACACCATGTTGAAGAAGCGTAATTTTTGGAGAAGATAACTATCAGAAACCTTGATTCTTCAATGGCTTTGTCGAGATGAGGAGATATGTATTCTCCTTTAGGCAATTCTCTGTCATCTCTAAAAGCATGAATCCCTTTTTGCTTGAAATCATTGAACATATGATCCATGAAGTTTTTGCGGATATCTTCACCTCTGAAACTTACAAAAACATCATATTTCCACGGATGAGGAATGGACGTGGCAGCCATTATCAATAATGAGATTGAGCTGCATTTGTTCACAAGAAAAGAACATCAGAAAGAGTAAAAATACAAAGACAAATGAAACACTAACTAAATTAATACAAAGAATCTATGACCAAGTAGCTAGCATCAAACATTCAAGTGCTTTTGTTTTATACCACGTAATGTGTAGACAGGACATGCATGCTAGTTGCTTATATGTGTTAGACAATTTTATATAAAAAGCTTGAAAGATTGCATTTCAAAAACGAAATGTGTGATTTTGCAATTCAAGCTTGATAATGCTATTTTCTATTGTGGTCTACAAAACTTTCAAATAATGGACTTGAAATATCTTTTGTTTTTTCTTGAAATAACAAATGACAACTTCGACACGATGACCTAAAACTACAACGATCCGACCTTTAATGGTCTTAAAAATTACAAATATGACAGCCCAACAATCCAACTTACGTATAACTTACGTACAACGATCCGATCTTTAATGGTCTTTAAGGTCAATTACTCAGTAAAAAGTGTTGGAATTAGATATCAAGACATTCAAATAAATAATCACCAAAACATCAAAGTAATATTGCGGAAGCGTATAGGATGTATTAACGAATAATTAATTAACATAAAGAATATGCGTACCTTTGTTGATTCTAGCCGAACAAGAATCAAATCCACAAACTAGCAACGGATGAACCCTAATTTGATTTAGTTAGGATTATGTGAATTACCCTCACTGCTTTGTAATTCAATCCAAGATAATAACAAAAGTATGTTATTACTAAGTTCTTGTACACACGTACTAAACCGAATTAAAGTAATGCTAGTTTTATCAAACAAATAACTTGGTTTTGTGGAAAAGACTTGGATCAACCCCTATAAGGTGGCCGATCGGTTTGGAGACAAAACACACACAAAACAATTTTAGGGTTTAGCTTATGAATACAAGAGATAGAAAACAAGACCCTAGCCTTGTTTATATACCCAAGCAAACTTGGTGAACAAGTTTTGGCCTTGTTTCCTTTTCCCTTGGCCGATCACCCAACACATCCCCAATAGATTCCGGAAACTTCCAAACTTTGCAATCTAGTCCTTTTCCAATACATTTAACGCCGTTAGTCCATTACATTAATTACTTAACGTCCGTTAGTTATTTCGTTTAATAAATAAATAAATACAACATTTATATTTAATTATTAACTTTAAATTCTCATACGTAAAGTGTGCAATCCCATAGTCTCGAGTTCGATCCTAACTCACGTCTACTAATTTATATCCATAAACCAACAGACTCCACTGGATATATCTTAATAGAGTGATCACATTCGGTTAGCGTCTAGCAACACTTCGATGCCTCTAGTACAACTCGAGCAAGGCTCCCGGAAAACCTTTAATGATTTCTCATTATTATTATCCTTTTGTTTCTAATACCACGTTAAATAAAGATATGGAATTAAGTCATTCTTTATATAACTATTCATTTCTCGTTTGTAAGTGATTGACCAAGATTACCAAATCATCTAAACATATTTAGGGAGATTTGGGTGCGGCCGCACAAACATCTTGTCAACCCTACGAGGGCCCAAAGAAGATTAAACTCCAAATAAATTTGAAGGAACAAATTCTATTTTGACTACAAGAATAACCCACAAACTTTGTAACATTTCGAAAACAACCCTTATGACTACCAGCCACGTATAGCGTTAAGTTGCTCCACGAAATGCACTACATTCATGACACTTATCCGGTATCTCAAGTCGAGGATAACTATTCATAATTTACTTATAACAATATCCACAAAGTAAATTATGTAGTTGGGATAAGTCCTATATTCAATTCATTGAATATCATCCGAAATTGGTATGCATTCTCATCAATATACTTTCAAGTATATTCTACCACATCTCTCGATTTGTCTTAGTTTAATGATACTCCCATATCATTAATCGACAACGGACATTTAGAATAACTTAGTTATTCACGGATTAAACATGCAAATATAGGACAACAATATTATAAATGAAAATAAACATAATCCAAACTTTATTTCATTGAAAATAATAAATGTTTTACAATATCCTTTATCCAAATACTAATCACGCTTATGCATGAAACTATTAGCTAAACGAAGTCCAATTCCATTGGCAAGTCCTACAAGCTTGTCTTTAGCTAAAGCCTTAGTGAACGGATCACTAAGTTATCATCCGTGTGAACTTTCAATAGATTTATTTCACCTTCCGGACTTGTTCCCGAACATAGTGATACTTCCTAGAAAATGTCCGGTGCCCTTCATGACTCCTGGGTTCATTGGCAAATATGATTGCGCAGAATTGTCACAATACATATCAATAGGCGATTCAATTGAAGGCATAACACCAAGCCCCGAAATGAATTTCCTAATCCAACGACCTCCATTGCGACTTCAAGGCGATTTATGTATTCGGCTTCGCCGAACATCGCAATCGTACTCGCTTCTTGCTCTTCCAATCAATGCTCCTCCATTGATGACAAAGACATAACCCGTCGAGACTTCGTATCATCTTTATCACATTGCCGGGACGCATCATAGTAACTGTAACACCAAGCTCAGGTCTGCGGATTTCCACCATACATTAAAACATATCTTTAGTATTTCGAGATACTTGAATATGCTTTACTGAGAATCCGATGAAGTTCACCGGATTCTCGTTGATATCGATCGGTCATGTTTTGAGCGAACGCCACATCGGCCTTGTGCATCTCACAAGATACATAATAGATCCTACACCAAGCATAAGGAACTTTCGCATGCGTAACACTACTGCCGGTGTTGAAGCACACATATCGCTACATAAGCCATGCTTTACTTCCATCCAAAATATCCTTTCTTGGAATTTTGCATATTGAATCTCTTCAATATTTTATCAATGTAAGCGCTTTGACTTAAACCAATTAACCGCTTTGACCTATCTCGGTGAGATCTTAATTCCCGTAATGTATGCAGCTTCTCCTAAATCCTTCATGGAAAAACACTTCCCAAGATATGCCTTAACATTTTGCATGCTTGGAATGTCTTTTCCATAATTAATATGTCATCGACATAAAGAATTAGGAAAATTACATCACTCCCACTAACTTTGTGATATACATGGCTCATCAAGATTTTGAACAAATCCATACCTTTTGATTTCTTCATCAAATCTTTTATTCCATTGCCTTGATGCTTGCTTCAATCCATAAATGGACCTTTGAAGTTTGCATACACGGTTTGAAATTGTGGATTCACGAACCCCTCAGTTGCTTCATATAGATGTCTTCATCTAGCGACCATTTAAGAAGGCGGTTTTGACATCCATTTGCCATATCTCATAGTCATAGTATCTCGCTATAGCTATGAGAATTCTAATAGCTCTAATGTCCGCTACAGGAGAAAAGGTCTCCTCGTAATCAATGCCATAAGTTTGAGTAAAACCTTTGCAACTAGACGAGCTTTATAGGCGTGTACATTGCCATCCATGTCGGTCTTAATCTTATAGAGCCACTTACTCCCAACCACCGAGGCGTTTGGAGGTAAGTCAACCTCTACCAGACTTCATTTTCTCTCATGGATTGCATTTCCCCATTCATTGCAACTTGCCATTTAGCCTTGTCGGGACTTGCCATGGCGACTTTATAACTAGTAGGCTCTCCAAGATCTCCTAACATAGTTTCCTCAACCTCTACGTTAAGACATAGGCGTTCGGTGCACGTATATTCCTTACGGATCTTTAACGGAATCACTTCAACTTCGGTGGAGGACCCGGACTATCGTGTTCTACCGAAGTACGTTAGTGTTTTCGAAGGTAATGCATCTTCATGATCATCTTCGGATCATAAACTCTCCCATCTGAATTCTTGAGATACGAGATCCTTTTCAAGAAAATCTCCATACCTAGCAACAATTACTTTATTATCGGTTGGATAGTAAAAGTAGTAACCCATAGTTTCCTTAGGGTATCCTACGAAGATACACTTCTGGATCTTTGTTGGAGTTTATCTCACGAGTCGACGCGTCTAACATACGCCCGCAACCCCGCACCTTTAAATAAGACGGGTTAGGAGCTTTACCATGCCATATTTCATATGGTGTCTTATCAACCTTCTTTGTGGGAACCATATTTAGAATACGAATGTGCAGATTCTAAAGCATAATCCCAAAAGGATAAAGGTAGAGTGGTAAGATTAAACATAGATCGTATCATGTCCAACAATGTACGATTTCTTCTCTCAAATACACCATTTTGTTGTGGAGTATATGAGTAGAACCAAGATCCAACTGGACAATTCCATTCTCATTATAAGTAATCTTTAAACTCTTGGCTTAGATACTAAGCGTTCCTATGGCTCTCGATCGAAGAGCTTTAATCTTCTTTCACTCCAATTGCAGTTCTACTTGACTTTGAAAACCTTAAATGTTTCAAACACCTCATGTTTATGATTTAGAGTAAATAAACATAACCATAACGGCCGAAATCATCAAGGAAAGGTTCAAGAAGTAGCTAGCAATCTCATTTGACACATGTCTAAGTGGTCCACATGCCCATCAAGATGAATAAGACCATGCTAGATCTTAAGGATTCTCCATATTGCTATGAAAAGGTTTCTTAGTCATCTTCCCGTTGATATGCATGACTCACATTTTATCAAATGATTCATCATTGATATTTTTCCCCTTCTTGTTGCACTTATGCATGCGAGTTTTGGCTTATTAATTATTCCACCACCGAATAGCAAGTACCAGGCGGAGGAACCTTTTGAGGCAACCCTTTCATAATCAATGAGCAATGCGTGTAGGTCAAGATCGTCTTCCCACGTAGTGCATATTGAAATTCGACAAAACCATTAAAATCCTTGTTAAGTGGATCGATTAATCGATTCACGCCCATGTCATCATCATAAGTTTTGCCAAGTGCTTTTAGCGGTCCATGTAACCTTTCATTTCAAAGACATGAGCACTTACGGTTTACCTCTCCCCGCCTACCGTGTGTAACGTGTCGGTCAAGTCATAAATCTCGACGGCGGTGGTTTCTCAAACATAGTTCAAGTTCATTGAGCATATTATATGGGAAATAATGTTGAACGCTTTTGAAGAGCATATTCCATTGTTCCCAACATAAGACAAGCCACATCATTATGACGCTTATACTCCATTTCCACTCGTCCTTTTGAGCTTGAGTAGCTTGAGGACCGATTGGTTCAGCAGGCAAGGTTCATAAAGATATTTCATACGATCGAGAACTCTGAGACAATTCTCAAAGCGGTGCCAATCATTGAAATTCTTAGAGCCGATCGACTTTTCTCGATCAAAAAGCTTTTGAACGCAGAATTTAGAGCGAGTGTTAGTGTTATCGGTGTTTTGAGCCATTTCTACGAAAAAGTTCAAGTATTAGTATTTTCGATAATACACTTTTCAAGAAAATAAATATACCCAACGGTAATATAAACATATAACCATATAATTTTCTCGAAAACTAGGATCCAAATTATCATAGGTTCATCACATCGTTGATCCGCTAGCAACGAACGATATAATAAGGTAATCTGTCGAACATTAATTGGCAAACAATTTCCAACTCCTAGATCATTATGGGATTTATATTTTCCAACGCTATTGCAAATATAAACATGTTTCATCCCATCTTATGCCATTGAGTCCGTGTCTCACTTCCTACTCAACTTAAGTGTCTAACTTAAAGAACGCAAATATGTCCATGTAAGGTCGACTTTACATAGAGATTTACCTCTCCATCACAATCTCGCCAAGCATCGCCATGACGTAAATTGCAACTTCAAGTGTTCCTTTTAATTAGATGGCATATTCTTAATTTTAAAGGGTACTAGTTTTGATTTTATGTGGTCAAATCAAATATGTACAAAGATGTCATGCATTCATCTTGTAGCATAATTTTAATAAAAACTTTTTATTACCAATTCATAAAGATCAAATTATCAAAGTTTTGATTGAGGTATTGGGTTCACCAATCAAGGAATTTAGTATTAATTATCATCCATTATACCGTACTTTTGCATAAGTGTAAACACTTAGTGTTTGGATAATTACCACCGGCGGCGCATGTAATTAAAACTAATTCGCCTTAAGATGAGCTTGCACATTTATATGGCTTACTAAGTAGCTCCCTCGAACTACTGAGGGAGGAGGACAGTGCACGCGCTAAAGCACAACCTAAGACATCCATTCGGTGTGACTATGCACTTCTTTAAACCCCTTTTATTAGTTCATTCGAATGGGTGAGCTGTTCGGTCATTGTACCAAAGTCACCAATCAATTAAACTATTTTGACAACTTAACTCTTCCAAAACAATAAAATTTCGCCATTGTTTAGTCCGTATTATTTTTCTATTCAAAATTACCCTTTGCTTAAAGCGTCTAACATAATAAACAAACAAGTAACAAATAAAAATAAACTACTAAAAACAATGCGCACATAATAAACAATTTATACGTGTAAACAAGTAGCCACATGCAACTTATTCGATAAAATCCTATTAATAATCAATATCTAGGTTAAATTAATGTATATATTAATTTAGGGTTTCACCCAACAATAGAAAGTGAGCCACATACATCGATGAATCGATTACGTAAACCCTTAATTAATTTATACCAAATTGCACATAATTGATTCATTAATATATTAATTGAGTCTTCCCAATTCAAGATTTATCATAAATAAATATGTCTCAACAATTAAACAATATATCAAAGCAACTTATCCATGACTAACATGCATGTATAGTCATGGATATCATAACAATTTATACAAGTAAGTCACAAGATCGCATATAAAAAATTCCATGACACATAACAAATTATTCATGAATTAATCACGTAATCAATATTAATTCTAGGTTTTAATAAGGTTAGCAAACAATTTTCAAAACCCTAAAAAATTTATGTATATGTCGATTTTAAAAAAAATGGTACGCCCCAATTTATAAAAAAAATTCGACAAAACATAACTAAACATAAACCCTAGATTAACATAGCAAACAACATACAAGTATTTGTTTTATTACGCGTTTATGTAATTAATTACTCATTAAAAACCAATGACTCGTGATGCCACTGTTGGAATTAGATATCAAGACATTCAAATAAATAATCACCAAAACATCAAAGTAATATTGCGGAAGCGTTAAGGATGTATTAACGAATAATTAATTAACATAAAGAATATACGTACCTTTGTTGATTCTAGCCGAACAAGAATCAAATCCACAAACTAGCAATGGATGAACCCTAATTTGATTTAGTTAGGATTATGTGAATTACCCCTTACCGTTTTGTAATTCAATCCAAGATAATAACAAAAGTATGTTATTACTAAGTTCTTGTACACACGTACTAAACCGAATTAAAGTAATGCTAGTTTTTAGTAAACAAATAACTTGGTTTGTGGTAAAGACTTGGATCGACACCCAAGGTGTACGATCGGTTTGGAGACAAAACACACACAAAACAATTTTAGGGTTTAGCTTATGAGCACAAGAGATGAAAAACAAGACCCTAGCCTTGTATATATACCCAAGTAAACTTGGTGAACAAGTTGGTCCTTGTTTCCTTTTCTTTGGCCGATCGGTTTGAGGTATCCCCAAGGGATTCGGAACCTTCCCAACTTTGCAATTTGATCCTTTCCATAAACATTTAACGACTGTTAGTCCATTACATTAATTACTTAACGTCCGTTAGTTATTTCGTTTAATAAATAAATAAATACAACATTTATATTTAATTATTAACTTTAAATTCTCATACGTAAAGTGTGCAATCCCATAGTCTCGAGTTCGATCCTAACTCACGCCTACTAATTTATATCCATAAAACCAACAAAAAGTACCAAGTGAAAACCCGACCACCATTCAAACATTTGAGATAATTTTTTCTTTTGGCTATATATAATACTTTTGGCTTCGCTTTAAAATTACCCAACCAACGAACAAATAATAATAATATTATCAAGTTGTTTAGTTACTACTATAAGATATACAAATACAAAATGAAACAATAAAAAGTAATTAGAATTGACTTACAATATAGGGATGAATGAATGAATGGATGGAAGTCTTTGAAATGAATGCAATCAAAATAAAAGTTCCAGTTGAGCTAGAAAGAGTAAAGGTAAGTTGTTGGTTGACTCCAAGTCAACTTTAATTTCACTTCCAAATTCCTTGACTTTAAGATTAGAAAATCGAGCAATCATTTGTCAAATAAGTTATTTCATATAGTAAGTAATATTTTGCTCAACATCATCTCCATGAATATAGTGTGTCGACAACAACATCACTTAAAATATAACACACTTAAACACAAATATGCCGCACCAAAAAAGTTATCTTCTCTTTACACAAGTCAATCGTTCAAAAACCAAGTTCTCTCAAAAGCTCATGACCAACGATCCAAGAGGGGTGAAGTTTTATGGACGATGCTCGTCTGGGTGCCCCAAGCATAAGATGTGGTCTTCTTGTATTACATGTATGGATTTAAAAAAATATATTTACGCATTATTACTTACCTTTTTTAAATATTTTAGAGATTTAAAATTTCTTTCCCAAAAGTAACGCTTTTAATAGTTTTCTTTTATATCAAATTTCTTTCATAAAGCAAATGTCAACTTTAAAGTGGTAACTACTTGGATGAATTTACCCGCTAGGTTAAAGCCGGCAAAGTTATAACAAGATATTAGGACTTCATAGATCAAACAGACTAGAGTACACCATACTAGGTAAAGCCCTCACGTTTCAAAAGGGTTGGCGTGACTATTTCTTGCGCCTAGCATGAATTGAACTTGATACCTCTCACGTTTTTTAGTGATTGGTCATAAGTCGTTTGCCACTAGGTCAGTCTTGAGCGACTTTGATCCAAATGTTGGTCTCTGATGTGAGAAGTCATAAAGATACAAGAATATTTTTGTGAACCATACAAGTTCTTGTTGCAAAGAAACTTATTCAATGTGTTTTATTAAGCAATCTCTTTACATACTTCGTCTATGAGTTTCTTTATTTATTTTGAAAACAGAAAAACATAGAAGTTAATTGTATTTGTTTTATGTTCAGAATAACCAACAAGTCGCACCACAAACGAAAATGGTTTACAATAGAATAGCATGTAAAGCATTTGATTATATATCATCAATCAAAATCAGAAGGTAATGAGTTACAATAAGATGAATGGAAGTGTTTGAAATGAATTGATTGAATGCGATCAAATGGATGTTCCATTGAGTTTGAAAGAGTAAAGGTAATCGTTGGTTGACTCAGAGTCGACTTTAGTTTCATTTCCGGTCCTTGACTTTAAGATAAGAAAAGCGAGCAATCATTTGTCACGTGTTCTTGTCAAATAGATTATTTCATACAAGAATATTTTGCCCAACTTTTGAGACCGAGACTAGGTGTAGTAGTGACCGCGATCATCACCGTCAATTTAGTACTCACATAAGTTTTTCATCACCACCAAAAGATACCCCATTTAAACACGATATACTCGCACACCAATTTTTTTTGAAGTAAACTGAAAAGATCGTCCTTGAGATTTGGCCAAATTGCAGGCGTAGTCCCTACCATTTCAAAAGTGCAGACACCATCCATGTAGGGAACTTTTGAGTGCAATTTTTGTCCATGATCAAAATTAAATGATGCATCACCTTCGTCTCTTTGTCTACAGTGTTCGGGAATTTTGTCATTTCATTTTGGTCATGGACCGAAATTACACTCAAAGTTGCCAACAGGCGGTGTCTACACTTTGAAATGGTAGACTACGCTCTGATTGACAAACCTAAGGAACAATTCTTGCAATTTACTCAAAAATTATTTCTCTATACAAAGTCTTTCAAACGACTCGATTCTCTCAAAAGCTCATGACCGACGTATCAAGGGGTGAAGTTTTTAGGAGATGGACGCCCTGGGGTGCCCAGCAGGAGCATAAGACACGTGGGTTGTCTTCTCTTACATGCAAGTTGACGATTTTAATAAAAAATTCGTTTATGTGCATTATTGCTTACCTTTTTCAAATAGTTTAGAAAATAATTTAAAAGTTATTTCCAAAAGTAATTCAATTCAATAAGTTTCTTTTTGTATCAATACATGATTTCTTTCATAAAGCAACATGTCAACTTTAAAGTGGTAATTAACTAGTTATTCTTGATGAATTTATCTGATCTTCAAAATTAAATAGAAAAACATCCACAAGGATAAAGTTGGCAAAATTACATATAACGAGATATTAGGACTTCATAGATCAAAGCGAATGGAATTTCACCAAGGCTATTGTACTATGAGACTAGATTACACCGAAACTAAAGCTTCACAAACTAAACTAAAGCTACACTCAACGACCCCTACCAGAGATGTGAGAAAACTTTGCTTATAATTTGGAAAAAATAAGGTACTTACAAATAATATCTTTTTTAGCTCGTGTTCAATTTTCATCTACAACAAATTTCGCCAAACATACAATACAATACTTCCTAGAGTTAATTACATAATTGGTCCTTGTGGTTTGTCGGATCTTTGTAAAATGTCCCTGCTTTTTGACGGGTCATGTCCTCGTGGTATGCAAAAGTTACGGGTTTGGTCCTTTGATTCGTCATCTTTGTTAGTTGACCGTTAACTCAGTTAACTTGGCAAACCACATGGACGATTATGTAACTAAAAAAAAAAAAAAAAAAAAAAAAAAAAACTTTTTAAAAAAACTTTTTAAAAAAGAAAACTTGTTTAAAAAAAAAATCGATTTAAAAAAACGAAAAATTGTTAAAAAAGCGCTTACAAAAAATATTATTACACTTAAATTGGTCTTATGTATAATGTGAGGATTTAAAGTTTTTTTTTTTTTTACTTAAATTTTGGGCTTATGTACAACATGAGGGCCTAATTTTTTGTACAAAATACGTATTAAAATTTAAGCCCTCACGTTATAAGTTCTTATACGTTTTGAGGGTATAAGTTATCACGTTTTTATACAAAATACGCATTAAAATTTAAGCACTCACGTTGTAGGCCTAATTTTTTATTTTCATTTTTAGAGTTTAATAAAAAAATTTAGGCCCTCATGTTGTACATAAGCCCAAAATTTAGGTATAATTAAAAAAAAAAAAAAAAAAAAAAAAAAAATTCGTAGGCACTCACATTATACATAAGTACCAATTCAAGTGTAATAAATATTTTTTGTAAACGCTTTTTTTAAACAATTTTTGTTTTTTTGAAGTTTTTTTTAAATCGCTTTTTTTAAACAATTT